>JAWNGG020000246.1:0-344736 GCA_036937485.2 Tetragonisca angustula | reverse complement strand
TCGTCGTACTTTTATAAGATTGTTCAAGTGCATGAAAAATTCAGACACGTATTAGTATATGTTTTTTAAATTTAAATTGAAAATACGTAAATACACTGACGCAAATCATGGTTATCATGCGTTAATATGCGAATATACACAATTCTTTGACTGTAAATATTCTTAAATTGTATGATTAAGATAGATACAGCAAATTTTGTGGTTGTGTGAAGACTTTCGTGACTGACTGTATTTTATTCAGACAAGATTTTCATTTCGAATCATTTATGACTTCTTATTTACAATTTATCTTGTGATCTTCATTGTTTAAAAATCTCATGAACTAAATATGTGTCACTTTCTAATTAAAAACAATTTAGACAGATATTTCATATATTTTAATGTTAAAATCTTCCATTGATGGAAGCTTAATTATTACATGATCATTATAATGCGATCACTAACGATATCTCGACTGATGCCTATTACTGTTCACTACTGTCGAGTTCGCTCAAGTTGTCCTTGTAAAGTCAATTCTTGTTATGCCTTTCCCAATCACGATTCTATGGCACTATTTATGTGCCTGGGTAGTACCTTCAGACCCATAAGTTAATTGCAAAAGTTACTTTATAAAATTGATCTTAGCGATCATGTCCCAACGGTGCAGTTAATTTCTTTGAAGTAGGTTTGTACGATTATCAATGGAATATTACAAGATTGACTTCTATGTCTTTTATTTATACAACTCAAAAAAGATTACTCCGAAATGTTTCAAACATTAATGATCAATCACTTACAAAACAACATTAAAGCAATATGTTAAAATTTAATTTAAATCATGTCAACTTCAGAAATTATAATTAACCCTCAATTAATAAGATTGTAGAAGAAAAATTAAATATGTTATACTATATTTTATTAGAATTTAGAACTGTTGATATTATTGTATATCGTATTCTAATGTGCCCTCTATAACATATAAGTTATAACTTTATAAACTAACTTGCATTCCATTTTTTGATTCTGCTTTACGATCATTCCAATAGAAAATCCTTTCATTGATCATTGCTTATGGTAAAACAAATTTTCCTTGCATTTATGCTTATTCATGTATATTTAAATTACTATTGGAAATTTTTTGCTTACAATAATGAATTATTTCTTTTAGTAATTTACACCTGGTTTTAGAAATATTGACTCAACATAAAGACACCAAACTAATTTATACACCTAATACATTACCCAGTATATCTCATAATAGAGATAGGTAATAAAAGTAAATAAATGAATAAATCCAACTTTAAATGATTTAAATATAATCTGTAATGGTTAGTTAATAACCGCAGTTATTACTCTTAATACTCTTCAAATTGGTAAATAATTACGAAATAAATTGTTAGACAAGTTACGTTGCAGAAATTACGTAATATGTTGTGTTACCCACGGCGTTTAACGCAGGACCGGGAAACATGCTCGGGAACGTCGTGTCTGGTGTAACCGGTTGCACCAGATTCTCAATTGTTGGTCCTCTTTTTATTGGTGATTCCCTCTGAGTTGCCGATATTATCCAAGTCGTTGCATTCTGAAGACAAGCAGCAGATCGGTGCTATGGATCTCCGCATTTATAACAGGTGCCCCATTCTCTTCTCGGATATGGACAGTCCTTCTGACTTTGTCCTGTACCGTTGCAATTAAAACATCGTAATTCACTAAAGTGTTTTGCCTGATTTGCTGGTGAACACTGCTCCAACGGTTTTCTATTGTCACATTTATCTCGATGACTTCTCGTATCACGGAGTGTAATTATCGAAAATGTTTTCAGCAGGTCGAAAAGACTTTTGAAACTATGCATCCGTGCTTGGTTTCTCAGGTCTGTTTCAGGTATATCGTCGATTACTAGGTCAATTAATTCCTTTTGATCCAAGCACACATTCTCTGGAATCATCTTGTCTTGGAAATACTCTTTGAACGATACCACTTTCTTCTAGGCACGCACTGCAAATCTTCTCCTGCGGGACAGGTTATCTGGGCGTTTATCGAAACTATAAACCTGTTCTTCGAAAATTTGAGAGACCGAGAATGTTATGCTGCTCGATTTTGCACGGAAACAACCTAACGTTTTACCGCGTAGCCGCTGAAGGGTTTTATGGAGTTTTTACCTTTTAATTGGTTTTTACCTTTTAATCGTTTGGAGTCAAGACTACTCTGGTTGATAACCTACACTAATATATATTTCACATAAAACACATAGTACAGTACAATGGAAATTAAACGAATAATGGCTTAATATAACTTAAAACTGTAAACAGACGGCATGCGCAATAACCTAATTTTTTTTCAGTTTTACATCAACGATTTTCCTTTCACTGAAAATGGTTTTACTTTTACTAATTTTCTGATCTGATCTGTACTTGTCCTAACTATATTTACGGTCCTAACGACTGTTCTAGCGATGACTACGGCTATAACTTTTTGACGTCCTACTTTGCTTCCTTCCTCTTTCTTTCTCTCTCGCTCATCGTCCGTAATTTTACGCCATCTCTACAACTGGAAATTATCAACTGATATTTCTAACAATTATTAATTTCATTAAATTCTCTTCCAAATTGTACGTCTCCTTGAGTAGTTCGGTCTGCGTTTTCCAGTTCGTTAAATATTCGTCTTCTCCTCGGGAAAATTCGTTCAACATCTCCGCTACCATTTTAAATTCGGTCCGCAGCAAAACCGAGGTAACCGTAGCTGTGCTCGATGTCGACGACATCTCCATTTCTCTATGTTTCAATCGTATTTCCCTTCCCAACAACTGTTTTTCGCGTTTCAACAGTTCGTACTCTCTCCGGCTAACGGGCAGCTGTTCCGCGATGGCGGTTCTGAACACCTCGTTCGACGCCTGCGTTCCGACCTCGCCCGTTGTTTCGTATGTTCTTTCCACCGATCGACTCGCAATTCCTGGTTCGGCTCTCGTCAACCGAGCAATTTAATCACTTGTATTCCCGTCGGTTGCAATGCCTCTCTCCCACGGCACGGTATTCAGATCTGCGATTGTGATTTCGAACGGATTTCTGTGGCCCCCTATTGGCATCTTTAGCAATTTAATCAAACCGTTTTCCAATATAATAAGCTATATAAACTATAACCCCAACATAACAAACTAAATAATCCAATAAACTAAAACTCTATGTCGAACCAATTAATTCCAATTCTGTCACGTGTATACCGTTTTCGATCATCCTGCTCAACGAAATTCCCAAAAACGATGGTTTGCGACAAAAATCGCGGATGCAGCACTCCAGCTTCGCGAACTGTGCAATAATTCAAGATCCCACTTCTGAAATTCTGATAGCACTCGCACGAAACGTGGAGTCTGAAGATTCAAGGAAGGTAACTGCCGTTTTCAGACACGTATGTATTTCTCAATGATCGGTCGCTAACTGCTCGGTGCCTCCCCGCGGAGATTGCAATCGAGCGATACACATTTGGCTATTATTGTCAGGGCAATACAGTTTTTGTCTTATGCTGACTGTTGGTGAACTGACAAATACGTTAGGTATTTTCAACCTGTTTTCGTTTACATTACATAGTTATCTTAATAATTTAGGCATGCTGCTAATTGAGTGATAGTTAATCAAATATTTTCGATGCAAGTATGTACCTTTAAGTGCTAAAAGAGTTATACATAATCGGCTAATGTTCAACGCTCTATGGTAACATAGTATGCACAGATAGCAATTGGACAACTGCTATTGCAGATCTAATTAGAGTGAACTTTAACGGTGAAATTCATTCTTCTACAAAAATGTGATTATGAAAGTATATTTCACTTCAGTTAAAAGATCTTGAATTCTAAATAATTTCTTATGTACCTTTATATCTAAAACTGGAACGATACAGGAACGTTGTGAATGTGGTTTTGGGTGAACAGCATGGTGCCGTGGTGAAAATGTGAACAAGGTACATTTGGGCAGAGGCAGATGCATACGCGTATGATGGATACAATTAATTTATCTAAATGATATATTTAAACAGAAGCTGTATTCTCGGAAATAGAATCTCAGGAATTCAGAATATCTTGCATTGCACCAATTTTAAAATAATTATATTCTAAGATATATTATTTACTATTTAATAATTAGGTTTATAGGTATTAATAATTAATGTTCCTAAAAGAAGTTTTACGCATTTAATATGCGAACAGTAGGTACAAAGGTACTGATATTTTTCGGGATGCAATATTCTGCGTGACTACCATTCTGTTTATTTTTATTAATATGTTGTTACATATTATTGATTACGATAGACTGAGTGTTTATGTTCCATTGTGATAAGAATGACAGAATAATAAACATGATCTCGGAGAAGCAAACATTTTATTGTGTAACAGATGTTATTTCCTACTGACACATATCGTATCGTCATGACACATTTAAACATATCTATGATGATGTATTTTGTAAAAAACATTATGAAATCATTAATGAGAGTGTACTTTATTCACATGTCTTCCTTCACTAAAATCATTATAGAAACGTAATCCAAGATATTATCCTATTATTACAAAAAAATTTTAAACGTGGAAAACAGAAATTGATTCCATACTTATGACGTTAACTTATATTTACTTACGTGAAGAATATTTTAACCTACGAAGAATTTGGTGTATTATAATTCATATTTGTTGGATTGCAGAAGTAATTGAAAATACGCAACTCTTCATGTAAGTTAAACATTAAAAAGGTACTAACAGTTTTATGGTGTACTTCATATACTGGCTTAATAATTCAGCGATATAAAAGATCTATATAAGAACGGTATAAGAGATGTATTACTTGCGAAACATTTTCTCATCATAATGGTTGACTTAACATCTTCAATTCCCACTCAAACGATTTTGAATCATGTAAAATTCAAATAAAAGGTCAAAATACGTAACACACAATAATATATTTCTGTATAAATAGAAGATAGTGTACATATATCGAACTTTTAAATAGTATAGAGAATTATTTTTATAAAATAGTAAAAGAGAAATAAGGAACATGTGAGTATTTTACTGCTTTGAATGATTTTAAATTAATTGAAGTCCAATCGAAAATATTAACATAATAGAATAGATTTACAGTCCTTTATATTATATAAGCGAAGTAATGACAAATATTACGGTAATTTAATATTAGTGAAAGTCAAACTTAAAAGAATTATCGGTAGTTTTGATAAAAATTATGTAACGTGAAAATAGTAAAGGTTATGACAAACATACTGAATTACACTGGAGGTAAATGTGAGGTTTAGATTCTTCACAATTAATGCGCGTAATTACTCCAAACTATGCTTATAATTGCGATAAAACGATATTTGATTTCTCTTAATAATTCACTCATCCGTATACAAGTTTTTATTGCACATTTATACATATATATATATACACACGATTTTCAAGTTGATAAACAGAATACCAGAAAAATATCTGCCTGTTTCATTATTAATTTCGTAGCTACTTAAAATTGTTAATTCAATTGTTAATTGTTAACTTCTTACGTTAAAGTTTATTTTTACGTTATATTCTACACAGGTAGCGGAAGACTGGTCAATTCTGGAGCGTGATGATGCTATCCTACCAGACTGGGATGCGTGGCCCAAAACAAGAGGCCCTTACCCTGACATAGAGTAACGCCTTAGCACTCACCGGGCACGGACGCTTCGGTGACTATCTGAACCGGATAAGAGCCGGGGAACAGCCAGTGTGTCAAAAATGCAGTGCAATTTCTGATTCCGCCCATCACAAAGTGTCGGTCTGACAATACGTTAGTGAGCAGCGCATCACACTCATTGAAGCGATCGGGCCAGATCTGTCCCCAGCCGCTTTAATCGATTCTCTGTTCAACAGCGAATACGAGAGTTTGGCGGGCACAACTTCTGTTACGAGATACTTATGACTAAGGGGGATAAACAGATACCGCGAGAAGAACACTCCACATAGAGCAAACTTCATGCAGGAGCTAGAACACGCCGCTTCCGCAGAACAAACGATAGCAATGCTGTAACATGTATCAGAGATGAACGATTCAAAACGCCCCACAAAAAGCATCAGGACCCGAAGGCACACCCGACAGTCAGCTGCTCCGCTGCCGCACTACATTGAAAAGAGAATTATCCTGGAGACGCCGACATCCGAGACGAAGATAATAGTCTACGTTTTGAGAATCTACGGCCTAATTTAATGTCCCGTAGCTAGCCACACGTAACAGTTTATAACCTATCCTGGAGGTTTTAGTCTGTAGGAATCAGGCACTCGTTCTGGCACCTTAGGCATGTCGGGTGAGTTATGCAAGATTTCTTCAGAGTTAAACAGAAATAGGTCGGATTTAGATTGATAAGGACAGATAAATCGTGCTTTATTTTTTCAGCCATTTTCACGGGCAACACTCCCGTAGTATGATACAGAAACTTTTCAGAGGCGGCCACTTGGATTCGGATTATACGGATTACAAGTAGGAGAGAGCTCTAGATCGGCCCTTCATATTCACGCGTTTATAAAAGTATCTATAAATTGTATAAATATGTTTTAATAAGTGTACATAGAACATAACGTTCTATAACACATAATTATATATAAATACGTAAAGATGATTGTAGAAATTGTAGTTTGAATATAATGATAAGTGAATTAATTTGTAGATAGAGAAGATAGATGAAATTATTATGACCTAATTCTATATCTACGCGTAACGTTGCAATAGCATACGTTTCTGTATATTCAAAGGAAGTACTGGCTTGCGTGGAGCTAGCACCATTGCCCGCAAAAGCACTTGTCTCCTTGTATATGTAGCAGTGTAATTTTAAACTTGAAAGAAAATGTTAAAACGGTGCCGTGAATAGATGTCAACAAATTGAATGGATAAATAGATTAGGGAGGACGGTAAGCGTTGCAGCTATAAACGTTCCATTGTGGGTCCAGGAATGACAGGGCGTATTAGTAAGGATTTAAAGTCAGATAAGGTTTAGAATGCAGTAAATATTAAATTAAATTAAAGTAATGAAAGATATTAGATAGTGGGTAACTTAAAACTGAATATGCTAGAAGATAACTTTAGAAAAACCTGGAATCAGAAAAAATGTCATTATAATTCGACGTGGCTCCTGCCTACGCCGTTGTCGTTATGTTCGCTGAAGTCTGGCTCTTTGAGCGCAGTAAGGGCCCCGGTTTGGAGTTCTCCGGCAACCGGAGCGCGATATTGACGGTTTCGGGTGACAAGTTCAAAGCACATGTCGTGGGACAAGGCTACGATTCTGACACGATGAGCTATTTCAATACCACTGCGTAACATGATGAGACACGCAGCACGGCCAGCAGGCGATCGCTCCACGGAAGCCAGGCTCTCAGGGTCCGTACATGCAGCCGTCGATGTGGACGGTGTAAACGCGCCTACGCATCGAGTCGGCTAGGGGCTGACACATAAGCATCTTTCCCAACTTTGCCTTCACGAGCGCCTCGAACTTGTTCTCGAAAGGCAGAATGGCGTCGACCACGGCGACTATTCTTCACAGTTTGGGCTTCACGACTAAGCAGGGGCGCATGGACGTGAGATCCTCGCACGAACCTGGGACTCAACAATATATCTGGAGATCATCTGCGAGTCTACAGGTAGCGCCAAGTGGCTCGAAATAGTACCGCCGACAGCGCCGTTGACCGTCATCCCATCGACACTCCCCATTTAATGCGGAGACTAACGCCAAGTCGTCACGTAGGCCATGGCTGAGACCCTCTCGCCCGCTAACAGAGATCCGGATCCTGAGTCCCCTGGTCCACGAACCAAAGTGTCAGTCACCAGATTGAATTGGATTGGGCTCAAGCGGCATCACTGCCACACGCCGGACAGCACGGGGATTGGGTGAAGAAGATATAAGCGTGTCGAAATGCATACCGCTGTGCCATAACAAATCGACCACCATTGCGTGCGAGGCGGCAGCGACAGAGCGGGGAAAAAGAGCTGAACGCGGCGGGAAAAATCCAACCACGCGGTCCAATCACCAAGTCCTTCTTCCGATTGCGTCTTCAATTTTACGCTGCAGCACGAGTGACTACTCGTGGTACTTTTCGTTCGGCAGTAAGCCCTTCCGAGCTAGGGAGAGACGATTACTCGCGCGTGTCTAACGCGTCAGGCAATCGGCAAACACAACGGCAAACAGCTTAACCTATATGTATCATGACGCTGCGTAGGCTACTACGTTGTGTCATCAGCGGGGTTCGAGTGACAGTTTGCCCGTATCACCGCGTATATCGGCGTACATTGTCAAACATTGGCAGTTTTATGATTTTCAAATCAATTTGGGAATTACATGTAATGTTTAAAACAGAAGACTGTATCATAGGTAAGAACGCACGCAAAATGACTGAGAAGTTGCTACCCGATTTTCGCGTCGGAGACAAATCGCTCTGACCCGGAAAAACCTCTCAAAGACGATTTTTCAGTGCGTGAGCTTCTGTTGTTCACTCGTCGTTCTCTGCCTCTCGATTTCAGCAATTAAGTTGGAACCAAAAGACATGACCGCGTGCACATACATGGCTACTAATTAATAAGGTCCGGTACTATCGGGTGTCTGGCATTGTTGGCTCGGACCAGGTCGAGGATGGTGGAATTCCTGTGGGCATGTATGCGTCGTACGCGCCCCAATTCGCTCCCTCCTCGATCCTGCTACGTATGTCGCTGTTCAATTCCGAAGTAAGCTCCATGGAGCTTAATCGAATCACTTACTTACATCTTTCGCCCCCGGTATCTTCCAGACCGTACAAATCGCTGAATAACGACGGAATGTCAGCAGAAACAGGAACGAAATTACGGGCTGGAGAGAACCGATGGAGAGTAGAAATTTGTATTCACGATGTCGGACGAGAATGAAGGGAATGCTTAGATCATAAAGGAGAGAATTCGAGAATGACACTACGTGGTGATTTCATTTCGCGTGACGAGAACATTAGCCTTCTAGTGCATGCGATGAGAAGTTCAACCTCTTTTACTCCATGGGTGGTGTGGAAAATAAGCTCGTCATGATACACAAGTGACGGAATATACTTTTCCAATAGCGAACAAGTCGATTTTGTTCAACGAGATGAAAGCCATTAGGTTGTATCAATTTAACATGTTGTTTATGCAATACCGCGTGTTGTCGTTAAATTGTTTCCTATGGGACAGTGATCGTATGATTATTAATGAAACTGGAAGTTTAATTGTTCCCGAATTTGATGAAATGGGAGTAAAAGAGGGAAAGCATGAAGTACTGCATGAAATGTAAATGGTTGAATCTTATCACTCTTTTGTCGAATCAAATTTACAAATGCTTCCGAGATTGGCAAAGAAATACTAAAATTTAACATCTTCCTAATCACCAAATATACATATCGCGTATGAATATACATATTTGTTGTACAAAAATTTCAAGAAAAAGATGCTAAAATTATTGTAGAGGTTTCTGTTAAAAATTCCAAAGATAACGAAATAGAAAATACTTAAATTATTGTACAAAAATTGTTTATTAAAAATTCAACAGTGCAAAAAAAATACTAAAATTGTTGTACAAGCATGTTAAAAATTCAAGGTGGACAATGAAATAAATACTAAAATTGTTGTACAAGCAAGATTGACAATGAAAAAATTGCTTTTGCGTGAAACTCTTTACACATGTGAATTATTTCTAAATTCCTATTTCAAAAGGCAATTACTTGTAAAGTCAAAATCACGAATACATATTTTTGTCAATCTTGGAATTTTAATTACACTTGTACAAGAACATTGTAAATTTCATTAACAAAAAGAAATTCGTTGTTAAATACATTGCTTCTTGGAAAAAATGTTGATTCCTTTCAGTATTTTACACCAATCTTCTTTTTGCTTTGTTTGTCTCAAACGTACTGGATAACAACTAATTTTAGGATAGTTGTGAAATAAAGTAGAAAAAGGAAGAAAAAACATTCCACGTAAATTTGCAACTCATAATTCGCAATGTTGACTGCCCGTTGAGATAATATTCTTTATTAACGCGAAAATAAACTAATATCCAGCAAAATCTTCGTTTCTGCTTTATACATCGCAATAGAAATATATTTAATACCTAACAAAACTTGGGTCTCTACTTAGAACATATTATTATATTACAAGATATATATATATAATACATACATTCATACATGATACATATATAATACATACATACATACATACATGATGCATATATATCACATATATATATGGTACATATATTATACATTTATAAGATACATAGTATACATAGTAAAGATACATGAGCAGAAACGAGAAATGAATATCAACGTTTGTATATCTTGCATCTATATCTACAGTATTCTTATTTAATAAACAAGGTATTCTTATATACTGAAGAAGCATTTACTAATACTTCTGTCTGTTTTTGAAGCTTCTGAAACGTTGAAAGCGCTTTGTCCACGACAGTTCTTCTAAATACTTAAGACTGCACTGCTTGCAAATTCATGCTTGCTTCCTGACTGTGTGTCATCGTCATTTGTTGCTTTTCAAATAAAAATTGTCCTGTAATAGTTCTCTAGTGTTGCTAAACTAAAGAAATCTGTTTTTATAAATCTGTCAGCTGTGCTCACGAATCTGTCATTTCTACGTCTGAATCGATCATTTGTATTTCTGATTTACTATTCAATTCCTTTAACTGTGTGTTGGTCGGCTGAGTGTTATGCAATTCCTCGTTTTTAATCCAACATCCACTTCCTTCGAGAATTATCGTGAAGGTCCGATTAAAGTAACGGATAGGCTGTTGTTCCTCGTTAATCTCTTTAAACATTCCTGCGACCGTAGCCAACGTCATTCCTTCCGCAATCAGACTGATGGTTGTGGTAAGTGTGTGAGAATAATGAGAAGTTCGTTGCATTTTGTAGCAAAACGCAACGATTGGCCAACATCCATGTTCCACTAATTTTTGCCTGTCGTCTGTATAATTTATTCCGCACAAGTTTCTGTCGTCCATTGGATTGCGAGGATTAAACGGAGTCATAGTGAAACACGCATCTTTGGTATACGAGGTTAATAGTTGTTCACGATCCTCACTATCGATTATCAGGAAATATTTTTGTAAAAATTGTATCGTAAATTGTTGCGCTTGTACATTTGCAACAAACATCCTTTCGGAGGCTGTCATGTTATTTCCATCGTCCACTATATCGCACAACAGCACATCTTTTCGAAGATCCATACCATCCAGTCACAGGAGTTTAGGACACCGTTTTTGCATGTCTTTGATGTAGTCATTTGTGAATTGATACTCTTTGCATATTGGATTCCCTGTCAGTACGAGCTCCTGCAGCTCTAAATCTTTCATAGCGTTTATTTCTTCAATGTCCCTTATCGAATTTTCTCCAATATGCAATATCATTAATGACACTAATTTCAGTTTCGCCATGCGTAGTATTAAATCGATGTCCTATATATTTCCGTTCAAATTTAGTGCCTTTAAATCTGGCATATTTTCCGATAGAACGTTGAACACGACTTCCAAAACTAGAGGCCAGAGCAGCGCATAAAAGTAGTCGGAAACAAGGTCGAAATCTCTGTGAAACCTTGACAAATCCATTGATTTTGTCGCTTGTGTGTATCGTCTCATTATGGCTTGTTTCACTCTTTCTTTAAATTCGTCGTCAATTATACGCCGGGGAAATGGTGGCTTTGTAACTCGGACTGTCAATTTCTCTCCTCGGCCGACTGTGATTTCACAGTGTAATAACGCAACTGCTACTTTTTTATCGTCCACAACAAAATTGGCCTCATTTCCATTCGCCCTGTATTTTATCGGAACCAAAGTATCCGGTGCAACGTGATTCAGAAGATTATTTATTATATTACCTTTTGTATATTTATGCCCGTCTGGTATAATAATTTTGTAATAATTAGAGTCAGGAAGTTCATCTTCGTGTCTAACTCTTTTATCACTTTCCGGTTGTGTGTCCTTCTTAATATCTTGCTTGTTATTATTTAAATTTATTGTTATTTTTCAATATTCAAACGTGTATTTTTGTGTCAGTATCCAAGGCTTCTTCAGTTGTTTTTCTAATCCTGCTAGTTCTAGTGCTTCGACCAATATTCTGCCGTCATATGAATTATTATTGATTCTTGGTAAACGATCATTATGGTAAGGAAAACATTTATCGGAATTTCTATTTCTTTTATCGCGACCGTGGCAACAGCGCAACGTTTTATTTGACACTTGCGACATTTTTTCTTTTTACACTCTAGGATCATTTAGCACCAAAAAAGAAAAAAATGGAATCACAAATGAATATACACTGATGCACACAAATTAACACTGACAAGACTGATGACACGGTAAAACGATACTTCACAGCATTTTTTATCGCACTTGAGCCGCACTTTTAAGAAAACTTTAGTGAGAATCTCACGGTTGATCACAAACACAACTTTCTGTGACGACGTTCGGAGTGAAAGTGGCGAATGGCCATCATTGTAGATGACGTGGCCGTCGTTGAGAAAAGTGACAGACGCGATTTGTTTTACTTCGATCTTCCGAATGAAGGTGCAAGCGTAGAATATTTTGTAGTAACTATGATGATAATTAAATTGATATCACAATACTGCAAATAAATAATGACTCCGTAATTAATTTTAGTAGTTTATATGAAAATATTATCAATATAAAAAAATATATAGTTACTAATAATAATTATCAAATAACGAAGTTTAAAAAATGAAAGTTAAACAACTAATGAATAATTAACATGATGTTTGAAGTATATATAAGGTTCTGTAATATTTTAAGCTGATCATAAAGTTACTAACAATTTTTAAATATTCTATTGTTTATATTAAATACACATCTCGACGGAGCGATTTAATCAATATAGCCTTTGACCTAAATTCCTCGAAGTACATTCTTCTCTACAGTGTTGTAGATACCATGACGATAATTAATGTTTAATCACAGTACTACAAATTTAAATAATAACTCCATATTTAGTTCGGATAATTTATTAAAAAATATCGCCTCTATAACAGAATGTATATAATAAATAAAATGAATAACTAATGATAAATAACGAATGAATAATTTCTCTTGGCGGGAGAAATCTGCCTGTGACTCTCGAGGTTCATACTAATAAAAAAAAAAAATTGGGGACGACACGTAGGATTCAACGGACAGAAAACGAGCACGAACTCTCGATATGCATGGCTGGTTAATACGACTGCTCGCTTTGATGCTCCAATTAAAAGTGTTGAAAAAATTATTTGTTACTGCGGAACATTGAAAAAGAAGGTGTACCGTGTTCTTTTACGTCGAAATCATAGTTGTCACGAAGGTGGGACGAAAAGCGAAACAGGAAAAGGAACGCGAGAGTGTGAGAGTATTATCGAATGAAAGTGAGGGGAGGAAAAAGTGGTCGTTAAAGAACGTTATTAGTTTGTCTAATGGACAGTACAATTCGAGGAATGCGTTGACACGAATTGATCGGCTTTCCAGGAAGCCTTGGTCTTCTTCCCGTCCTTCTCTCTCCCTTCAGCAAAATGAACTCTCAGGATATAAAGAGCAAAATTGGACAAACACAAACCGCGTGAGCGTTTTCATTGGTATCGCAAACAATGAATAGGCGCGGGAAGAGGCGAAGTGGGAAATTATCTGTAATTTAAGAAGCGTGGAATAAACGGGGTATCTGCATTGTTCCGTCCTTTCTTTCCTTTTCCTCTCTTTTTTTCTAGTAGTGTTATAAAATTCAGCGATACGCGCCGAAATAAAACGTCACAGGTCGACATCTCTGTAAATGAAAAAAATAGGGAGAGAGAAACGACTAAAAAAAAATAAAAGTTGCATACACTCGACCGATTCGCCTTTCCTGCGGCACTTATATCGCTGTGGCACGGTCTAGCGCGATCGATTTATCCGCGCATACGTTATGGCGGAAATAAACGACGGGGAATCGATGAATGTTCAAGCAAGTATTCGCAAAAACCACCCACGATCGAGGCTGAAGGATCCTCCTTACTAATCCTCGTTTCCCTTTGCTCCGTTTCCATCGCGAGACTCTTTTTTTCTCGTTGAGAGCCTGGCACGGTTTTTTATTTTACCATTTACCAATGAACACAATTTCCAACGAACGACGTTCCTCGGGTAGCGATTTCCTAAATTTCGAAAAAGTTCAGCGTCTTCGACTTGATCGACCGAGGACCGTGAGAGAAGTGCCACGACGTACCGTGTACCACCTTTTTTCCGCGGTTTCCCGCTAATTTTGCAACTAATTAAGTCGCCCTGGAACTCCATAGGATTAAGTGCGTACATCGAAAGAGGGTGGAAGTTGTCGGAGCGCCCATTGAGGCGCATATTCCCGCCAAGACAAGCGGATAAGCTGCCAGACCAGAGTTGCCGGTTTGTAGTGGATAGCTTGGCAAATTGGTAAACGCCAACTCCGAGAGGCTGGAAAAATCACGGGAGGCTCGTCCCTCATTTGGGTTTGGGGAGATTGGAAGAAAATCTCTGAAAACCAAGAATTAATTCGATTCCGGAATCTTGATCGTATTAATGAGTGCAAGCACATGACAACGAAATTACACGCTCGGCCCTCATGAATTTTAATGGCGGCCTGTGATGCTGAATCGCAATGCTCGACGGTGTACACACACCGGGCCATTTGAATAACGATTTTGTCGTTGATTATACGGGCGTCTACGAGGTTTAACAGGTACGCGGCAACGTTTGTCAAACTGGAGCGCGATATCCACTTTGAACCTGGATGAAAGCGATCGAGAAACAGTATCTGGGTGTTACGAATGGCGGTGGAAGTAACTTATAGGCGTTTGATCGCGATACGTGTACGTAATCGGCATCGTCCGAACATTCTCATTTGATTTATTTTTGATAAGATATGTTTCAACGACGAGATTAATTATTCTTCGTGAAAACCATAACCGTCGAGACGAATTTAAACTTTCAACCGGCGCTGGTTCGGTGAACAGCTATTTTTCTTTATTTTTCCATTTTTTTTCTGTAATTTGCATATATTTTGCGTATTATGATTAAGCTCGGACGTGAATTTTGCTGTAGATTTGAATTACAATTGATTGCTATTATTGCTATTAGCAGAACTTTATTTATTATCTGTAATTTACAATTATTAATTTATGTTATATATAATTTAATATATTTATATTCACTTTTGATAGATTTATGTATATTTATTAATCCATTGGTAGTTTGTACACGCTGATTGACCCTGGATCACCAACGTGAGGGTCTAGTGCCGGAAGTACCATCGTGGAAATCTGCTGCCGAAAGTGTCCAAGTGGCTGTCTAATCCCTGGAGTATCCACTTAAATTGCACATTGCCTTCCAATGAAAAGTAACCTAATAATAGTAATAAAAGTAATAGTATTCCCGACGCTAGGCAACCACATGTGTAATTCTGGCACCAGACCTCACGTGGTTAATCCCTGACTATGTTCGAATACAGTTGCTACAAATCGATCAATTGCTGGATTTTCATGAACAATATTTATACTTCTTTAACTTTTAAGTGGACGTATTCATTGTAAGTGATCTTCTTGTCAATCTCATATGTGACGTATCAGTTGATATTATGTTCAATTTAATTGTCATATTTATTACACGTTTCAAAAACCTTCATTGACAACTGTTGATGCTGAGACTACAACAATGTTTAAAAATCACCTCAATCTTCAACTAAATTTGATATTGTCCAATTACCATACTTATTGGAAATTTGTTAACCGTGTTCAACAACCATTACTAACATCATTTTGTATTAAAGTCTTCTGATTGTTATATTTATTACATATTTGATAAACAATACTTAGCTAGCATCACTAACAACATTTAATACTGCGATCATCTAATTGTCATGTTATTATTATATATCTATCAATAATATTCAGATATTAGAAAACAAAATTTAATATTGACATCAATCAATTCATATACATCTTAGACATTTGTTCACAATGATACATTTCTACCATTTGATACCAAGTCCATCTAATTGTCACATTCATCACATATTTGTTAACAATATTTAAATATCATCTCCAACATCATTTAATACAGAGTTCATCCAATTGTCATACGTGTTACACGTACATCTGCACCGTTCCGAAGTAATCTCTGTCGTTACAATGAGTTAACATCGAAGTTCGTTCAATTGTCAATTTAAAGACTTTATTTACCGACCCGACACACACTGCGTTCGTAAAAGTTGTCAAAGTCATTATTACATATTACAAAGTCTTATTACACGAATGATTTCACGATTGATGTGACGAGCGTATTCCAACGAAGACGTAATGCCTTTCTTGAACGAGAGATTTCACCTCAGGAGTTACCTTGTAATTCTCTGAAGTTTCTGTTCCTCAGCGCCTGACATGAATATTTCGTAAATCCTCGTTGAGACTAGAATAATCGACATCGCGAAGTTTGCCATTCGGATGGATTAAATTACGAACGCCTGCAATCGAAAATTTTTTGAGCGGAAAAATTATATTACATTGAGGACTCTGCGCGCCCTGCCTCCCGCGGGAACGAGTTTCAACGATACCATTGACGAAACAACGCGGTGTTTCGACGTTGTTCGTACTCCATCTTCGTCTCAATTAAACCTCTGTCCTAGATGTAAGATGAAGTCAAACAGAACGGTGTCGTTAATCATTCGATGTTCATTTTGCAGTTGAGAGGTTTTCCAAGTTCAATCCGTACTGTAGCTGGTTAACCATAACTGATTGGGTGTTTACCTACCGACGTAGGATTTCAAGATCGCTATGTGTACACAAGGGATCAAAGATAACTCGCCTTACTGTCTCTACCCTAAAAAGTTGATCGTTAAAATTTGTACGATTCATGCTGATAATTCTCGCGAGAACGGCGAGAGAAGTCTCGAAAAATTAATGTATCTCCAGCGACGTATCAACGAGCGTGCAAAAAGCTTCCCACTTGGAAATAAACGACGTTCTTCTTCGCTTATATTCCACCTCGTTACGCAGTACATTTTTTCTGAATGGCGTTTCAGAATGTTGATCAACCGACGCTTTCTAGCCGTATGCACGTGCTTCCAAGTGATTCCGGGAGTTTTCTAAACGCATCAGAAATAATGTTGAAGCTTTATTGTTTCAAAGGATGAGAACCTCGTTGGTTCAGAAAAAAAGCAGTGGACGAAGAGAAATTTCTATATATAAATATTTGAAGTTACGATTTCATGCAAAATTGACGAGCGAAGACGTATGCAAAATTCATACCTACGTGTGACGTTGTACGTTACACGTATTATGTTCTGCATTATACGGTACCCGTCGTATGTAGTACGCCATACGTAGATTGTTATACGTTTTACTTCATACGCTATACGTTATACGTTATGTCACAGCTCTTCGTGTTAAATATATATATATATATATATATATATATATATATATATATATACACATAATTATATATACATATATGTAAAAAGTATGTAACTTCTGGTTACTTCATTTATTTTAACGAATTTGGAATTTTTGTTTCAATTTAAATAATGCAAATTACGTAAAAGGATAAACTTTCTTTGATTTTGTGTTTATTCCTGCAACAGTACATCTTTCTGATGTTGCAAATAATTAATAACTTTTACAAATGTATTTGTTTCATTTTTATTCAATATTATTTTATATAGTTTATCAAACATGAAACTCTATTGTATTACAGAGTTTGGTATGATTCATTGTTGAATTCTTGTGCAACTGCTTTGAACAGTCATTAGGGTGATATCGAAATCTGCGGTTTATACAAGTGAAAGGAGTTGAAGAAGATTTTGTATTTCTTTGTATTCTGTTATTTTGCGATTATAAACTGAAAATGGATAGGTTACCGAATCTCGACGAAGTAATAGTTGGAATTATTTAAATAAGTCATTATATATGTAACAAATTTTGCAAATTTAGGTTATTACTTTTCGTTGTCATATTCTCACTATTTAAATCTATGATATAGTGTTATATTTATAAAGTGCTTAATAATTTGTTAAGCAAGAGATTTTCTGCGATAATGATTAATTATGTATTATAAGTATTTTGGAAAATGAATTCTTAAAGTGAGGTTAGAATTCTAAAAACGAATTGGGACGGTGACTAATTAATATCTAAATACACATTTTTATTCAATATGTTGTAACTGTTTCCCTTTTTTGAGGGGTTTATATGAAATTCCTTTTAAAGTATGATAGTGTCTGTAATATAGTTGTCTTAATGTTTGTAATATTTATGAATTTACAAAATATATTCGTAGATGTCAATAAACTTTTTCATTACTAGACGTAGAAGAATCTTCGATATTGCTTAGGAAATGTTACACAATATACTGTTTCGATATCATACAAATATTTACAACTGCAGCTTAGGAATTACTAGAAATTATTAGAAATTTTTTTTCTTTCATAACTCTGAAGGATATCGTTTATCATGCGTTTGAATTCGTCTTGACAACCATCTTCATGTGAGAAACAGAAATGGCACTTTACATAAGAGGAACACTTTTATTTCGTAAAAAGAAAGGTTATAATAAAAATTGTTATACATTGCTGGATTGGAAGTAGTAAGTCGTACAATTTTGTTCTTTCTCATTTTTACTATTGCTACCGACAAAACGTTGAACTAAACTAATGCTAATACCCTGTACGTTTATGTCAGCAAGGCTGCTGTTTTGAAATTAGTGAGAAAATAACATTCATTTTTTTTTGTGTTATTTGAATTGGACTTATGTACCTGAATTTTGCAATAATGACGTAGATTTACAATGACGATTGTATGTCTGTGTTTGTGAAAAATTTTCTAAATACTTGAAAAGCTATACTATATGTAACATATGAGAATATGTCATTATATGATAAAATATTCATATGTAGTATGACATTTTTCAATAATTTGGTTTTACATTAGACTAAAATATTATATATAATTATTTAATATTGTTTTATATGAGTAATATTAATTATGTTGGTACATTATATATATAAATTAGCAGTTACTAGTTTCCGCAAAGAAGTACGTCCGAGTTATGTTAATGACGATGATAGATATAGGAAATATCAATTTCATTATAATCATATTAATTACTTAAAAGAAGATTTGTAAATGGTATATTATACATCTTCTGTGTAATATCCAGTTTCTGTTACGTAGTATTCTAAGTATATCTACTTGCTTTGTAAATGTTATAAATTCGTAAGTTTAAATTTATTTTATATCATTCAGAAAATTGATACAGAAAACTAATATAGAATGAACTTCTAATTAGTTGCATTAAACTTTATTTAACAACTACATTTCATGGTATGTAAGTAAAACAAATAACATATTATACTATTTCAATGAAAAGTTCGGAAATGAATATTCCATTGATGAGTAATATTTTCTATTTTGCGATAATAGCTTATCTCAGAAATATAATGTTCATATAATATATAAACATATCGTGAATATATCCATTGTATACTGAAAAACTAAACATGAATGTTTCTCTCTACAGTTGTTCAATGTATATATCCTTGATTTATTCGTAAGTTTTGCATGTTGAAAAAAATTAAATCGAGTGTATGTAATAACATAGTTCAAAATGAGTGGAACATTCTCCTTAATTGTGTTCTTTCAAATAATTTATTTTAGCGAGTTGTTCTAAATTACTTGTTGCCAGTCTTAACCAATAATAAAGTACATTATGACCGTACGATTTTCATAATTTCTCTTGATGGACGTGACTATCTGAATTTTCATATTCATATGGTTCAACTATAAAATTTTGTTACTAACATTAGTAATTACATAAATTTTGTTTTAAATTGAGACAAAGAAGTTATAAGTTGTTCAAGAATTCAGAACGTTTTGTTCAAATAGTTCAGTTATCCAGTATCACAGTAATTTTTCAATTGTTTGATTAGTTATACATACATAATAATTAATTCAGTAATGTCATTATCATGTTATGAATATTTATATTAAAATGATTGAAATTAAACCAGTTTTGAAGCTGAATTAGATTTTGAATTTCTTAAAAAGCTACCAATCGTTTTTATGTAAAAACAGACTGTTTTAAAACGATGAAAGTAAAATGAGGAATATCTTACGCTATGAAATAATTGCGAATGACATTTTATGTGATTAAGTTTCTCCAACCGTGCAGACTTGCCGTAAAAGACCAACATTCCTCATCGAGATTGGGAAGGAAACAGAATTTGTCGGACGTATAAGAGGACGGATTTCGACGCACAGCCATACGCACAAGCATTACGTTGCTGCAAATGAAATGGTGGATTTGGAACTAAATATTTATATAATTGTAACTTTATTAATTTAATGGAAACTTTCTAATCAAAATATGTTCCATCTGATTCCATATAGTACAATTCTGCCAACGTGTTACAAACGATTTTATTCCTTTTTCAAAGGAATTTGTATTTCTTGACAGAAGAAATTCATCGAATGCATTTTTAACATCTATCTTATTATTGAATTTATTTTATCCCATGAAAAGTGTTGTAAATGTTTAAATAAATGAAAATCGGTTAGTGCTAAGTCTGGGGAATACGGAGGAAGGATTTCATATAACAGGTATTTAATTTTTTTCAGGATCATTTTCGAAGAGTGTGGTCGGGCATTGTCGTGTACTAGCGGAACTCCGTGTCTATTCAACAACGGTTGGTTGCGGTTCAGAAAGTTTCTCGTGCATTTGTTGAGTTCCCCCAAAATGTTTCACCGCCTTAATTGTTTCGCCTGGTTTAAGACAGTAATAGTTTATAGACCAGCAAACTGTCAACATAACTCTTCCTGAAGGAGAGTTTGTTTCTCTGAACGTTCTCGAGCTTTGTCGTATTTCAACCATTGTACAGAACGTTTTCGATTATTGAACACGATCCATTTTCATTGGTCACGATTCTGTATAAAAACGGATGCCTCTTATTGCGTGCAGTAAGAGAAATTCAACTATGAAATCGACGTAACATATACTGCTCTGTCAACTGGTGTGGTACGAAATTATCCAGCCTCTTTCCGATTAATTTTAAGCATCTTGAAATTATACAACAATGCATTTTCAGCTGTTGTGCAATATAGCATAGAGTCTGACTTATATCCGGTTCAAAAATGTTCTTTAATTCATCATTATAGATGATTTCCTTCTGAACACACGGTTAAGTTTGGCGGTTATTGTTCGCGCGTAATATGTACTTGACGAAGTTTGTGGTGTTGAGTCGGTTGCGGCTGTACTGTAAAACTTGCGCGCTTCACCACTGAGAAATTCCCGTCATTGTTGTTAAGATAGTGAGAAACACGTAATCGATTGTACGTATTCTGTAGTAAGGCTTCACGTGAACTGAGAGAGCTGGAACGGAATATGTGAATATCGGAAGCATTCTGTTTGCAAACCGACGGAAAGCATGGAAAGCTCGGTTCCCACCCCATCGACTTCGGAAAAATCACCTGGTCCTAACGTGGGTTCTGTAACGCAGATGCTTGCTGTCGCATTCTGGTCCAGACACTATGCCTGTGATCGAGAATGTTAATGCCTTCGTCTTTGCCACATTCACGGTCACGGTCTGTTTCTACATTTTTGTTGAATGAAGTTCAGCCGGAAGATTAAGGGGACGTGGCGTTTTGTGGTTGCTGGAGACTCTAACCACTTGAAGTCTATAACCTTTCTCTGACATATTTGCGACCAGACTCTAGGCATTGTCGCATTTCCGCATTAGAACTTTTTCGAACGGAGATAATCTCCCGTTCGAAAGTTTTGGGACCATTGCTGTGTTTTGCATTCATTAGCTGTATTTGTAACAAAAGCTATGTTAATATTTCGCTTCAATAGCACTATGTCTCAATTTAAATTCGTACGGGTAAATTAGTTGAATTTGTTTGGAATCCATCCTCCGTTTATGACTTGAATAAAACGTGATGTTGTTAGTCAGTACTATCTGTTACGAACACATTAGAACATAGCCAATAATTTATAACATAACATTTGACTTTCGACAGTGACATTCGAATAAAAATTGGATAAAAGTTAACAATTTGAGAAACCGCCATTTCATGTGCAACGTCCAATAATAAGTGTCGAGTAGCGAAACCATTTTAGTTCGGTCTGGTTTGCCATTATATCCTTGCAACATATCCAGTAGCTTTATTGCCTCAATCACGATGCCACGACCACCTTCCGCACTAATTCCTAAAAACAATAATTGTTTTATAGAATAATGGTTCGCTTTATGGAACAGCACATAGTAATTACTGAGTTTAAAAGTATTTTATTGTATATCTGTATCCAGTTAATTTATTATTGTATTCCGCTTAAGTCACATATGACGCCATCGCGCTATTCACTTTTCATATTGACTATATTTAACTGCGATGTACATCTATTGATGTATTTGGACTACGTTTGGGCATTACCAAATCAATATAATAAATAATAATGTACGCAGATGATTGCAGCAAAGAAGTGCAAATGCTATGCTATTACACCAATGTAAGAATAATTATTAAAATATAACGTTGGAGTTGCATCATCATCTCCTATGGAGAGAAATTGTCATTCTTTGTTACAATGGTAGATTTCCCATAATACAGAAGTCTCTTTGATGAAACATTAGAAGCAAGATTTATTTTAAGCGCATTTGCGGCCAAATTTTAAGTTCGGTAATTATTTTAGATGAATAACTTTGGATATCAAATGATTATTTCATTCATTACAGATGATTGAAGCAAGAAATATTCAAATGAAATGCCGACTGTAATCGACTCTAGAACAAAGACTTATTGAATGTTCTACACATCATGATCAAAATACACTTACCCATATTCATTCTCTCTTCGCTCATATTCTCGGTAGAGCACACCACATCATAACCTCAAATAGCCCTGGTGACTATACGAACGTCTGGCGTCTGACGTCAGAGATTCCTTCCCGCGAATACAATCGATTGAAGGAGCCATGGGGATGTTCGTTGCGGAATAGTGGTTCGTATGGATTGAAGTAGACTCCCATACGAGGTCAATTACGTTTATTTGACAAAGATACACGATGGCGAAATAAACGCGGAAAACGAGGTAAACATGTGGACTTATGGTTGATGTTCACGTCGCGAGTATATCCGTGTGTCCGTTAGACTGTATATCGATTAGTGACTTTCACTATCCGAATTTTTGTAACACGCTCGCTGCTTCCTTCGCCATTAGAAAAATTCGGTCCCCGTCTTGGACATCCCTAACTGGCCGAACCGTTTTGGAGTTATAGCCAATTAGGTGGTCACGAAATTGCGCCGCCTACTCCTTACGTTCGTGACACGCTTTCTCTGAGCGTGGAGCTGCAATTTCGCGGGACCGATTTCGCTGAATTTTGGAGTTGTAGCAGGGTTTCCTCTGGACCTAACTTACCTTCTCCAAGTGTTTCCCAGATGCAGATCTGGGTGGCCCTTAGGAATCCTAGAGGTCACGACACTTCGGCGAAATGCTATTGTGGCCGAATTTCTAAAAACAATATAGTGCGGACGTCTGGTCTTACGCACTGTAAATATTAAACTTCGCATTCGCAATTCAATAGCGTAGGCGACAAGTGAGTTCCAAATTGTCCCAACTTCTTGTCTGAGAAAACGTCTTTTCTCTGACATCTGCTAGTCGTTACAGTGCAAAATTGTCTTTCAAAGCCAATAAATTTTAGATTCTCGCTCGCAAACACCGATTCCTTGCTGGTAGGTGCTTGGTGTTTGTCACAGGATTTCTCGAAATCCCAGAGGTTCTTTACTAGAACACAGGCATTTGCCACTATTTTTCTCCAGGATGGAAAGCGAGAACTGAATGCATGACGTTGCAGTGAGAGCTCGGGGTGCTCGTCTAGATATAGACAGTTGGACATAGATATGGTAAGAAGAAAGAATGAAAAATGCGTTTCTGATCGATTTTGTTACACAGATGCAGAGAGACAAAGGTAATTCGATGTCAGAGTTTTGAACGAAATATTTAGGAAAGATTAGAAAATATTCAAAAAGAATCGTAATTTTTAGTTCCCCGGGAGGAAAAATCATAATTTTTGAGATATTTAAATAACAATAGAACAGTTCTACTCTATTTCATGCGGGAAACACGAATATAACGCTTATTTGGCCGAGAAACGACAAGAAAAACCTCAAGATCTGTTCTCTCAATCGCGATTCTACCAAAATTTTACAGATTTTTCAGAATAATTCTACAACCGATTTATTGCAGAAATAAAAACTAACATAAAAGCAGACGGGCGAAGGTAATTGGATGGCTGAGTGTTGTACGAAATTCTTCAGCTAGTTTAGAAAAATCGAAATTTTCATAAATCCGGGACTGAAAATAGTAATTCTTGAGATATTCCAATACAAATAGTGTAGTTCTACAGTATTTCGTGCGAAAAAGACGAATAGGACGTTTATTTGGCGAGAAAATACAAGAAAAATCTCCAGATCGATCTCTCAATCGGAATTCTACCAAAATTTTGTGGATCTTCTCGCATAACTCTTCAACCGACCGATTTATTTTAGGAAAAACCACTTAGATAGATGCAGCCAGGCAAAAGTAAATGGATGACAGCATTTTGAACGAACTCCATCAGCTAGATTTGAAAATATTAAGAAAAAATCAAAATTTTCGGATCTTCGGGAGTGAAAACTGTAATTCTTGAGATATTTCAATAGGAATTGTGTTGTTTTACTGTATTTCGAGAAACACGAATATAGTGTTTATTTGGTCGAGAAACAACAGGAAAAATTTCCAAACCGATTGACACAATCGATTTTCTTGCAAAATTTTAAAGATTTTCCTGAATAATTCATCAACCGTGAGACTTATTTCAGAAAAAACAACTTAGATAGATGTAGACGGACAAATGTAAATGGTTGACAGCCTTTTGAACGAAATCCTTCGGCTAGATTTGAAAATATTTGGCAAAAATCGAAATTTTCGGATCTCCTTGAGTGAAAATCGCAATTCTTGAGATATTTCATTAAAAAGTGTAGGTCTACTGTACTTCGTGCGAGAAACACGAATATAACGTTTATTTGGCCGAGAAACCACACAGAAAATCTCCAGATCGAATCTCACAATCGCGTTTCTAGCAAAATGTTACCGATTTTCTTGAATAATTCTTCAACCGTGCGAGTTATTTCAGAAAAAACTCCTTAGATAGATGCAGACGGGCAAAGGTAATTGGATGACGGCATTTTGAACGAAATCCATCTGCTAGATTTGAAAATATTTAGAGAAAATCGAAATTTTCCCATCTCCTGGAGTGAAAATCGTAATTCTTGAGATATTTCAATAATAGTGTAGTTCTACAGTACTTCGTGCGAGAAACACGAATATAACGTTTGTTTGGCCGAGAAACCACAGGAAAAATCTCCAGATTGATTCTCACTGTCGCGTCTCTAGCGAAATTTTATCGATTTTCTTGAATAATTCTTCAACCGTCCGACTGAGTTCAGAAAAAACAACTTAGATAGATGCAGACGGGCAAAGGTAATTGGATGACAGCCTTTTGAACGAAATCCTTCGGCTAGATTTGAAAATATTTAGAAATAATCGAAATTTTCGGATCTCCGGGAGTGAAAATCGTAATTCCTGTGTTATTTCAATAAAAATAGTGTAGTTCTACTGTATTTCGTGCGAGAAACACGAATATAACGGTTACTTGGCCGAGAAACCACAGGAAAAATCTCCAGATCGATTCTCACAATCGCGTTTCTAGCGAAATTTTTATCGATTTTCTTGAATAATTCTTCAACCGTCCGACTTATTTTAGAAAAAACTACTTAGGTAGATGCAGACGGACAAAGGTAATTGGATGACAGCCTTTTTAACGAAACCCTTCTGCTAGATTTGAGAATATTTAAAAAAAATCGAAATTTTCCAATCTCTGGAGTGACAATCGTAAGTCTTGAGATATTTCAATAAAAATAGTGTAGTTCTTCCGTACTTCGAGCGAGAAACTCGATTAGAACGTTTATTTGGCCGTGAAACCACAGGAAAAATCTCCAGATCGATTTTCACCGTCGCGTTGTATATACGTGTTACATTTATTACATGATATTATCGTTGGCAACACATACTACTAACGTTTGTGACTGTGTCATATCTAATTGTGTGTCACATCACGGACTCTTACAGTCCCAAATTAGAAGCAAACAGTCGCACTATATCGCGATCTAGACATTATAACCTTAACCGACTGCAAAACTCAGTGCATCTCACATGACGTGTTATGCAACATGATATGAAATAATGAAATAGGGCTTTCAGTAGTGACCAATTGCGGCACATTTCTACGTATTATGCGATTCTACATGCTTTTGCGGCGTTCGATAAGTTATATTGACGTGTTACGTTTATTACATTATATTACGGCTGTCTAAAAATTCTAACCATGCTTGTGACTATATCATATGTGTTACGATTACTACATGAAATTATGGTTGTGGAAAAATTCCAACCGTGCTTGTGAATGTATAAAATCAAATAACACCTCACTGTCCTATATAGTCCCAAGTTATAGGTAAACTTTCGCATTGCGTCGCGATCAAGGCATTCCAACCTTAGCCGGCAGCAAAACTCAGTGCATTTCACATCACGTGTTATACAATATGATCTGAAATAATGAAACTGGGCTTTCAGTAGTGACCAACTACGGAACATTTCGACGTATTACGCGATTCTACATGCTTTTGCGGCATTCGAAAAGATGTAATGACGTGTTACGTTTATTACATGATATTATCGTTGTCTACACATACTAATCACGTTTGTGACTATATCATATCTAATAACACCTCACTATCCCATATAGTCCCAAGTTATAAGTAAACAGTCGTATTATATCGCGATCTAGACATTACAACCTTAACCGGCAGCAAAACTCAGTGGAATTAACATCACGTTTTATGCAATACGATCTGAAATAATGAAACAGGGCTTTCAGTAGTGACCAATTACGGAACATTTCTACGTATTACGCGATTCTACATGTTTTTGCGGCATTCGATATGTTAGATTGACGTATTACGTTTATTACATAGTATTATGGGTATTATCTACAAATTCTAACCATGTTTGTGACTCTTTCATATCGAATTGCACCTCACTGTCTCATATAGTCCCAAGTGATAGGTAAACAGTCGCATTTAATCGCGATCTCGCCATTACACCCTTAACCAGCAGCAAAACTCAGTGCATCTCACATGACCTGTTACTCAATACTATCTGAAATAATGTAACAGGGCGATCAGTAGTCACCAATTACATTCAGACGTATTACGGGATTCTACATGCTTTTGCAGCATTCGATATGTTATAATGAGGTGTTACGTTTGTTACATGATATTATGGTTATCTACAAATTCGAACCATGCTTGTGACTATATCATATCAAATTACACCTCACTGTCCCACATAGTCCCTAGTGATGGGTAAACAGGCATCTAGCGATCACAACATTTCCAAATCTAGCTGAAGGATTTCGTTCAAAAGGCAGTCGTCAAATTAACTTTGCCGGCCTGCATCTATCTAAGTAATTTTTTCTGAAATAAGACGGACGGTTTAAGAGTTATTCAAGAAAATCGATAAAATTTTGCTAGGAACGCGATTGTGAGAAATGATCTGGAGATTTTTCCTGTGGTTTCACGGCCAAATAAACGTTACATTCGTGTTTCTCGCACGAAATGCAGTAGAACTACACTATTTTTATTGAAATATCTCAAGAATTACGATTTTCACTTCCGGAGATCCGAAAATTTCGATTTTTTCTAAATATTTTCAAATCTAGCAGAAGAATTTTGTTCAAAAGGCTGTCATCCAATTACCTCTGCCCGCCTGCATCTATCTCACTAGTTCTTTCTGAAATAATAAGTCGCACGGTTGTACAATTATTCAAGAAAAACAATAAAATTTTGCTAGAGACCTGATAGCGTGAATCAATCTGGAGATTTTTCCTGTTGTTTCTCGGCCAAATAAACGTTATATTCGTATTTCTCGCACGAAATACAGTAGTACTACACTGTTTTTATTGAAATGTCTCAAGAATTACGATTTTCACTCCTTGAGATCGGCAAATTTCGATTTTTTATAAATATTTTCATATCTGGCCGAAGGATTTCGTTCAAAAGGCTGTCATCCAATTACCTTTGCCCGTCTGCATCTGTCTAAGTAGTTTTTTCTGAAATAAGTCGGACGGTTGACGAATTATTCAAGAAAATCCATAAAATTTTGCTAGAAACGCGATTGTGAAAATAGATTTGGAGTTTTTGCCTGTCGTTTCTCGGCCAAATAAACGTTATATTCGTGTTTCTCGCACGAAATACAGTAGAACTATACTATTTTTATTGAAATATCTCAAGAATTACGATTTTCACTCCCGGAGATCGGAAAATTTCGATTTTTTCTAAATATTTTCAAATCTAGCAGAAGGATTTCGTTCAAAAGGCTGTCATCCAATTACCTTTGCCCGTCTGCATCTATCTAAGTAGTTTTTTCTGAAATAAGTCGGACGGTTGAAGAATTATTCAGGAAAATCAGTAAAATTTTCCTAGAATTGCGATTGAGAGTATCGATCCGGAGATTTTTTCTGTCGTTTCTCGGCCAAATAAACGTTATATTCGTGTTTCTCGTACGAAATACAGTAGAACTACAGTATTTTTATTGAAACATGTCAAGAATTATGATTTTCACTCCCGGAGATCCGAAAATTTCATTTCTTTCTAGATATTTTGGAACCTAGCCGAAATATTTCGTTCAAAAGGCTGTCATCCAATTACCTTTTCCCGTCTGCATCTATCTAAGTAGTTATTTTTGAAATTATTCCGACTATTGTGGAATTATTCATTGCTTCATATAAAGGTTTTCTAAAATCCCTGTTTCATCTTTCAATCCTGAGATTTTTCTCCTATTTCCTCGGCCGATTTCTTGTCATGTTCGTAATTATCGTTGTTTATTTAGTAGAAATACGCTAGTTTTACGGAAATATCAACAATGTTTGGTGTTTCTCTTTCCGAGATCAAAAATCTCGATTTTTTTGGAATATCTTCTAAATTACCCGAAATGTTTCCGGTTTGTTGTCTTCCAGTTACCTTTTCCCGTTTGCATACATCTAATTGTTTCTGAAATAATTGCAACGTTGATGAAGTACTCATAATTTTTCATAAAATTTTTGAAGAATCGTGCAACTTTCGGTCGTGAGTTTTCCGGTAATTTCTCGGTGTACTTCTCATCATGTTTCGTTATTTTGATAATAATACTTACAAAATGAAGGGTTTCGCTGCCTAAGATCGACAAATTTTAATTTTTGTGAAATATCTTCTTATTTGGCCGTAATATTTCGTGTTTGCTGTTGTAATCCAATTACCGTTGCTCCTTTGTATCCAACTAGTTATTTCTGAAAATATTCCAACGATTGAAGAGTTATTCAAGATTCTTGATAACGTGTTTGAAAAATCAGTGCTACACTTTTCTGTCTGGTGTGTAGCAGGGAAATAATTGTATTCATTGATAAAGCAAAGTTTTTATAAATTATTTCTTAATTGTTTCCAAAACAGTATCACGAATCTTGGACAATTTTTACAAAAGGGGTGGAAAAGTGATGATGTGTTGTGTTTATACACTGCACGTGTTTCTTTTATCTCAATTCTATTATTATTTTATAACTCTGCCATATGAATGCGGGAGTAAAAGTAATAGTAGTGGCAATGGATGAAATACTAGATTAGCACGTCCGTGTCGTCAGTAGTACGTATTATTGTTATTAATATTTATTATTGTATTTTTGTATCTATTTTTATTCGTAACATTTATATTTCTGTCATGATTATTTGTTAAAATGGAAATTAACTTTCAGCAAATTATGTTTACGAAAAATGGAGTTATTATTTTCCTGATTCGTTTGGTTTTCTCATATTCAATATGACGAATTTGAGACAACTAAAAATATTTTTTTTTTTATCTAATTCAAAAATGAAATGTGCATTTTCTTGAAAATCAAAAGTATGGATTAAGTTATTTTTGATATTATTTAAATGATTTTATTTAAATTTTATTTATATCAAAATTATTCTTTTAATTATTATTACTTATGATCTAAATAAAAATTTGTCCAAGTTAATCGGATAATTTTGGTTGAGCTCGATCGAATTCGACGCAGATTACTTATGAATAATCTTCTAACTCGCTTCCTCTAGTTCGTTAGTTTTACCAGTTCGTCGAGTCGACGGACAGAACAGTAACAAATATGTGGCAGCCATGTGAAACTTTTGTGGCTTTCGTCAAGAAATCCGAAACTTGTCAATGTTCTTTTAACTCGCTTTTTTTATCATTGCGCGTAATACCGCAGATAATTGAATGAATGTGTAGACTAACTACTCCCTTTCTGATTTCGATTATTTTGGGATGTATTTTGGATACATTTTGAACAGTTTGTATATCCTCTAACGGGTATGTTTTGTTTGTTTGTCAAATGATAGTTAGGGATCGTCGAAATTAGTAAATGTTCACCGGCAATCAGAATGGATTAAAATACGAATTAATAATATTGGAAACTCATAAAATATTAATAATAATATATATGTATATATATCATTAAGTTATTCATGCTTTGTATAATTTTTATTAACAATTTATTACAATAAATAATTTCGGTTGTTGAAAATGCACTCTCTGAATTCATCTTATCTGGTAACATTGTACTATAAAAATCAAAATATGCGTATGGTATCGTTTAAATAAATAGATAGATAGGTTTGTATAGAACTTAGAAATGGATGATTTGCAAGAAATAATTTATAACACACAATGTGTTTCTTTATTCCAAACAATATTTGTAGACATATTTTATTAGTAAGTTCAAACTTTCTTAAAATCGTGTTTACGAAATAAAGATAATTCATTCAGGTTGTGAATTTACTAATTTTCCGAACACTCCGAAATTCTGGCCGGAAAGATACATTGTATGCAATGTCTACTCATATACCTTGGCTATGTCTATTCATATACCTCGTCTATGCTAATAGGATACTTTTTCGTATCACACGTTTTAAGGGTCACCTGAAAATCTGTTTCTTTTGATTAATCATCTTTTTGTCCATTCCTTTTTATATAATTAACCTCCTATTACTGACAGTAATATTGGAGCTGGAAGATGATCCAACATTTTAAAACACATATTTTAATGTTGGTGTTACACGAAAAACTGAAGAATCGGTAGTACAGATTCAAACTGACTGTGGTGTAGATTTCATAAAGCCTAGAAGTCGATGCATGCATCGCCATATATTTCAACGTATGGGGCTATTTTAGAGTTTGCAGGGGAATCACGTGTGGAAGTAAGAGTACGCAATCAACAAGAATTCCGACAAACTATAGATTCAGTGCTCGAGTACTTGGGTTCGTATTCTTTCAAATAACCACTAAGTAATTTTTCTTTAATAATAATTCTTTGTTTTCAAAACTATTATATACTGAACACACAATTATATTAATATTATAATATACAACAATATACAACATATTAATATTAGAATATTAATAACTACTACATATTAACGCTACTATATATTTAATATACGGATGTGTTCGAATATTAACTATTATATTTAAGTATTGAGCAATAAAAATTTACATTGCTTTTTAAAATTATAAAATATTTATCAAAGTGTACTAAAACTGAAATACGATCACAATGACCAAATTTAATATTACACGGTCACAATGATCTAAATAAATATTACACAATATTTTATATAAATATTTAGTTGGTCCACCGTCTGGTTTAATTATGAATCCTTGTTACATGCTAGTAGCTTTTACTTCTAAATTTAAATATGCTTCATAAGTCTATTGTTTTAACATTTGTGCAGGAAATTCGACTGATTGCCCTAATTTACGATAAAGCCAAGGACTTACGCTATTTATTTTACGCTATCTAACCAATAAGAGGACGAAGACCAAATTTTCCAACAATCTTAATTTTATAGCACTTCCCTTTAAATTATTTTTTTAGATATTTAAATATTTGGATCTTAAATTTTATCTATAAAAATAAGATTTTCAGTCTTGCTTGTGACTATACATTCTTATAACGATACTGAACGTTACGCAGGACGTAAATTTTTAATTTTTATTTTTGAATTGAGTTTTCTTGAAACATTCCAAATTTGTAACATATGTATGTTAGATTTACTTGTGTCGGAAAAGTTAGTTTTGCTGCAAAAAGCATTTATGTATTTTTTTTGCGTATCTTTTGTTTCTTTTTGTATCTATTGTTTTGTTTATCTTCTTTTTAAACATTTATCTTGATTCGTCTTGTTAATGAATAAATTTTTTTATCAAATTCTATCACGATAATAATTGTTATCATTGTTCGCTAAAATTCTGTAATAAAATTCAGAATGAATATCCTGAAATTGCTAGTAATTATTTGAACAAGTTTTGTAGCTGAATTATTCTTTTCCTTCACATATAATAATCTTCTCTGATTTATTGATGAGCTTCTTCGACGAACCTGTGCAATGTTTGCTCATAATAGTGTTTTCTTTCTTGAGTTTTTAATCATAAATAAATCTTATTATTATAAATTTTATTATTTATTACTAATCTTATAAGTAGTATAAGAATAATTAAGTTTTTAATTTTAGCAATAATGCACATCTCGTTAATTCAACAATCTGCCTGTAAGATTTTTCATTTTTGTGTAATTTTAATATTAATTTCCTTTCGCATATCTATATTTCTGAATTGTTAGAATTCTTTTCTACTGTTGTGTGAACTAGCATTTTTGAAAGCGGATCGTGATACTCATATCAATATTTCTACCATCAATTGAATCTACCAATATTTATGATTATCAAACATTGTTCACTTGCTTGATCTTTAGCTGTCCGAATACTTTTGTGACTTTGTGATCATTATAATGAATATATGTAAATATGGACACTTTCTAATGAAGTTGTAAATTTCACTTTTTTAGAACTCACGCCCGTTAATTTAAATGATAGATTAACTCTCACATGGTAAATCATAATTATACGAAACAAAATTAATATTTCGGCTTCATAAATTCTGTGCTTATATCAATTTATAGTACGAAGCAATTTCACCGGTGTTCGAAAAATTCATGATGACCGGTATCTTGAGCGATTACAACAATTCGATTAGTCTCATTAATTGAGTTATAAAGCGATTTTAAAGTTGAATTTAAAGAGTAATCCCAAATAATATACAAGTTAATTGCTTTTCAGCGAAGACAGAAAAGTTCCAATCAACATGTTTGTCAAATATTACTTATATTTTGCGTTTTAAGCATACTTTAATAATAAGAGTGAAAGTGATTCTGAAAATCAAAATTGGGCAAAAATTAATTAACTTACCTAAATTCAATAATTAAATTTTTCCAATAACCTTTATAACTAATGATTGCATTCAAACGTTAGTTGTTGATCAAAACTAACGATCAAATTCCTAATACTTCAATCGTTAGTTACGATAAATAATTAAATACCTCTTGATTGCTAATTATGGATTAAATTCTTACTTTAATCATTAGTTGTTATTAACAATTAAATTTTTTTCAATATTGGTCATGAGTTAGACACCTCATTAATGATTAATTGAAATGCTTTTTATAGTGAAATTGATGTTTTCTGCGTGTCTTCCTTGCGATGTATAGAGAGATGATAGAGTCTTTGTTAATTTGTAAACAACAAAATAATATTTATGCTTAATAGAAGAAAATAAAATTTTTGTATCATTGCTTGTTTATTTAATAAATTTCGAAAGAATTCAAAATAAGTTAATTAGTCTTGATTAATAGACAGTATAAACCAAAAATATGTTCGATGAATTTCTGAATTCTAAAGCATTGATGCTTTGTTATAATTTCAAAGTATATCTTCAATTTAAATAAAATTATAATGAAATCCTATATAATAATTAACAATTGATTGACGATTGATACTATTAATCATTTAAAACAATCGCCGATTGTTTATATTATTTTCAACGATTAACTTCCTTTAATCAACAATTAATGATTAATTTTATTAATCGAATGAGTTAATCGCCAATTCTCCCCCTACGAGCGACGCCACCAAGTTCACTTATGATTTTTCTATCTTTAAATCTAACAAGTTAACTTATTGTAATATCAAAAACAACTTATCCTTAGTCACTGCTTTCGTGAGAAAGTCGGCTATCATATTTTTAGAGTCTACGTAGCTAATTTTAAGATTTCCGTCTTCGATTTCGTCTTTTATGAAATTGAAATTTAAATTAACGTGCCCCGTCTTATTAGACGAACGGCTATTTGGTATCTATTCGATTGTCGCTCTATTGTCGCAATTCAAAATTATTGGTTTGATACAGAAATTCTGTACACCTAACTCTAATAATATATCTGAGATTCAACGCAATTCAAAATTATTGGTTTGATACAGAAATTCTGTACACCTAACTCTAATAATATATCTGAGATTCAACTAATATCCTTTACGAGTTCAGAACATGCGAGCAGCTCTACCACGCATATTGAGAGACCAACACATCTTTGTTTCCTACTACGCCATATTATTAACGAATCGTCTAACATGACTCCGCCTGAAAACGATTTTCCTCCCTCTGCATTACCCCAGCTCGCATCTGCATATGTAGGTCTTTAAGGGACTTAGGTTTCTACTGTAAAAAAGCATTTTATTTTTAGTTCCACTCAATATACGCTTTGCTAATAACCAATGTCTTTTTTCAGATGCTTAATTATATTGTGATAGGTAAGATAATGCGAACGCAATATCTGGTCATGATCTATTGGCGAGATATAATAACTCCTGTATTATTTCTTGGTATGATTCTACATCGATCTTGTCATTCGAAGCGTCGAAAGCTTTGTCTTTCCCTGGTACAATCGGTTCCCTCAGGGGCTCTACGGAGTACGGGCTTAGCAACCCCGGGGCACCCTAGCCGGATCATGCAATTTCGCGTGTTCTGCACTTATGTGCAGTATCTTGCATGAGCTCCGCAACTTCGGTTGTGCACGCAAGAGGCATTGCTTAGTTCCTCAACGAGACCAGTATGCTTAACGCATACCCCCAACGGGTGTAGCAATCCCGAGCCGATCGTGCAATCTTCGCGCGGGCTGCTATACAGCAGCTTATTGCACGCATTACCAGCCAGGGGCTGAGCGCGCAAGGGACCATGGTTTTACCATGGGGCCAGTTCCCCCAGAGGCCTGCGGGCACGGGACTTAGTAATCCCGGGGATCCCGAGCCGGATCGTGCGAATGCGCGTGTACCAGACGTGTCTGATATCTCGCACGAGCTCTCCATTGGACACGCTAGAGATCGAGCGCAAGCTGGTGACCCCGCCTCCACGCGGCCCCCGCTGTCAACGTTTCGTCAGTGAAGGACTTTCGGGAAATTCCTGGCCAAACGGCTAAGTGGGTCACTTCCTGTATGGGACGGTCCTCTCTGATGATACTTGGCGTTGAGGAGAGGGTTTTTCCAAGCACCGCCGTCTATAACATCTACGGACTCTTGGCATGGTTGACGCACCCCAACATCGCCGGGAATAGGCCCACGCCTCGGTACGGCAGAGCAGGAGCAAGCACGCTTGCGGCCTCAATAAGCTCAATACGTTATGTAGTTCACTACGTATACGATAAACACTAGTTGGTACAATCGGTGTAATAACGGGATTTCATTCACGCATGTTATACTTTTCTAACAACATTTCAATATATACTCTGCTTGTGACATACCGTGACCTGACTCGAACGTTTTAATTGTAATATTGCGGAATTTACCCGAGTTTGTTGTATCTTTTATTTCGAATTCTTTCTTTAGTCGCGACAATGTTTCGTGATATATTGCTATAGCTACAAAAATATATTTATGAGAAAAGATAAAGATGCAGTTTTCTGATATTAATGGCTTAAATCCGATTTCAATCAGTGTATTTTTTAATTTTATGTACCAATTCCGACCTGATTGAGGAAAGCTATATACGCTCTTCTTTAATTTGAACACGTTCTCCTCCCGTATACCTTTTCAAATCCCGAAGGTAATGCCATGAATACCGTTTCTTTAATATCGTCATATAAGTAAGCTGTTTTTACGTCGAAGAATCGAAATTCCCAATTCATCTTGACAGTTAAAAGCCAGCAATAATCTTCATGCTTCTATAGTTATTATAGGATTCCTCGTAGTCTTTATATTTGATTTGATCGTACCCCGCTGCAACGAGTCTTGTCTTATATTTACTATCGTCATTTTCTTGTACCCATTTGCTTTCGACTATTTTTTTGAGTTGTTTTTCCGTTCCTTAACTAATTCCCAAACCAAACATTTCTTTCGAATGAAGTTAGCTCATTTTTCATTGCTTTCTTCCATTTAGACCAATCTTTGTTCAGTTTTACCTCTGAGTAAGTTTTTGGAATTTCAGAACTCTCTACTAGGTTAACTTGGTTCCTATTTCTAATTCTTTCTGATCTACGCTATTATCCCGCTCATCTTTTTCTAGTTGCTCTATTCTACGTAGATTTTCCCGGAGTTCTATCATCTGTCGAGTTGACCTTCGCAAACGTAATATTTCCCGTTGCTCGCTAACAACTTCGTTACTAACATCTATATCTAATTCATTTACCTGTTGATAAGAATCATCATTTAAATGTTCCTCACTATCTAAGCTCTCATCTACTATATATTCACTATTTACATTTATATTGATTTCTTCTTCATCATTCAGTATAATACTATTATAATTATAGTTATAAATCTCTTCGCAATTATTAATTTTAATAAGTTTGTTCTATCATTATTATTAGTTTAACTATTTTTTTATCGAGTTTTATTGTCATAGACAGAACAGTAACAGGAATGTAACAAACAATTATACTTTTTTTTTTATGTTGCAATCAGTCTGCTTGTAGCTATAAGCAAATGTGCTTTTTTAATGAAAGTAACACTTCTGTGTTCCTTTGTCTGCTATGGATTTATGTTATTGGAAAAACGATGAGATAAGTCTAGTACGTGGTGCCTCTTGAGTCTGCGTATTTGCTGTCTGTTATCCAGAATATTGACAGTTTGTAGATTCGGATAAATTTCTAGTCTGTTCATGTAGTTTGTACTAAATTTCGTGATTTCTTCTTTTACGGATTGTATTCCAAGAATGGAGTGTCTCGTTGTTTGTCACGTACTATGGTGCGTTTGTGATTACTCTTAGTGTTTTGGACTGAAATCTTTGGATCTCTATGTTTGAATTGCTGGCGGATCCCCATAATTGTATCCTGTAGATCCATACCGGTTTTATTATTACCTTATAAATGAACACTTTGTTTTCTAGCGTTAGCTTTGATTTTTCCCCAGCAGCCAATACATTTTGCTCGTCAGAAGTTGTTTGCGTTTGGTGGAAATGTGTTTTTTCCAGATGAGACATTTATCAAGGTGAATATTTAGATACCTTACACACTCACATTGCGGGATCTCTTTTCCATAGAATTTCACTGGAAAACACGTCTTGGATCTGGTAGTAAACGTTACGTGCACTAATTTTGTTTCGTTTACCTTAATCTGCCATTTATTGCACCATTAATCGCTTTATCAAGTCCAGGTTCGCCTGTAATTGCTGAGAAGCTTTTTCATAACATTCATTGGATGCAAATATCCTCGTGTCGTCGACAAACGTGGCGGCAATAGTATCGCAGGTAGTTGGTAAGTCAGCCGTATAGTGTGTAGAATTGGACTGAGTATGCTACGGGGAACGCCCGCTTCTATTGGATAAAGAGGAGTTGTTTCTTCTTGAAATTTTATTAGGAATACTCTCTTGGATAAATAGGATTTTATGATTTAATAGTAATGATCAGGTAGTCTATCTTTTATTTTATACAACAGGCCGGTGTGCCACTCCTTATCAAAGCTTGGCTCACATAGAGGAATGCTTCTGAACAGTAATTTTTGTTCTCTAGGCTAGTTCTGACAAAATTGGCCAGGCGATGTACTTGTTCGGTAGTTGAATAGTGCTCTCTAAATCCAAACTGATGATCAGGAATAACATTTTCTTTGATCAAGAACGGTTTAAGTCTTCTAAGTAATAGCATCTCGAATACTTTAGATATTATTGTAACAGACTGATTGGTCTATACGAGGTTCGTTTGGGCTCCTTTCCCATTTTTAGAACCATAATTATTTGGGTGATCTTCCAGTAAGTAGAAAAGTAACTAAGTCTCAGTATGGCGTTAAATATGTTAGTATGACGATACCTTTGTGAGGCAATTTCTTAAGGAGTTTCCCTGTTATCAGATTGTAATCCGGGGCTTTTCTTTGATATAGATTACGATATAGATACTTTGCTTTGCAATTTCACTCGGAGAGAAGTGTTGAATTAGTTGGGATGGTTGCGATGGTGCGTTTAGTATTCGTAGATTTGATAGTAGTTTGTATCTGTCGACCTAGGGTGAGGTGTGAAGACTTTCTTCATATGCTCTGCAAAAGCTAAAGCCTTAGCTTTGGTACTCCTTGCCCAATTGCCATCTTGCTTTCTGATCAGGGGTATCGTTGCTTGTGGTTGCTTTAGACGTTTTGTTACCTTCCATAGTGAATAATTGATTGAATCCGTTGTAAATGTTTTAAGTTTATTTTTCAAATTTTCGTTCTTCAATTCATGTAGCATTTTACTTAACTTTTTTGCAACTTTGTTGAGTTTTGTTTTATCTTGCGGATACCTTGTGTTATGCCACACTTTTCTTAGTTTCCTTTTCTCGGTGAAAAGCTCTTTAATATTTGCCGGTAGGTGGAATTTTGTTTCTTTTAACGGCACCAATTCCAGTGTGGCATCTTATCTACTAATTTATTACATTAATTATTATAACAAATCGCAACTGACAAAAAAATAAATAAAAAGAAAAAGGGAAAGAATTTGAATTGAAACACTAGCTTAATCGTAATATAACCATTATTATAATCGCTGTTAGTTTCACAATATGTTTCATATTTTCTATGTCCATCGCGTACCAATATCCATTACCTTACCAAGAGCAATTAATATCACATAATCGTTGATCATTCGAATAGTATTTAACAGAAATTTTACTACTCATACCTAATAATTTACGACTGAGTTGGGCATTAATCGATTAAAATTTTTAATTCATTGATTAATAAATTTAATCGTCAGAAAATCGATAATTGATTTGATCGATAAATAAAATTAATCGTTAAGCAATAATTGACGAAAATTAACAGTCGAAAAATCGGCGATTAACTTAATCGATTAATAAAATTAACAATTAATTGTTGATTAAACGAAATTAATCGTTGGAAATAATTTAAACAATCGTCGACTATTTTAAATGATTAATAGTGTCAATCGTCAATCAATTGTTAATTATTATATAGGATTTAATGACAATTTTATTTATATCGAAGATATACTTTGAAATTATAATAAATGTTGGATTGATACATTATGAATGTCGACGAGCGTAGTAACTAAGGTTGGTATGTATATTGTATGGATGTTGTGTATTGGTAGTTAGGGAAAACAGAAGATGAACGAGATGAAGAAAAACAAGTAGTATGGTGTGTGCGTCCAAGGTGTGATGAATAAAAAGAAGCGCTGTGTGCAAAGATATAAAGTAATTCCTTAAGTGACGCTTATTGTTTTTTCCAACAATCTGGTAGCAAATCCGTGATTATCTACGTGAGAGAAAAATTAAGCAGAGAATGGAAAAGACACCATTATTGGCAGTTTCGTTATTAACAGGCAACAACTATTTAGTATGGGCTATAAAAATGGAAGCAATACTGAGTTTGTTGAAAATAATTAAGGCAATAAAAGAAGAAAAACCGGAAGAAAACGCATTGGAAAAGACGAAAGTAGAATGGGAAACGAGGAATCAAGATGCGGTAGCATATATAAGATTGCATTTATCGGATGAGCAGGTATTGGAATTCGCCGCAGAGGTTAACGCATGCAACCTATGGCTAAAGATAAAGAAGGCATACATGGGTGCTGCAGAAAACCAAAGTGTAATAGATACAGCGTGAAGAATTCGAGGCGTGAGGTATTCTCTTCAAAAGTCTTTATTCAACTGTCGGATTGTCGTCAACCATCGATCAACCATCCTCTTCCCAGGCACAAGCCTCTTCTCGGAACATAAACAATTCGTTCCTATGGCGATCGTCCCAATGATCGCCTACAACTCGGCCAATCCTGACAATTGTGATTGTCCTCGATCACGTATATGTACCGCCTTACATTAATCTTAAAACTAATCATAACGTACTATCTCTACTCTCTATGATGCTTAAGTTAACATAAAAATATAGGCTTATATTCTATTCCTTAGGCTAGAGACTAATCCATGGTCTGGTCCAACGATTCTTGAAAATAAAATCCTCGTCCAGTTGAAATCCATCAATGTCTTCTACAACGTATCTATCTTTGTCTAACGGCCACGGAATTTCGGGATTAGCTTTTTATTAATATCGGGTGTAACGTCGCGATTCCGTATCATAACATAATCGCCGGTTTTGTACATAGTTGCCTTTTTGTGTGTACGATTATAAACTTGTTCATTCGTTTTTTGACATTTCTGAATAGCTTGTGTAGCTGCATTACGTGTCGCCACCAGGTATCTTTCTTCATTATTTCGTGCTTCAAGACTTTTATTCTTAATTTATCGTTTATTATCCCGAATTGGTTCCTTCCAAAAAGCAGTTTACACGGAGTTTCATTTGTTGAACGGTAAACAGTATTATTTATAGCAAATTCTACAAGCTCTAGTACTCGATTCCATTTTCCCGGACTTATACTCAATTTTACTAACATAGGATTAATAACACGATTATAGCGTTCCACTTGACCATTAGCGTGAGGTGTCTCGATAGCGACCCGAATATGTTCTATGCTTATTTATCTTGCATGAAATCTGTAAATAATCCTGAAGTGAAACATGTTTCTTGATCGCTTACCAAACGCTTAGGTTTACTGTAACTCCGGAAGTATATTAAGTGACAAATGGCTTCAGATTTAGTGGATTTACACAGATACAACTTGATATATTTAGTGAAACCGTCAACTATAGATAAGATATGTTTATAACCACAACGTTCTAAAGGATCAACGTTCTAAGTGATCTATATGTATAGTCTGGAATGGTAGGTTATCTTTATCGAGACTGTGTAAATATCCTTCGGACTTCCCACTAGGGTTTGAAAAATCAACACATCTTAAACAATTGCTTATATGATTTTTTACTTTTTTTCTCATATCTAGGAACCAATATATTCTGGAGATGTTTTCTACCACCCTATCCACACCAAAATGACCTAAATCATCATGGGGAGCTCTAATGACATTAGTTTCCATACACTCCGGTACCAAGAATAGCAATTTACCGTTACCCAGATTTTCATATATTAATCCGTCGCGTAATTCGTAATATTTATCCTCGGTACATTCTAATTTTTCTCTTAACTCCCGAATTTTCGGATCTTGTGACTGCTTGAAGGAAAGAACTTACTCGAAAGTATTTGCTTCTAATATCAGAATTGCGTGGCAACGACTCAATGCGTCTACATGCGGCATTTTGGATCCAGATCGGTGTTCGATTTCAAAATCGTATTCTTTTAAAAACATTGCCCATCGAGAAATGCGCGGATTAATGCTTTGTTTGGACAGCGTTAATCTAAAACTATCGCAATCGGTGATAATCTTAAAGAGGATACCCGATAAATAAACGTGGAACCGCTTAATGGCATAGATCGCTGCTAGACATTCTAACTCGAAGATATGGTATTTTGATTCTGCCGACGTTGCTCGTTTACTAAAGTAAAATACGGGTTTCAGTTTTCCATTCGATTATTTCTGCATCAAAACAGCACCAAAACCCGTAATACTGGTATCACAGTGCAATTCTGTTGTAAGTGTGGTGAATATATGGCAAGTACCGGTGGACTTGCCAATAGTTTTCTTAGAGTTTCAAAAGCATTATTTTCCTGAAGACCAAAACGGAAATTAACATTTTTTTGAAACATATCGTACAAAGTGTAGGCAATAATTTAACACAGTAATTCTCTTTAATAAAAAAAACGTATATTCTATTGTGAAATTAGCTCGGACGTGCGATCGCGGCGACGTTCTGCAGACCGAATGGCGTCTGGCTTCGTGCTCTCGTTAGAATACCCTCCTCGCTACCCTAGCTCTGTTTTTGTCCCTTGGTTATAAACACCAGACATCGGAATCGGCCCATGGCCCTCAATCTCGAATGGCCTCTTCCACGAAATAGGCGAGGAAGTTTTCCCACGCCTAGGAATGGGCTGTCTGATTAACGTTCGCTCACAAAAGATTTTGCTACTATAGAAAATTGTGGAATAAAGCGTCGGAAGTAGCTAGCTAAAAATACAAATTTCTGTATTTCTTTAGTATTTCGCAGAATTGGGTAGTTTAAAACGGATTCAACATTTTCTATACTCGGCATGACTCCTGATTCATCAACCAAATATCCTAAGTAAGTTATTTGTTGGTATAAAAACGAGCATTTATCTAACCGGAACTCTAAGTTATAACGACGGGAAATTTGAAAACATTTCTTAAAATATTGAGGTGTTCTTCTACTGTATCAGTGGCGATCAAAATATCGTCTAGATAAAACTTGACCCTCCCGTATTAAATCAGAAAAGATGGTATTAATATATCGTTGAAAAACTCGAGGTGCATTAGTTAGACCAAAAGGCATTCTTAAATATTCAAATTGGCCCAAGGGCGTAACAAACGAGGTATATTTAATGGATGATTCAGTTATCCCATTTCTTAAATCTAGTTTCGTAAACAGTTTCTTGTTATCTAGACGATCCAAACAATCATTAATCAGCGGGCTCGGAAAATTGTCCTTAATCTTGTTTAATTCTTCATAAGGTGAGTTACTAGGTCTAATAATATTTCGATCTAGCAAATCATCTAAAATAGTTTGCAGCTTCTCTTTGTCCGCAAAAGATAATTGCCGAGGTTTATAACTGATCGGTTGTTCCGTTTTCACCGAAATGACCATTTACATGCTGCTTGTTGCTATTTCTTCACTCCTAGAGGAAATTAATTCCTCATAATAAAGTTATACTCTGGCGGATACAGTAAAATCATCGGTAGGGTCTATATTTAGTCGTAAATTAGTGTTTGAGTTTTCATCGGCACAATCTATTTGCATAATCTGCTGCTCGAAACAATCAATATCCTCGGCCTTATTACTCGAAGCGACATTTTCAATATTACACTTACAACCTAGTGAGATTTTTATGATAGGAGACATTAGATAATCTCTACCTAGCAAAACAGTATAAGACATGGTCCGATCCGGAACGAAAAATTTCATAAATATAGCAACGTCATTAATTTTTACTTCGCTACTGAAAATACCTTTAATAATTAACAGAGACTCATTAACGCCATAATACCTACGGTTACCGTTAGTCATCAGTAAGTATGCGTGCGACGCTTTAACTAAGCTAATAGGTGATCCCGAATCGAGAGTGGCCTCATGTGAGTTTACCGTGTATATCAGCAATGCTAAATTCGACGGGTACCACGAATGGGTTATCAGGAGAACTGGGCTGCAGCAAATGAGTGGACGACTGTGATGCAGGCTTCCTTATCGAGACATTCTGTGGACAGTCCCGTGCTCGATGCGTAGCATTACCACATGTGTAGCACGAACCCTACTGACGAGTCGGTTTTCCGTAATCCGTCTTTAAGTGTTCCGTCTCGTTGCAATTATAACATCGGAGATCCTTTCATACCATAGATGGATCCCCTCTTACAATCTTTGTCCCTTGTTCGTATCGCGACGATCATCCCTCACATCGACCGTCAGCGATATATTTTAGAAAGCATCCAAAATATCATCTGCTGTCTGAAACCGATTCATTTTAGCCTGGTCTCACAATCTGGAATCGGGAATGCCCTCGATGATCAAGTCCGCCAATTCTCTCGAGTCTAACGTGAATCTGTTGGACAATGTAATTTTGTCGTGATAGTAGTGTGCAAAAGTTTCGGATCGTTGCCACACGCGTTTCTCAAATTCTCTCCTGAGCGCCAATTGATTAAGTTTATAGCCAAAAAATCGCTGCATGTTGTCAAAAAGTGTGGAAATTGGAATTTCCAAATGATCCGACGTAGAGTGAAACCATTTTAAAGCCTTGCCTCGTAACCTGAGGCTAATCAAAATCCTCATTGAATTTTCGTCAAGGTGGTAAGTGTGTTGCAACAATTCGGCCTGCCTCTTCCAATTTGAAAAATTGTCATTTTCTCCCGAAAACTCGTTTAGCAAATCCGCTATTGTCCGAACGTTGACGGTCGAATTCAGAGTCAGATCGGGGCGTAGCTGATAATTATCTTTCCCGTTGTAAAAGCTGGATTTCTCGTTGTAACAACTCTCTCTCTCTCTCTTTCTCTCTCTCTGCGTAACAGTTCCAATTCACTCCGAAAATTTTCATTTGGATCAGGCTGCGAAGTTTGAATGATCTGCGGAGGTATCACCGTAACCGTTTGTCCTGATCCAAGGGCCTTCGAGTTATCTATTCCTTCTTGCGCACATTCCTCAACGTCCACCCTCAGTCGATTCTCGATCTGAGGATCACAGTGTAATAAGCGAGCGATAAGCTCACCCTTATTACCAGTGATTATCTGGCCTCGTTCTCGTAACATTTCTTTGAGTTATTAAAGTCACTTAACGATTGTTTCCGTCCAGTGGCCATTTCACAAGAGTCCAAAATGTTCGCGAGCAATCACAACACAAAGTTACTAAAACTATCCACGAAAGTCACTAAAATTTGTGAAAAAATATATATGGTCACGAATAAAACAAAACTGTTGTGCACTATAAAACTTGCCTCCATCGAATTCCACTTCTGAAGTTATAATAGATACAGCGTGAAGAATTCGAGGCGTGAGGTATTTCCTTCTCAAAAGTCTCTTGTCGGATTCTCGGATTGTCGTCCGATGAACTATTCCCTTTCCCAGGCACAAGCCTCTTCTCGGAATATAAACAATTCGTTCCTATGGCGATCGTCCCAATGATCGCCTACAAAAGAATTGATGCAAGCAACGATCTCAAATTTCTATATATGAAAGAAAATCTGTTTGCGACTATATCGTACGAGCACATGGCTTAGCGACAAAATGTATATCGCTCTGATTAGAGGTGACACCACGAGAATTAGTATACTGTACAGTGCGAGGTATAAACAATTACTATAAAGACATTCGCGAAATACTCGAGACACAAAGAGAGAGAGAGAGAGAGAGAGAGAGAGAGAGAGAGAGAAATCACTTGAAGAAGTGTACGAGATACTAAAGGAACAACAGAAAGAGATACAAAGGAAAGACAATCGCTGTAGGGAGACAGCTGCCTATGTCGTAACAAAGCCAAACAAAAGAAAAAATGCTGGTACCGAGGGAACGACAGAGAAATATGCAAAATGGAACCGAATCTCTACAAAGAAAACAAACAAAGAAGTTCCGAAATCACAAGGACGAAGGACGTTGAGCGGGGAAAATTGGTGAATAATATCGTAATGAAAGAAGCGAAACACGATAATCAAACGTACGCGTTTACAGTAGGTAACCGTACGAATAAAGGTAATATCCAAGATTCATATAATGTATGGTTATTCGACAGCGGTGTATCTAACCACATGGTCAACGACTTGAAGTGGTTCATTAATATTAAGTTTCAGGATGGCCATTTTTATCAAGCGGAAGAAAACTCGAAACTGCGTTACGAGGGCGTAGGGACGATCAAATTCAGAGTTAAAGGAGATGCGAACAGGCCCGTCACTATTTCATTGATGTATTATTATATGTACCTAAGTTGAGAAAAAACTTACTGTCAACGACATGTTGAGAGGTTGTAGAACCGTACAAGAAAACAAAACAACAACCGTATACGATAAAGTAGGTAACAATATAATAATGGACAAGCTTAGTGATAAGCAAGTCAAATTCGTAGCTGAACCTTGCGGTAATACAAATTTGAAATACGTATCGTATAATATAGTCCAAGCCACAGATATAGAACACAAAATATGGCATAAATAGATTGGCACATGTAAATAACGAATATTTGATCAAAATATGTGATGATAACTTAGCCGACGATATTCAAAAAACACGTGTTAGAAAAAACTTTACTTGTGACATCTGCAACCTAGGTGAAATTAAAAGACGACCTCATAAAAAGATAACAAAAATCTGGAGCAAAATATCTTTAAAATTAGTTTACTGCGATGTTTGTGGTCCTACACTAGTTACATCATTAAACGGTTCGTGTTATATGTTAATGATAGTCGACGATTATTCGGGCATGTACTCTACATATTTTTTAAATCATAAAAGTGAGACATTGAAGAACTTTATACTATTCAAAGAAAAGTATGAAAATTTAATTAACAAAAAGATAAAACGCGTTAGAACTGATAATGGTAGGGAATTAGACAATACTGAATTCAATCAATTTTTAGAACGTAACGGAATAACTCATAAGCAAACAATACCATATAATTCCGAAAGTAATGGTAAGGTAGATTAAATCGTATAATCTTGGAACGAGTCAGAATATTGCTATATAGCAGTGGTCTACCAACAAAATTTTGGGCGAAAACTGTTGCATGTGGAAGTCACGTCAGCAATGTAACACCGCGAAAAAACAAAGCTAAGAAGACTCCATACGAGCTATTTTTCAACGTTAAACCTAACGTTAGTTATCTACGTATATTTGGATGCATTGTCTATTGCCATATCCCGAAAAAAAAACGAAATAAATTAGAACTACCCGGAAAAATAGGAATTATGGTAGGCTATTCTCGAGAAAGACGGGGATATCGAATTTATGATCCAGAAAAAGAGATAGTCCTAGAAGAAAGTCCAATTTAGTTAAATTCAACGAATTATTTATTATGTATAATTAAAATTATACTTTTAATTATCAGATATCTGACATTTCAGAATTGTATCAGGTCAAAACAAGCTGATTACTAAGAACATATGAACAGTCGTACAAATCCATTTATTCTATCATTATTATTAGTTTAACTATTTTATCGAGTTTTATTCTCATAGACAGAACAGTAACAGGAATGTAACAAACAACTGTTTTTTTCATGAAATCTTCATGGATTCAATTGATGTTTATGTTAAATAATAAAATTTTGTTATTATTATAATATTGGTAAATAAAAATTGTTTTAATAAAATTTTATTTAAATAAAGTTTTATAAGAAAGTTTTAGAAATTGGTTGATGATTATCTAATTTTTCACACTCAACATACTGCATAGCTATAATAACATTACTAAAAATTTAACAAAAAGTTGTTTATATAACGTAAATAAATACGAAAATTAAATTTTGTGATATTAAATAGAGATTAATTACCTTAAAATAATTAAAAATAGTTGAAAATTTAGTCAGTTAAGAATTATTTTTAAAAATATTTTGTGAACTATAAATTAGTATAGGTATAAAATTATTTTTTGTAATTTTCGTTACATGTATTTTTAGAATTTTTATATTTTTAGAATTTTAATATCATATTCAAGAGTTTTAACAAAAGGATCATTGTGCGATCAATATAAGAAAACATTGATGGAAAATATGTAAGTGGTAAAAATAAAAAAATATTTGTAGAGTATGATGATTAATACAAAAAGTGTTCATCTCAAACGCGGCAGATCTTATTTTGATCTTTCTCTCTAAAAATCATATTTGCAGTCACATTATCAAATTGCTTCATACAAACATTTACATATTACTACATTTTTGTGCATAAAATTGATGAATTCGTAAAACACAGACAACAAAAAACGGAAAGCTAGCTGCGCATTATTGTACTCCACACATTAATTGTGAATTTATCCTTTTCTTCCTCTTTTAGAAACAATTCGATATATTAAAATGTATTTATTTTATTCTAACATTGCATTGTAGCAATTTCATAATTCATTACAGCGTTTCAAATGTTTTCATCCCAGCATTAACGATATTAACGAGTTTGCTTTATATTCATACTAGTTATGAAATAGAAAAGTGACTTATATAAATCTTGTACAATATAAAAATGTGATGAATTTGTGCTTCATGAATTAGCGTTACTCAAATACATAATACTGAAATTATCAAATTTATTTTATATCCACTTTCTAACTTTCTAATCAACAAAATCCTTAATACAAAAAATCCATAGAAAATTCGTTGCATATTGTTTATATTGCGTGGAAGAAAATTGCTTAAAAAGAATTTACCAGTGCGAAATACTAAAGAAAAGGTAAAAAAAGGTAATAAAGAAAAAAATCGATATAAGTTATAAAATGATCTATTCCATATATTTTCATAAAAAAATTTCAATGAGAATTGCTATTCTTGATATTTTGCTTTATTATGTTGTTCTTTTTTACAAAAAAGAAAGAAAAAAAATTACATAAACTGAAACCGCGTAAACAGAAAGATTATTTGTCGCGTAAAAAGAAACTCGTGTAAAAATGTACTGCATAAATCAAGAGATAGGTGCACTATAATTCATTAATTTAATAATAATTTCATAATTAATTAAATAATATTCTTTAATTTTCAAAGTATACTATATTATATATTAGATGTTATAATATATATACTATTCGGTGTCTTTTCTAAATAAACTTATTATTCACTTACTGGTTATTTTTTAGGATCATTCTATTTTATAAAACAGGTTTTTCTTGCATTAAAAGGGCAAGATTTTTATTTTAATAGTTATTCAAATGTTTCGAATATTAAATTTCTTCTTATATTCAGATGCTCTTGATCATATGTATTATTACTAAAAAATGAATTATTATTAAAAAATTTGTAATTAAGTATCAAAAAGAATATATTGTTTTTCTTAATAATCGCTACTATTTTTTTTTAATACAACAATTTATATTTTGAAATTACATATTGTATTAAATACATATTGTACTAAAATTCAATACATAGGCACCCAATTAAATAATATATCTAACATGTACTTTTGAGTTCATAATTCTTCTCCTAATTGTCATTATCATTAAAAGACACCGCAAAGAGTTATTTTCATTTTAATTTAATATTTTAAGTTAATATTTCACGTAAAAATAAAAATATCAACTCCTGTTTTTTTTCAATCTAGATCACAATTCTTGCTTGTAACGTACCTAACATAAAATACACTTCCAGTTTCTCAAAATACATTTTTACATTTCTTAAAGGGATTATTATTTAATGTACAGAAACAATTTTTCCCTAATGAATTTTCATTATTCTATCAAATTTAAGCAAAGATTACATTTTATTACTCTCGTAAAATAAGAAAATAAGAATACGCACATAATTTATGGAACATCTTTTTCATGAAAGTTATTAAATTTTCAACGATTTCGTTCCATTACTCACTGTATTCGTATGTAAATATGAATATTATATATGTTACATATGAACAAATATATTCATTTTAAGCTAATAATGTAATCCAATTCTTAATTCTATATTTTATTCTCATTCTTTTGTTTTACCTACTTACCAACTTCCACTAGAGACTTTCGAATTCGATTGCCATTATTTTGCTAGCTTTCTATCTATCAATTTTCTTCTCATAGCGAGCGCGAACTCTCATTATCACTCATTTTTATGCGGTAATAGAAGACAATGTTCACACGAGTCCGTAATAAAACACGACGACCACAATTGTAAATCAATATAGAAATAAGAAGTTAAACTTAATAATCGTAATTCATATAACAAAAATATGAAACCACGAACTAACGATAAAATTGCTCAATGTCTATATGAATATAAAACGATTTAGAATTTCTATATCATTGATGACCAGCATTCCAAAATAAATGATCTTCCAAGCTATTTTTCATGCTATGGAATATATAAGACATACAACATGAAGATTAAAATACAGAAAAATATACGCAAACATTTTGCACAATTAACGCTAATTTTAACAATTTTTCAAAATTATAAGTATCTTTTATTCTCAACTGACATAAACCATATTTAACAAAAATAGAATAAATACTACGTAAGGATAGAAAACTTATTCCTGACCTTCCAGATATATACAAAATACAAAGTTTTTATCGAAATATAAATCGAATGAACTGAAAGAATGATCATCAAATGTACCAGAAAACATTAAATCGAAATACTTTATCCAATCGTCCGTGGCAGAACTCCATATCGAAACAGACTATGACATTCTCTTCGACAAGATCTTTGCAAAACCTACATCTTTTTTTACAAAGAAACACGTATATAAGACAACAAAAATATCCGGAAATATCTTAACAATTTGAACAGAGGCAATGGACTAAACACAAATCCAATTTAGTATTTCATCCTCCTATTTTTCATTCAATTGATCAATAAACTCAGAATCCAACGAATCAAACAGATACAATTAATTGGGCATATCCGAGAACAACTTCCGGGTGCAGCATCCTTCTCTTTCTCTTGTTTCTGTTTCCCTATTCATTTGCTTGATGCAAACGTCACATCGTAAATACATAACATAACTCATCAAGGAAACAACTGGAATGTTCACGAAACGTCAAAAGTCAATATCTTGCAAGGCGGTAGAATTGTAAAATCGTCAACTTTTTATTTAACAAGAATGTTGCAATAATTCAGTTTCCGTACATATGCTATCGATTAATTAGAATAAACCAATTAATTAAATAGAATATGCTATTTCCTGAAGAAATTATTTTACTTAAATACGATCGGAACACAAAATTCATTGCAAAATGTGTATAAAGTTAACTGAGAGCACGAAAAGTTTTTACAGAGTCTTATAATGAGACTTCTTCGACATCGAAATAATTAAATAGAATAATTAAACAAAATTAAATAACATAAAATAAAATTCATTCTAATAAACGCAACATTTTTTTACAAATGTATTGAAGCTATTCTAAAAACTATAGTGTTATAAAATAAATATTTAAGTTACTGAAGTTTGAATTTGAAATACATTCTAACATAAATATTTATTTCACAGTATTTCTTCCAAGAAAGAAGAAATTGATGTCCTTCGAGTTGACGTGAAATTCTTTTTAAAAAGCAAGTGTGCAATAAAAATAAAATTCATATTGATAAAAAATAACTAAAGCACTTCACGAAGGTTACTTTTCTCTTTAACGTAACGAAATTTATCTGTTTAAGTATAATCAAAATCTACGTTTTTCACATGGTCATTCTACAAAGTGTACCGATTTTTCGATATTTTCTCAATAATACATTTTTATAGCTTCTCAGAAAAAAATTGATGTTTCATAACACGTAAAGCGAAATTCTTTTTATTTTTATCCTTCTAATTTTTTTCTATTTTGTCTCATTTTTTATAATAGAAAGGACAAATATTAATTTAAGCAAATAAATATGCAGAATGCTTCTTCATCCCTGTTGTCAGAAATAATATTACATTTTATAATAAATAAATAAAGAAAAAATATATAAACAAAAGAAAATAATTTTATCTGCTAAAGTATTGTATTATTATTGTATTATATTATGTTTTATAAGCACATAAGAATAATAAATTTTTGTACAAATATATAATATATAATAATTTTAAACTTTACAAAATTTCATAGTCTACTTGTTAGTAGTAATAAGTTTATTTTCAGTCAGCTTACAGCTATGAAAGGGATTCATTAAAATTTTTAATATAATATTTATTGACGGAACTAAAGGCTTTATTCTAATTAATTTCTAACATATATAATATATATAACTATAACATATATATAGGAATCTCGGCTGAATCACCGATTTTAGGTATCCCGGACGAGATCCCAATTTATAGGAATTTTATTAAATGATTGTTTATTTGGAATTGAATAAATAAGACTGATTTATTAGTATTAAATAATGAATAACGATGTATACTGAGTTCTTAATTCTCGCAACTCTCGATACACTGTCTTCTCTTTCTCGCAACTCTCACTCTGTTCTCTCTTACGTCTCGACTTCTCGACACTCGCTCTCTGACTTCTCGATACGCACCCTCTGACTTCTCGATACTCACTCCCTTTCTTCCGCACAAAATTCATCACTCGTACACACATATACGCAAACGCATCCATACTCTTAGTCTTAGACGTTAGGCCTGAGGGGCTGGCCATAAACAGTCTCCCAGGCCTAACTTTCTTTATTATTTATGTCATACGACTCGGGACATCTGCAATCAAGCACCAGGGAAAGTCTTGGGTCCTTTCCCAGAACTGCCTATCCCACATATATTATATAATTTCTTTAGAAAACAACTGGTTTCTCTTTCTATGTACATATTTCATATGAGTGTCTTACTCTTTTTATAATGTATTGATCCGTAGTGTAGGTTTCTTTTCTTTTCCGTTTTCTTTAACCAGATCTGTCAAACTTGCAGCACGGAAGCCAATAGTGACTTGTACCTATCTTTGCGAGCCATAAGAAAAGAGCTCCTTCCTTTTGTATAAGCCCCACTATCTCTTTCTTTTTGCAGATAGAATTACTTAATTTGGGAATCCGCGGTGAGGATGTTGCGTCTATGTTTGCTTGCTAGATGTTGCTACTCGATTATTTTATTCACTGACTATTTCACTGGCCGCTGTGTACTGCTGTTGCGTTGTGTAGTGCTGTTTGTTGTATGCTGTTTTACTGAGAATCGCGGCGTTTTTACTTTTTCTTTCTTTTTTTTTTTTTTTTTGCCTTAACCTGTGTTGCCCTCTTGCGTGAGACGGTATTACCCTATTACCTGCATTTAACATAACAGATTTGTTTATTATTATTTACTTACCCATATTTGTTGTTTAGCTTGATTTGTGTTTGAGGTGGCAGGGAAATTTTCAAAAAACCTACTTCTCCTATTGAGTTCATCTCATGTGCAATGCATTAGTCCGCAGGTGTAAATTGTGCGTGTTTTGGTAGTTCAGTTTTTATTTTGAATTACATGTTGTTGATGTCATAGTTTCCGGTATTTCTAATTATCGAGTAATGGTATTTAGTATTGTAGACTGATTCCATTGAGTTCCTGATATGTTCTCGGATGCTGTGTAGTTCTCTGATTGGCGTGTCATGTGTTTTATACAGATAATGCAGAGAAATTTGTTCTATATTATTTTGTATCTTACTGACGTAAGTTTTAGCTGTTGCCACCCAGATTTGGTATCCATACGTAATGACTGGCCTGACACATACTTTATAGTGATTGAGTTTGATGGAAATTTTTAGTTTACTGTTTTTTAACAGGAGACGGTAAGGCTTCTTAGGGCAGGATAGGCTAGGTTCATTCTTTTTATTATTACCGAAGCCCAGGTTATTTTCTTGTTTAAGATGACTCCGAGATATTTGGCTGTAGGGATTCACGATATAATGTTCTGTTACTTTTATGTGGTCCGTGCGTGTTAACCTTTTTTTAGTAAATGTGACGGCTTGAGTTTTCGTGGGATTGAATAAGCTTCCAGTTATGGAAGTAAACCTGAAGTTTATCCAAGTAGTCCTGTATGTATTTAGTAGTTTTTTATAGCTTCAAGAGGAGGCGAAAATAGCAGTGTTATCTGTGTATATTGCCATATGCATATTCTTTGATTTAGGCATGTCGTTGATATATATATAATGAAAAGGAGAGGACCGAGTATGGAACCTTACGAGACTCCTGCAGGTACCTGTATCGTGAATAATGTACCATTGGTGGTTACGTAGAATCTTCTTGAGGTAACTGGTGATTATGGAGATGAGTGCTGCAATTTGGTGAGGCATTAGGAGCGAAAATCCTAGGCCCTTTCCCAGAACTGCCTATCCCACAATATATATAACGTTTATTCGGTCAGACATGCACCAAGACGCAGTGAACATATAACTACTGGCTGATGCCCATGTCGCGAGCCTATCCATGCGTCACTTGACCGAATTCTAACTTGAACTTTTTACTTGAACTTTCATGGCCAACTCAAAATTGGAACTCGTTGCTTTTCTCGCTACGAGGAAAACTCGCTCCCCGTTTCGGACATCCCTAATTGGCCGAATCGTTTTCGAGTTTTAGCCAATTAGGTTGTCACGAAATTGCGTCGCCTATTCCTTGCGTTCGTGACGCGCTTTTTTCGAGAGTGGAGCTGCAATTTCGCCGGGGCCGATTTCCCAGAATTGTGGCGGTGTAGCAGGGTTTCCTCTGGGCCTCACTTTATCCAAGTGTTTTCCAGATGTCGATCTGGGTGGCCCTTAGTTTACGACGCTTCGCAGAGATGCTATTGTGGCCGAATTTCTAAAAACTATAAGTGCGGACGTCTGGTCTTACGCACTGTAAAAACTAAACTTGGCCTTCGCAATTCAATAGCGCAGGCGACACGTGAGTCGTAAATTCTCCTAACTTCTTGTCTGAGAAAACGTCTTTTCTCCGACATCTGCTAGCCGCTACAAAATAATTAAAACAGAAAGTTCATTATATCTCATAAACGAAGACAGATAGGACATATATTTATATGATTTTTTTCCTTTATTTTTAGGCGTACAGTCAGCTCCCGAAGTGAATCCCACAAGTTAAGAAACGCCCTGTATAATCCAGTATTTATACAAAAACGCTGCAGTCCGACTCGTTCGATAGCTCGATCCAATTGATCTCGTCTGTACTTCCGAGTATCATTTACAGTCTACAGGTAGCATCTTTATTCCTTCTAGAGATCTCGCAGGTCTTCGAAGGTGAATCCTCTGGACTTGTTTTATGATCGACTTTCAACGTGAAATTTTATTGTACCATCGACTTGCTTTATACATATCACTTATTGAGTAATTGATCGTGTCTTGAACGTGTTTTTTATTTTAAAAAAATGTTAAATGTTGACAATAAAATCAGCTTTTATCCAAACTAAAATATATTAACATTTAACAGTTTAAAACATATTTACGGACAGAGAATAATTCCAGTATGTTCCCTGCTTTGTACGTCCAGCGATAAAGATTTGAAAATAACGAATGTTTTTTAAAATGAAAAAATCAAGATTTCATTTCATCCATAATTTGTATCTAAATATATTAATATAATAAATATTTAAGAAAATTTGTTAACATTCACTTGGAAAAACTTATCAAAAATATATTATTTAAACAAAAGATTTTTTTGCAAAACAGTATACACTATTAAATTCGTCGTTAAAAAAACATTAATTTCATCAATTTACATAGAAACAGTATCTTCAGTAATTTCCAAAATATTTAACAAAATATATTTCGCATCCCCAACTTTGAGGGTAGTTTTCACCTCTTCAATATCGCCCATTGCCAATGAAAAAGAATACGGGTCGAATAATTTTTTAGAAACTATATTCATGCCAAATTTCATCAAAATGGGCGATTCTGGATTTGGTAGTTTCCTCTGTTAGTTAACTGTTGCCCAACTATAAAGATAGGATTATTCGCCATATTTGTACACAGATAATATGGTTAATGGTTCTTTATTGAGCCTCAGTGTGAACGGGTGATTTAATGGTTAATAAGTACAGTCGCACAAATCTTTGCGAAGATTGCAGAGGAGTATGGCCATTAGGATTGTCCGAAAACACTTTCATTACTTAACATTTTCTACGAGGAAGTAATGACTTTGATCGATTTAGATAGGTTATTCTAGTTCATGTTGCAGGCGATACTTTTTCAATGGAAATCTTCAGTGCCTGAAAAAATGAGACACCAATAGATCGCAAAGACGAAATGGCACTCCCAGCTAATTGGAAATAGTAATTGAGAGAATCATAGGCGCGGTTCTATCATTGTATTGAATCTATCTCTAGTCAATTAGACCAGCATTGCTTTCTTTTAAAAAAAGTAACCTATTTTTGTCTCTACACGGTACATAGCGCGGAGCAACGATCAAGCTAGAATTCAACAGTTGACTTGTTTCCGCACAAAAGTGTTGACCAATCATTTTAATACCTTTAATAAAGTTGACTTAAATGAAAACTTTCATATAGAAATCCAGAACTAGTACTGGGTGTCAAAAATATCGAAAGATACAATGCCAAACTCTATCCAAATATATTTTGAAAGTCGAAAAGGTCAGACATAAATTTCCACCTGGCGCAACTTGCCCCATTCTACAACCACGAATCCACATTAGCTTCTGTTTGAAATGGCGTGGAGGTATATAGTTCTCCTCATGCTGTTACCACTAACAGTTTGTAGAGTTTCATCGCCACATCATGCTATATCTAGATTTGCGTCGATAAGTTGCAAATGCTGGGAACATAAACCATTACGAAGAGATAACAGATTAAATCACTTTCTTGAGTTATTAATACTCCTAAATACTTTCTTGTAATTTTAAGTTTTGAAGAAATTTTCATCTGATGTTTATAAACTAGAAAAATTCCTATCCACAAATAGATTAAGTAATAGTGACATTAAGTTATTTTTTCGTAATATATATACGGGTCCCAGGTTTTTCCGCAAAACTTTACCTGCATATTCTACACAAGTAAAAATAACAGAAGAATGTTATATGAACATTGGCTTTTAAATGCTTTGTTAAAAAGTTATAATAAATATACGAAATAATAACGGACTGTTTTCTTGATCCATACCGCATTGTCGGCTTATACTATAACTCCATTTCAAAATGTCGTCCATTGTTATGAATGTAAGACTGACACCTATTGCATTATTAATGTCTTCTTCGCTTTCCTTGATTGCAGCAAATTGTGTACAACATATTAATTTGTGTTTGATAAACTATCTCTTTCACAATTCCCCACAAGTAAAAATCCAATGGCGTGATATCTGGTGATCTTTGCAGCCAGGGAATTGGTCCTCCTCGACCTATCCATCGTTGTGGGTAATGATCGTTTAACCATTGTCTTACTGGTCTTGCATAATGTACTGGACAACCACCTAATTGGATCCATAAATTTTGACGAAATAATAATGGAATATCTCCTACCAATTCTGGCTCAAGTTCATTTTATAGGTTCTAGGTTTGTAGCTTCAAACGCCCAAACGACCCAACGACCAAATCAACGGCCTCAGCAAGTGAAAATTAGAATTTGTAGAAATATACCAATTAGATGGCGATATGATCGTACGCTATGTCGACGAAACACCAGTTATCATTTCGTATTTTTGTTATAACTTTTTAACAAAGCATTTAAAAGCCAATGTTCATATTAATAACATTTTTTTCTTATTTTTACTTGTAGAATATGCTGGTAAAGTTTTGCGGGAAAAAACTGGGACCCCCTGTATGTTAAGTTTATTAATGTATCTGCAATATCACTTCTATACAGGGTTCTCCTATACTCGATATTTTTGATAAAAGAAATATTATGAATAAAATTTAATCAATTTAAATGAAAATGTTATAAATTCAAATATTGTTAAAAAAAAATTACAACATTCCTCAAAATACTGAATAACTTTTTTTAATAGATGAAGTGAATAAAAGAATCTAACGTCTAAGAAAACTTTTCCATGTTTTAGGAATTTTAGAAAAATTGACATACACATTTCTAACCACATCTTGAAGATTTCTGTAAATTTGACGCAATGACACAGAAAAGAAAATATTTATTCTAGATAAATATAAACCTTGAATGATACTTATATTTATGCATCATATACTTCAATTTAGTAAATTAATAGTAGAGAAACATTCTTCCACTGTAAAAATCAGAAAAATAATAAAAACAGCAGAGGCCGGACGAATCTCCAATTTTGTGAGAATCTCAGCTGAATTCCCAATGTAGTAGAAATAAAATAAAGAATATTTTATTCTACGTTTTTAAATAAAGTTGAAAAGTTTATTAAAATAGGGATTTGGTAGAAAACAAAAGTACTAACGCGGCAGCAACAAAAAGATTAAAATTAAAATTCTTTCTCACAACTCGCTATACTCTCTATATTCTCTCACAACTCGATACTCTCTATGATCTTTACCCTCTCGCGACTCGCTATTCTATGATCTTTACTCTTTATAATGACTCGCTATTCTCTGCCGAATTTTTTGATATATCTTTATGAAGCTCTCATCACTCTCCCACTCATGTACACAAACATTCGTACCCTTAATATTTATAAGACCTAGGTTTATAAAACCTAAGCCTAGGCGAGTAAAACAAATATTCCTAGACCTAATTTTCGCTCTAAACATCCCAAGTCGCATTCCACAGGCGACAATTGTCTTGTTCTTGGGCAATGGAAAAAATTCTGGGCCTTATCTTAGAATTCACTATTCCACAAATATACAGTAGCTCACGAAAGTGTTCGAACGCGTATAAGTGAAAACTAAAATAAGAGAAATATATATGTTAGACTTAAGTTTTGGAGATAATACTATAAATACTATCACATGCAAGCATCAGGGTAGTACATGTAAAATTTTAAGTGAATCGAATTATATATGTAGAAATTATGAAGTATTTGCTGTACAGATGTACTATAAAGGGGTCATAAAAGTATTCGAACATGTAGAGGTCAATGGAAGAAACAATGTTTTCATTTAGAAGATGTAAACATTAGTGACCTCAGCCTGTCTTTAGACATCGTGTAGTACATTCTATATCGTCAACTAAACATCACCGTATTTGTAGTAAAAATGCAAAAAGAACAGAAACGAAAATGTGCGAGGCAGATTGTGTTAAAAATGCACAAAGACAGAAAATCTTATAGGCAAATTGCTGGATGTGTGAGCAGAAGTGTATTAACAGTGCACGATATTATAAAAAATCTAAAACTGAAGGTATAGTAGCGAACAAACAACGTACAGGTCGACCGAATAAATTAAGTGCAAGAGAACGAAAGATTATTCTTCGTGAAATAAAAAAGGATCCGAAAATTTCGACACCATAGCTTGCTCTAATGATTAATGATTAATTACTTTGGAAAAAATATACATCCCGAATTATGTCACAGAATATTCCGAAAAAATAACTTTCATAGTAGAGTAGCAAGGAAAAAGCCATTTATTAGCAAGACTAATAGAGCTAACAATTAAAATTTGCACAAGAATATGAAAGTAAAGATAATGATTTTTGGAACACAGCCGTTTTCTCTGATGAAAGTAAATTTAATGTATTTGGGTCCGATGGCCAACGTTATGTGTGGAGGAAACCGAATAAGGAAATGGATATTCATAATTTATAACCAACAGTGAAACATGGTGGTGGTTCGGTGATAGTTTGGGGGTGCATGGCAGCAAATGGTAATCTTATTTCTATAGATGGCACTTTAGACAAACATAAGTATTTAGACATTTTAAAAAGTAATTCAAAAGAAAGTGCCTCCAAATTGGATCTACTAGAAAATTTTTACTTCCAACAAGATAACAATCCCAAGCACAAGGTTAGGACTGTACAAGAGTATGTAGGCCTATAGTCCCTCGAGTACGAGTTTCGAACACCAATTCGTACAAGCTGCTGTGCGCCTAGCGTCGAAGTCTAGCTATCTTCGATGTTAAGCAAACAGAGTGCGGAACACCGTCCAGCCTAGCGAATAGAGTTATAACAACACAAGCGTTTGGGATAAAAGGTCGCTGCCATCGGCCCCACTGATGATGAGTCTAGGCAGCGATTCTGAGACGCACAACCTTTCCTCATTTTATTCAAATCCTACATCTTTACCCATTACCTTCCACTTCCTACATCCGTTCCTACATTCTCACGTACATCTTTAAATTTCCTTAATTATCATATATATGAAAACTAATGGCATGACTTCTGTTTTACATAAAGTAAGTAGTCAATAATATATACAGATTAATTATGCATATGTATAGAGTGTCAAAAACATCGAAACTTATTCTGCTTCTAAAACAAAAAAGACAATATTAACATCGATTGGAAAATTTTCTAAGATATAGATACTCACCTACACACGCTCTCTTAACTTAAATCTTTTGGGTGTTTATTTGTGAGGACAGTTCAACATACGATAATAATACTGTTGATGGACTCAAAATATTAAAAATCGAATACTGCAGAAAATTTTAAATGTCTATTAGTTTTTGAAACGTCAATACGAAACGCATTGTTGCAAGAAGAAAACATTTTCAGCAATTTCTTGAATTTTTAAACATTTTTGCAATACTCCATCATAATCGAAAAGTACCTATTCCTCAAAAAGAATTTTCGAGCTTATATTTGTTAACTTTTCTTCTTTCTTTGGCATAATAAAACACGACATCAAAATTTCGTCACCTATATCTTTGACTGTCTAATGTGTCCGGTACAAAGCAGATAGTCATTTTATTGTTAACTATCTTATCATTTGATTAATCTGAAATATATGTTATAACAGTGAGAACCTTATTCCGAAAAAGTTTATAATGTATATGATGTATATGTGTATGAATTGTAAATCCTACACAATAATGACATAACTCTGATATTGATAAAAAAAAAGAGTAATGAAAATAGATGTGAAAATAGTAAATTCCAAATAGTATCCCTATCACAAATGTAATTTTTTTCTTAGTAGAAATTAGTGATATCATAAATAAGAACAGAGTTCTTCGAAATCATTCCTCTTTATAGATGAACTCGCGATTTTTTGCAGAAACAAATATATAGATAACATCTATATTTCTATAATAAAAATTCTACAAAATTCTGTATACAATAAGAAATACTAGTCCGATTGTTTTGGCTTCAAAATTTGCATTCTATTTTCAAGGAAAAAAAGTCAAATAACCAAGTTCTATATACAGTGAGTCACAGAAGTATTCGTTCCTGTTGTTGACTTTGAATGGATGCTATTTATTTATAATGCATTCTAAAAAGTTCTTACAATGGCCATTTTATACTAGAATAACTGAGCTTTCAAAACACTTGTACAATTGTAAAAAAATGTTAACATAACAAAAATCAAAGTCTAGCTGAAATTGAACAAAATTCGAGTTACAGAAGTATTCGTACTTTACAAGTTATAATGAACAAACTGCGATTTTTATAAACAAAACATTAATGTTTTCATAGTTAATATTTAGTTGGTCCCTCTTTATATCTTATTATCTCAGATGATCTGGCATACTTTTAACTAATTTTTTTGTATATTCTTTTTCAATAGTATTCCAAATATCTACAATTTTTTCTTTTAATATTTCTTCATTCATAATTTCAAATTTTTTTAATCTTCTTTCATTCTCTGCCCATAAATTCTCAATAAAGTTCATGTCGGAACTTTGGGGTCGTGTAGGTAAAACATGTGGAATATTATATAAAACCCATTATTTAACAATATAAGCTATGTGCTTCGGATCATTGTCGTGTTCGAAATAATAATTACTTTCCAATTGCAATTTTGTTGCACTTGATGACAAATGACCCCGTAAAATGTTTAAGTATACTTCTTATCCATCATTCCGTCAATAGAAACTAGATCACCAACGCCATTGGCACCCATACCATGACGAAATCCCCTCCGTGCTTGACAGTACCTTTTAAATTTTTTAATTTAAACTCCGTATTTTGTTTCCTCCATACCATGGTCCATCTGACTAACCATACGTCCATCTGAATTAAACAAGTTAAACTTACTCTCATCTGAAAATATGACGTGTTCCCAAAAGTTAATATTTTTGTCAACATATTCTTTTGCGAATTGTAAAAGTTTCGTACGGTTCTTCTAATTAATAAAAGGCTTTTTCCTCTGCCATTAAAATCTTTTTTTCGTGAAATTCTTCTACAGGTTTCTGCAGACACTTCTTTATTAAATGATTTTAAAACGAACGCTGATAACTCTGGACCACTAATAGTCGAATTTTTGCTTATTTCTTTAATTACTGCTCTTTCTTCTCTCAAAGTTAGTTTCTTCGGAGCTCCTTTGCGTTGTCTATTTAACGCATCTCCACTTAAACATTCTTTATCAGGTATTGCACTGTCGACTTAATTCTTTTTATTAATTTTGAAATTCCTAAGTAAGACTTTCCTTCAATATACCAATTATAACTTGGTTTTCGTTCAGATAAAGAAACTTCGTTACCTTTTCGGCTCATTTTCGACATGTATTGATTCTGGCAATGTAATACCACATACTGACATAATATATACATTATATTAATACATAGAATAAGCCGGAGAGGACTGTACTTATAAATATTTTGATTCCAAATTTGAATAATTTCTTCGATACGAATACTTCTGTAATTCGAATTTTATTCAATTTTAGCTTTGATATTTTTTTACAATAAAATTTATAGTGTTTTATAGTGAAAGCTCAGTTGTTCCAGTGCCCATTATAAGAATTTTATAAAATGCATTATAAATAAATAATAATCATTCAAAGTGAACAATAGGAAGGGTACAAATACTTCTGTGACTCACTGTATATGTGGGTACTTTAATCACAAATTAATCTAGGAAGAATTATATTTAATAAATATTAATAATATTTAATAATAATAAATGTACAAAAGATTCAATGTTGTCAACTAATGTCAATGGCAGGCGACTGTTCTAACCGATCTGAGCTACCCAAAACGCGCCGTCTTCAAAAATTATAAGATAATAATATTTTTGCTTTTTTTTATTAGCTGATTTCTCGTTTTATATAATATCATATAATAAAACCTTGAACGAAAAAATTTTATCAAAATGGACAAAATTCAGTATATGAACAAATATACCACCCACTTTACAACTATGACGCATAGATTAAATTCTGAAGCATTCTTTACCAATCTAATGTATCTACCAGCATCCTTTATGTTAAAAAGGAATTTGATCTTAAATACACTAATGTTTTCAGCCAGATCATTTTCACAATTTTCCCTTGGTAAGAAAAATTTTAAGGCCTTTATGTTAATATAACAAATAAAGGTATATTTATGTGGATAAATACTGCAAAAAAAATCAATACCATTTTGTCTTTATTTTTATATATTTAAAAAATATCTAAATTAATACGTTCAAAAGTTCCTAGCCAGTTATAAGTCTGTAAAAGATCAGTGAGTATTTACATTTCAATAATATTACGCAGAATTGTTATGCAAAATTACTTCAGTTGAAAGCTAGTCGCTGAAACAAAAACATGGTCCAAGAGATGTCTATAAAAATGTACAAAATTGTGATAAAGTTGTCGGAAGTGGAAATGACGTCTCGTAAAATTGCGTTTTCTCTCAGGAAAAGTACAGTAAATGATATAATTAAAAGACATTATGCCGGACACGGCTAGTAGATCGCCTGTGAAAAACCACAAAAGAACCATGAAAAAAATTGAAATTATAAAACTCATTTTTGAATTAATCCGAAATTAATTTCGGACCCAAGGAAACAACGATTGATATTACAAATTAATTATAGGAGGGAAACGTTGCTAATATGAGTCAGTGTATAGCCTTAAAAAAATTATACAATGTAGGATTTTTTAATAGAGTTAATGTTAAAACACCATTAATTAATTTAAAAAAATAGAATAGCTCGATTAATATTCGCTAAGAAGTATAGTACTTCTAAAAATTCGAAAATCTTTTCTTTGAGCGAATCAAAAATTAATTAATTTGGAAGTAACAGAAGACATTGCCATGCAAATGGTCAAGTACATCTGATCTAGTTGTGTCTAGATAATTTTCATTTAATCAATTCCTTATTGACGTCGGATAATGTAATGAGGCACCATCGTGCTGGAACCATATGTTCTATTTCACTTCCAACGAGTGTGTAAAATATCTTTGAAATATGTTTCTGAAACTGTCAAATAATTATCAATATAAACGCTCCCTTCAAAAAAATATGGTCTTATTATTTTTCTGTAACGTATATTACACGGGATTAGTAATTGATAATATTAATGACGTTTCTTTTCTGTTGTTGGATTCCGTGTAGTGGAGTCAACACGCTTATAATTTTGAAGAGTTTATTCCTTGTTCGTGGTCGTGTATCATGTAGGATGATGTAGAATGTTTTGTGCTAAGCTCAGCTATACTATGCTATTCTGTAGTATCCTAGTCTGTCTCCTTATATATATTTGGTTATCATCCTCAAGTGGAAGAGGAAGGAGCATAGATGACTAAATACTGGATCTTGCCCTTATGACTAACTATTCACAGTCCACTTTTATGTGGACTGTTGCTAGCTCGTTGTCAGTATTTGCATAGATCCAATATTGTCTGGGTTGGTCATCCAACACTGTAACGAATGTAGATTGCTCACATTTTGATAATAAATTATTCCGTTAATGTGAAGAATACTTATATTTGTCATCATTATTATATTTCGAACAAATTTCGTATTATCAATAATTATGATCCAATATCACAAGGCAAAACTTTATACACTTGTAATTTTAAATGGCCTGAAATTATTATTTCAGAATTTTACAAACAGTTCTATTCAAAAGACTACAATTATTTGCAACTGCGCAAAATACATAGCCAATACATTTGATATATCATCTTAAAGAATGTTTGTATCTTTGTTGTATAATACTTCCAGTTGATTTGAATAATTTAACAATTTTCTGTATCATTGACAATGCTAGTTTTTTGTTTTTAGAGATGTCTTCCTACTTGAAGATATGCATTTGTCCTTTTCTTCGTAGAAAATACCAATCTCCGCACAAAAAAGGCTAATTCATTTTTATTTTAAACAGTTAGAGATATTTCTGCTAATTAACCTTTTTACTAATAAACAACAATAAATGAAAACAACGAAATAAACTAAAACAACTGAACTAAGAGGAATCATTGCGTAAGTGTTTAGCATTGGAGATCACTGATTGAAATACGCAAATTTTTTACAATTTTATGGAATTTTAGAAGGATATATAGATAAAGCAGTTCAATCTTTGTTTATATCATGCAATCTAATAATTACCAATTAACGATTTAGGCTCACTTGACACCGTAGTAATTAAATACATTACAACATAACTTCTCAAACATTTTACAAAGCAAGCACTAATACAGATCATCGATTTTTTCTCAAAAACCACTAAAATATTAGCAAAGACATGTGGTTCTATTCTAAAAAATTAATTTCACCTTGAGATCTCCTCCATCATTCCATGTCCTAAAATATCATTAATATTTTTTAATGTACCATTATATAGCAAAATTTTTTAGTGTTACGTCTCAGTTGTGGTGAAACTGTACTGTTAGCTATCACGAAGCCGGATTGAATGACAAGAGACAACCTTTTGGCTCAACCGACATGTACATATGTTCATACATCCGATTCTAGCCGGGATGCGCAGAGTTCACTAGTCTGTGCGTTCTTTTAATTTAATTTAGAGTCTCAAAGAGAAATTTAATCACCAGGAATAAGGTAAATGATTACGAACACTGGATATATATATATATATATATATATATATATATATATATATATATATGTAGGTATCCCGGCTGAGTCACCAATTTGTAGATATCCCGGACGAGATCCCAATTTATAGAAATTTTATTTAATGGTTGTTTATTTGGAATTGAATAAATAAGATTGATTTATTAATATTAAATAACGATGTACACTGAGTTCTTAATTCTCGCAACTCTTGATACACTCTGTTCTCTTTCTCGCAACTCTCACTCTGTTCTGTTTTACGTCTCGACACTCGCTCTCTGACTTCTTGACACTCACTCTCTGAGTTCTCAACACGTACTCTCTTTCTTCTGCACAAAATTCATCACTCGTACACCCATACACATATACACGCAAACGCATCCATACTCTTAGTCTTAAACGTTAGGCCTGAAGGGCTGGCCATAAACAGTCTCAAGGCCCAGGCCTAACTTCCGCTAGTGTTTACGCTAGACGCCTCGGGACATCTGCAGTCGAGTGTGAAGACGGTCTTATCAGCCCAATTCAGTCAAGGTCCATCAGTGACTCAAGAACAAACCCGAGAAACCAGCAGATAGTCCTACCATCCACATCCAGCCAAGGTCCAAACTGACTCAGAAGCCCAAGATTCAGCAATCGCCCATATCTCCAAGTTCAGTCAAGTCCAACCAAACAACCAACAAATGTAAAACTATATATTCCAAACCAAACGATGAATAAAGCATTCTTGTTCGCCTTCTCACCAAGTTTACTTCTTTCGTTTGTGCCCCTTCGTCGTTATAATCATACGTGATTGTGCGCGTCGATATTGTATTTGAAATATTAGAGTTTAACTCCAAAGTATTAACATTCTTAAAGTCACTGTGGTGATAGTCCCGTGACAAATTGGCGATCCTGCCCGGATCCATTAAAGGCTATTCAAGTGCGACTAAACTGACCACTTTATTCTACGGAATAGAGGACTCAGGGATTACAAGAGCCAAGCCACACTGGACGCTACGGATCAAAACGCAAGCAACAATTCGTTTCGTAATTTTCTAATCCAAACCTAAACCAAACCCTATCCCTTCTTCGGACGACGAACCATTCAACTGAAGTCGACCAACGTACAAAATGCACTGGACGCTACGGATCAAAGAAACACAGGTAACAATTCGTTCTGTAATTGTCGAAACCCTATCCCTTCTTCGGACGACAAACCATTCAAGTAAAGTCGATCAACGCACAAAATGACCGATCCGGAACAAATTCCTCACCGCAAGACGTGCAAGGCACCTTCGCCGCTATACTTGAGAGATTGGAGCAGATGCAAATACGTCAAGAGCAAACAATAGCCCGACAAGCAGAGCAAGACAAGAGAATAGAGATTCTCACCCGTAATCTGACGTTCCGGGAAGGGACATTCGACAAACAACTCAAAGAAATTCGTAAGTTTGCTACACAGATGAGCGTAGCCAACTACTCAGAGCACGAACAACGCACTTCCGAAATAATGTCATCTGACAAGGAAGAAGGCCATGCACCTCGACAACTACCCGAGGAAGCCGAAGTCAGACGCCACATCCCCGCCGAACCACAAGCAACCGATAACACAGTGAGTAAAGCTTGCGAAATGATACGCATTATCAAGCCACTGTACGGTAGAGACAACATGGGCGTCGAAGATTTTATTAAAAAGGTTCAACTCGCTAAAAATTCCTGCTCTGAACCTGCTTTACTACTTCAACTTATACTCGCGGAAAAGATACTCGATCAAGCCGAACGTAGCATACGTTACACCAAGATCGACACTTATTCCGAACTCTTCGAGGCACTCAGAACTCAAGTTTCCATACCAGAAACCGTAAATGGCTGTAGAGACAGACTCCGCAGTACCAAGCAAGGCCCCACCGAAAGTGTCCAAGCGTTTTCAAACCGTTTCCGACAAAGCCATAGCGAATTGCAGTACAAAGCCGCTACAAAGGTGCGATTTCACGCCGCATAGCCATACAAGAAGCCGATGAAGAAGCTCTCCACATATACATCGCCAATCTGAGAAATTGGTCAAACAGTGCTAGCCTGCGATCCCAAAAGCAGCAGCACAAGAACGAGCAATCAAAGTGGAATTATGGATGAAAGAAAATCGATCCAAGTTCATGACGCTCAGAAGCAACTTTACTCCGACACCACCTCAACGTAACGTCCGCCTCCAATATCCAATGTCTAGAATTACTGAAGCACCTCCACCAAGATTACACCCACCTGCACCAGTTCCGCGATCACCTACGTGTGAACATTGCAAGAAACCTGGCCACCACCAGAGTCAATGTTATCAACTGCAAAATTTTCAGCACCGCCAATTCGGAAAATTACCACCTCGAGTAAATAACCTCACCGAGCCCATACCACAGGAAGATCAAACCAACCTACCTACCGAGTCAACTATAACCCCGGAGAACTTCAACATGTACGACTACGAAGAATCAGTGGAAACACCGCAAAATTTCTACTAGACAAAGGATCAGGAGTAAACTTAATTAAAGAACACTGTATAACCACCACTACGACGTTAGCCAAATCTCAGACTATATTATTAGGCAACGACAGACACGATTTAAACAGAGTCACTCAATTCAACCTCTTCAACAAAAATCACATTTTCCTTGTAATACCTTCAGACTTTCCTTTAATCGAAGACGGGATTATCGGAGTTCCTTTCCTCAAACGATACCAATACCAAATTAACAATGATTCTCCATTACTCGATAACAAAGAACTGCCATTATAGACTACACCGATTCAATTAGAAACCAGGAGCAAGGGTCACACAGGTCCAAAAATTAGAAGATGTCACTCCTGTGTATTTCTTCAATACTGGTGAGCAAAACATTAATACAAATTGTGAAATTGACACTGACAAACCGAACCCTGCACGCGTCCAAGACCTCATTTCGAAACTAAGGACAGATCATGTTGAGCCGAGCCATGAAGAGCCAATACTTAAAATTATCACTAGTTACCACGATATCTTTACTTTAGATCAAGATCCATTACCTTGCATACAATCAACCGAGCATGAAATTACTTTGAAAAATGACAAACCCATTAACATTAAATCCTACAAACCTCCCGAATATCATAAACAAGAAATCCATAAACAAATTAACGAAATGTTAGGGAAAGGTATAATAGAATCATCTGACTCACCATACAACACCCCAGTTTGGGTAGTACCCAAAAAAATCGACGGAACAGGAAAACAGAAATGGAGAATCGTTATAGACTTCCGTAAATTGAACGAACAGATCAAGACGCTTACGCAGACAAAATTCTTCAACATTTAGGCAACGCAAAATTCTTTTCCGCTCTAGATCTATCCGCTGGATTCCATCAGATCCCAACAGTAAAAAGCTTTCTCCATGACTGACAGACATTTCCAATACAATCGCATGCCCTTCGGTTTAAAGAACGCACCCGCAACCTTCCAACGTATAATGGATCGAGCACTACACGGACTTATCGAAAAATACTGTTTCGTGTACATGGACGACATCATTCGGTAATATAATAGAAGAACATAAATTTAGCAATAGTTCTCCAACGACTCAGAGACGTTAAACTTAAACTGCAAGCCGATAAATGCGAATTCCTCAAACCCGAACTCGAATATCTAGGGCATATAATAACAGCAGACGGAGTGAAACCAAATCCCAAGAAACTACAGGCCATTAGAGACTTTACGCAACCAAAAAACGCTACTCAAATCAAATCATTTCTCGGACTTACAGACTACTATCGTAAATTCATACGCAACTTTGCTAAACATTCTAAATCACTGACCATACTAACAAAGAAAGACCAACCGTTTAGATGCGCTAACGAACAACAAACTGCTTTCGACTATCTAAAAACCAAATAATGCTAAGAGCCTATCCTTAAATACCCTGATTTTTCCCAACAATTTATTCTCACTACAGATGCCAGTAACGAAGACATAGGAGCCGTACTTTCCCAAAACAATCTACCCTGTTGTTTTATATCCCGCACCCTAAATCCAGCTGAAAAAAATTACACCACCACGGAAAAAGAACTCCTCGCGATAGTATGGGCAATCAAACGACTCGGACAGTATTTACTAGGCAGAAAAATTCATTATACAGACAGACTATCAAGCTCTTGTTTGGCTGAAGAATGTTAAAAATCCCTCATCCAGACTCAGGAGATGGCGATTGAGAGTTGAAGAGTACGAATTCGAAATAGAATATAAAAAAGGAAAAGAAAATACAGTCGCTGACGCAGGCAATCCCGTTCCTATTCATCCAGTCAAAATAAAATCCGTCAAACCATTCCACGGCAGAGTGAAAATAAAGATACCCAACCCAGAAATCGTCGAAGAACCACCCATCGAGGAAATCTCATCCCCGTCCGCTTCCGAAGAGATTTTTCCCACCGATTTTCTAATCGAAAAATACCAACAATGGAAAAACACGCCAACCGCAGCTCCATTAAAAGCAGTAACCAATAGGCCTCACTGGCTGCAACTTTCGCCTCAGAAACTCAACACTTACGACGAATCCAAATGATTACATTCCCTATACGATCTGATACGATCTGCGAACTCCCAGAAGTCAAAGTCGGCTTGACCACAGGCTTTTCCAATTATGAAATTGGTTCGATCCAACTTATGTTACGATTTTTATCCACCTATTTACAAAAAAAACTTTATTTCGCGTCCCAACCTGTCAGACAGTACACCCAAAACGAGAAACTGCAGATACTTGGAGAGAATCACGACCTTGCGCAACATCTAGGAGAAAATAAAATAATCACGCGAATCAAAGACCAACATTATTGGACTAACATAGATACAGACGTACAGACGTACATACAGAACTGCGACGTTTGCCAACAAAGTTAATGCGTATCAGGCCCCGTGAGGAAGCAATCATAACCGACACACCCGATGAACCAAATGATAAAGTTACGATAGACATTATCGGACCCCTACCTCTCACCACTCAAGGAAATCAGTTTGTCTTGTCAATTCAAGATTGCCTGACCAAATATATACTTCTAGCCCCACTTCCAGAGCGGAATCCATTATCGACAGCTCATAAACCATTATATTTATATTTTCTCATCTTCTAAACACATACTGACGAAACTTTGTATGCAAGCTCATGGAATAATTTGAAAAACTTTTTAAAACTAAACACATAAAGACAACCAGCTTTCACCCTCAAAGCAATGGCTCACTCGACGTGCACACGGTGTAATAAAAGACCTACTGAGAACCAATATTGAAAACAAAAAAAACGAATGGGATCAAAATCTTAACATTATATGTATGGCCTATAATACCTCTGTGCACTCGGGCACTGGTTATCTCTAGGATAAACTAACCTTCGGATTACCCCCTTTCGAACTAACCTTCGGACACAAAGCTAATATGCCCTCTGCTATATCCATAACTCCTACATTATCGAAAGACGAATTGTTTAGACTTTGGAAAAATCGACACTCAGAATATCTTAAGCACGCGAAGAAAATAACAGAACGCAATAAATTACGATACAAACGAGAGCAAGATCGTAAAATAAGAATTCAAAGTTTTTATAACGTAAACGATCAGGTTCTCGTTCATAACGACCACAAACAGCATAAACTTAGTCCAGAATTCCTAGGGCCATATACCGTAATCGAGGACAAAAGATCCAACTATCTTTTGAGAATAGGGAATGTTAAAACGTCACTCGTACACGGATAGATTACCACCATGTCGCTCGCTTCCGGGTTGTAGCCCAAGGACAGAAAACCCTAACCCCGCTAAATGACACCAGCATCATATCTGAGACAAACCATATTTGCAACGACATTGTAGAGACACGCCTATCGGTAGCATATGTAGCATATGCGCACACAACCAACAAAACAGCGAATTGACGCAAATGAATGTTTAAACCCAATGCACGGCAAAAAGCAGATTATACCAAATACCAAATACTCCACTATTTCAAATCAAAGGCTTAACATTTGTACTATTACACACACCGAACTCTCACATCTTACTACCGGAAAAACCCATCACTATACAGCTATTCTGTAAACTTAACACGAAACAATACAATAACCCCTACCGTAATCAAAAGCAACGAAAACTGTATTGTATTCTTCGACCAAAATGTAATGAAAATTGGAGGGATAACGGAACGAAACAAATATTTCTAGCAGCCTGTACAACATTTTTGTTAATTATATTGAGGAAGAACTACGAATTATTAATGATAAAATACCGATTATCTCTAAAATCTCTCCAAATTTCAAGTCTTACGAAACATCGCTAAATGACATAGACCAACAGGTCAATCAGATCAAAGACCAATATAGAATTGTCTCTGCCACCGAAGTAGCATACTCCATTACAAAATACGCCGGATACATATCGTTAGGAATACTAGCCACCTATGTACTGAACAAAATAGGACTGCTACCGCTCCTGGGTAAAATCCTTTCCAACCTCAATCCCTTTAAAACCAGTAACATTTGCATCAAGATCTTCTGCCAAGAAAACACTCAACAAAACACACCAATTCAACCACAACCCCTAGTGCATTACACTATTGCACCAACATTACCGATGCTCCATGAAGGGGCATTACCAACATACTTGGACGAAAGCCCAACCACCACCGTCAACTCTAGACGCAAACTCGTCCGATTTGGAGGACCAAATCCAATCTAAAAAGGGGGGGGTGTGAAGACGGCCTTATCAGACGGCCCAATTCAGTCAAAATCCATCAGTGACTCAAGAACAAACTCGAGAAACCAGCAGATAGTCCTATCATCCAAATCCAGCCAAGGTCCAAACTGACTCAGCTCAAAGAGGCCCAAGAATCAGCAATCGCCCATATCTCCAAGTTCAGTCAAGGTCCACTCAAACAACCAACAAATGTAAAGCTATATATACCCCAAACTAAACGATTAATAAAGCATTCTTGTTCGCCTTCTCGCCAAATTTACTTCTTTCGTGCCCCTTCGTCGTTATAATCATACGTGATTGTACGCGTCGGTATCGTATTTAAAATATTAGAGTTTAACTCCAAAGTATTAACATTCTTAAAATCACCGTGGTGATAGTCCCGTGACACGAGCACCAGGGAAAGTCTTGGGCCCTTTCCCAGAACTGCCTATCCCACATATTTATTAGATAATTGCAAGTTACTGAAAAATTCAGATTTATATATTTTTGGATTACATAAAAGTACCAAATAGTACCACACATATGTGTCAAATAATATTACATAAAATATTTTAATTTATCCACACATTAAAGTATTTATTAATTGAAAAAATGCTTCAAATGAAACTTGTTCTATTTCGAGTGAATATCTCATAATAACTATTAGATTTGTCTAGAACGTATTCCTAAGATTTCAAGGTGGCTGCTGTTTTTTTAATTAAAACTATATTGAGATGTAGCTTGTTTCATATCGACTTAAATATGTTGATGTTATAAGGACATTCAAAGTCATTTGTTATCAGGTGACAACAAATAGCTTTCAATAATTCTCTTTCAAATATTTTGGTTTAATATTAATGATAAGAGAAAGTAATTATAGTTAATTCATTGAAAAATGATTAAAGAAATTAAAATTGTTTGATCTGTATATTCGATATTTTTATTTATATTTTTAGTCATTGAAAGATATAAATCAGTTTGTCATTATTTTAAATAAAATCTTATATCATTTTTTCTAATACACTTTAATAAAATAAAAATTAATTAATTAATTCAGTGACTTTACCGTTTAAATCATTTAATTTCAACGTAATTTAGTTGAAGTTTTTGGTCGAAATCAATTTTATAAACCTGTATATAAATCAGTGCGCGTTTAAAAATATTTTATAGAGCAATTAATTAAATTTCAGGATTGGGATTCTACATTCAGAGCAAAAAAATTAGCTGAGAACTTATTGTACCTATACAAAGTCCAGAACTCAATTCCATTTGATTTTTATAAATATCTATCGACACTGAATCTATCGACATTGAAAAATTAAAGAATAATTCTGAATATTGTTAAAATTTTGTACAAAATATTACTAAAACGTATTAAAACTATTGCAAAAGCTAAATAGTTAAAAAATAAATTTCAGTAAAAATAACAAATTTGATTATGAAATAAATTGTGAACTGAATCGATGAATACTTTTTTGTTGCAAGTATCTGAAAAAAACCTTCACGATATTAAAAAATTGTTTATATTGGATTTAATTAACCAAAATATTTCTGTCATGTTCATTCTTTGTGTATCTTAATATCATATTTACGATGATAAGACTTGTGTAAAACGTGCAATTATTGATCTAGTTATGCTATTTACTGTAATCAAATTATTTATTGAATGAATGCACGAACTTAGATTAGAACAGTGACTGTATAAATGATATTTAGCCTCACAATTCATAAAATATGTCCTCACTATTGTTTATTACTAATTGTCCAATGTAATTATTTAGAAACATAACAACCAAATGAAGGATAACAATTGCGATACTAGTGATAGTTTCCAATCCATCATTTATAAGTGTTATCGATTTGGAAAACTAAATAAAAAAAATTTTTTAATCTAATTAAATCTTCAGTGACATATTTAAATAGCAATTTCTATATGTACATATGATGTTATAATTTTGTAGAATTTTAGTGGAGAATTTTAGTTGCTGTAACATTTAAATGTTATTTTATATAGTTTTATTTGTTTTAACACAATTGCATCAGTTCCACAATTAATACGGACTGTTCATTTTATGTGAATTTTTTATACAGAAGACAATCATGCTTTAGCTGACCCGTAGGAAGGGTCAGGTAAAGCAAAAAATAGACAAAATGGTTTATAGAAATAAAAATATAATAGTATTATAAAAATATTTATCACATACATTGATAATAGAAAGTTAATTGTTAAAATTATGCAAAACCATGCATAAAACTTATCATGTATATTAAAAGCCAATTGAACAAAGTGCAGTAGGTATTCTTCTTAAAATATAAAATATATTTGATTAAATATATATGTAGGAATTTGCTAAAAGATGGTTGTTCATTTAAAGTTCAATAAAGAAAATTCGTTTAATAATGATTATAAGATGACATTCTACACTATTTTCTCTTAATTGCTACGTTTACATTCAATCTTCGCTTACTTAAGACTTGCAACTCTCTGTCTTCTCGCTTTCACGGCTCGCAACTCATTGCCTTCTTCCTCATCTGCACAAAACATTCGTCGTCCATACACACATGCACACAAACGCATCCATACTTTTAATATTTTAAATACTAGACCTGGAGGGCAATAAACATTCCCAGGTCCTAGGCCTAACATTCTCTACGGTGTAACGCAGACCACTTAAGTCTAGCTGGCGTCTGGAGATATCGGGCTCACGAAATATCACCCGACACATCGTTCTGGGAAATCCCCTTCTACTACACTCTACCGAAAAACTGTATGAAAAATGTAATAAAGTTCAGTTTAGTTTTGTCCTTCATTTGGTCCACATCTTTTTTATTTATGTCCTGCACTCGTTCCTTTTCTACGGATAGGAATAAGGATTGAAGTGACACCCGGGTAAAATAACGTTTCAAGGCGTCTTTTTCTTTGTTTTTTTTTTTTTTGGAAACTTAGTGCAAGTTTGAAAAATGTTCTCTCCAGTGCGGTTCCTGCGCTACGGGAATCACTTTATCGCTGTTTTTTTTTCTTCTCTCCCATTTCGACACCGTCACACCATGACACAAGCGTCGCGATAAAACAAACCAATGTAATCTGATGGAAATATTCATAGTAGAACGGTAAAGATAGCAGATAGTGGCGTTAGATAGCGGTGCAGCTAGGGTCAAAAAAGTTTGTTGTTACCTAGCGGAGACCAACGCGTTCGACAACATTTGGATGCATTCGAATTCTATCGCATTCAATAGCATTCAATTAAAGATCGAAGTATTTATATATTTCTGTTTTTCTTTATTATTTATTATTTTCTTTATTATTTTTATTATTTATTTATTTTTTTCTATCTTTTGATCTTGTTTATTGCGAGATATGACATCAATATGTGATATTTAATTGCAATATTTTCTACAAGCACAAGTTTATGCTGCTTCCTCGAAGAGAAGAATGGCCCGCTGTAGCATTTCGTTCAGAATTGGGCATTATTTGAATAAAATTTCGAATAAATTCTTCGAATAAAATTTTATTCGAAATATTTACTGAATATAAAAAAAAAGTCAGGAGTCCTTTTTTCATAATTTTGGTTTATTTTAATAAATTTTTGTTCGAATATTTTGTCGGTTTTGTTTGCTTTAGGCGAGCTTGTTATCGTTGCAAATAGAAACAAACGCTTTTCTGGAGCAGAAAAAGGCAAAGGAGTTTTATATTTCAAAAAAATATTTTTAATTATGGGATATGCGTTCAGAAATGTTTAATTATTTCTGTTATCTGTAAAATATTGTAGTGCAAGAAATTCTACGTTATCATTCGTCTGTAAATGTTGGTCGGTTGAAGTGGATTCCACTTTATTAAATATCAAAAGCAAATCAAATTTATTAAATAAACCAAAATTGTGAAAAAAAAGACTTCTGACTCTTTTTCTTTACATTATTTCAGTAAATATTTCGAATAAAATTTTATTCGAAGAACTTATTCGAAATGTTATACAAATAAAATTTTATTCGAATAAAATCGTTATTCGTAAATAACGAATAATTTTTCCTCGTTATTCGTTATTTACGAATAAATTTGACAGATTTTCCTTCGTTATTCGTTGTTCGAATAAAATATGCCCAACTCTGAATTGCGCTCCTCGCTTTTCTCCGCGCCACTATAAACATTCGGATGCATTCGATAATATTCTATCGTATTGAATTAAAGATCGAACTATTATTTCTGTTTTATGTCGCTTTCATTAATTATATTCATTAATATTCTTCATTGTATCATTTATTGTTCCGTCTTACCGAACACAGTGAAGGCCAAACTGTGATGTGAAAAACAAATTCGTCGAGCCAGGGATAATAACTTTCAAATTGATCATTTTCTCCACGACAGGGACTTACTGCAACCGTACTCTTATATTTCGTTACTTTCTATTTCATTGTTGTAATCATACCTGATTCCCAATTCCAAGGCTCAATAAGTTTTTTTCTCACAACTGTTCTCGCCATAAAGAAACGTGAAATGAAACATTGCAAGGGATGCATCCTAGTCCCAATGACTTTACGGAACCGACTTCGCTCAACGACACATCTGGAATCAATTAGCTACCTGCCTAGTTCCGTGACCAGAAAACACAATGGAATCTATTACTATATAAGACCACCCACAAGACAGTTCAAGTTAGGGTTGCAATTCATTGTTCCGAATTGCCAATCAACGAGCTTCAACCATTGTACGAAGCACTTTCCGAGTATATAACCAACCAAACGACTTATCTCGAGTCAGTCACAGTTGAACTCGAGTCCGAGTTCACAGTCAGCTCGAGTTCAGTCAACTCAGTTACAGCTCAGCTCAGTTCCAGATCATAGTTAGAGTTGAGTTAAGTTCAGTTCAGTCGAGTTCGACAGTTAAGTTGAGTTAAACAGTTCACAGTTCAGCTCGAGTTAAGAGGAGTTACAGTTTACAATTTGAGTTAGAGTTCAGTCAGTTCCATTAGCTCACTCGAGTGAACCGTGGGAGGAAGAACACCGATTCCTAACCTGGCAACGAAGTAAACCCAAGCGTGGCATCGGAACATATCCAAAACACCACGAGAAAGTCAAATTTGTACAACGGCAATACAAACATACTACGCTTGCGAAACTACACTACAAGTGAAAAACAAGCCACACCACGGAGGCAGCTAATCCTGGCGCATGGCCCTCGGCCAAGAGAATGGCCACTGAGTATGTCTTACAACCACTGAGTGTACGAAGAAGATCGAGGTCTACTTCCTTCTCAGATTCAAAGCCAACAATATCACCCAATAAAGGGATGGAAGCCTCGCCAAACATTCCACAAAATAGGTACAGCATATTTGCTGACTGCCTGGTCCAAGACACAAATCAAACCAATACAGAACAAACAAACGGCCCTAACTCACAAACGAAAATTCCTCAGAAACCTACCTCCGTAAAACCTCCGCCTATATACCTCCATGGAAAACTCAACCATACCAAACTGCTCGAAGCATTAAAAACCAGCTATAACAATAGATGTTACATTAAATTTGTATCAAAAAAACTCAAAATCATGTTTCACAACATAACTGATTATAGCGACTTTAAGAACGTATGCCGTAAACAGAACATTCAATTCCACACCTTCACAGTTTCCACTGAAAAGATACTAACAGTAATTCTAAAAGGAATTATTAAGATAAGTGACAAAGTAATAATCAATAACCCAAGGACTAAAAGCACTAAAACTACACGGAGCTGTCTACACACACCAAATACCCGGTTTACAGGGTCACCTTTGCACCAGGTACCACACTAGCCAATGTAAACCATGTTCGACTTATAGAAAACATCAAAGTCTACTGGGAGAGGTACGAGTCTAAAAAACCATCAATACAATGTTACCGCTGCGCACGGACACGCCTACTAACTGCAACAAGAATGCAGTATATGTCAAGTGCGCCGGCCCACACAACACTAAAGAATGGACCAAAAGCCAGAAGCCCCGCCAACTTGCACAAACTGCCAAAGAAACCATACAAACTACTCTAAATGCCCAGCACTCCTAGTTTATTTGGCCAAGAGAAACTCTTACAAGAACCAACAACTCCCAAACACTTATTCCCCCCACCAACTTGCCCCGCAAGCATATCCCTCCTTACCTAACACTGCCAAAACTGAATCAAAAACTCCCAGCCCCATAAACACTCCGGACACACGAAACAGACTACACTCCTACGCCAACGCACTAACGAGGCAAACATCCCCACAGAAACACGCAAGTACAAAAACAAACTTCAACAGCCCCATAGAAAACGCTCGAAGAAGTCAAACACTTTGATTTAAACACTTTTCTCAGAATCCTAGAACTCATACAAAAGCACTACATCAAATGCACCTTTAACATCGAAAGAGTCAGGGCTACAATCCTTATTGTCAAGGAATTAGAAGCTGGCTACTAATCATACACTTAACCTCATGCTATGGAATGCTACAAACATCCAAAACAAGAAACACGAATTGCAAAGATTTCTCCACGAACAACAAATAGACATTGCCATCATCACCGAAACTTGGCTTGGACCCAAAGACAAACTCCACTTCCCTCAATACAACGTACGAAGAAAAGACTGGACTTCCGCCCCAGGTGAGCCCCGGCGAGGAGGAGTCCTGATAGCCACCCACAAAAACAAGCTCTCCGAGGACTGCATCCAGATCACAACCTCTCCTGTGGAAACCCTAACAATTAAAACCAACACCAAAACAACACCTCCCCTGGTTATCAGTATACGTTCCTCCCAGACACAGAAGATCTAAACCAGGTTACCCGTCAAAATAAACATATCACTGGGGGCGACTTCAATGCTAAACACCAGGACTGGAATAACTCTACCAGGAACACCAACGGAGTCGCCCTAAAGAACCACCTCCTCGCCAATATCAAATCCTTCACTCCCCCACCTATACATACAGACAGCCCAACTCAAACCTAGACATAGAATACTCCATCAAAATAATAGACGAGCTATCCTCGAACCACCTCCCAGTAATTCTAACCATTCACACCAATCAAAACCTGAAGAAAAAACGGAACACACAGACTGGAAACTATACAGAAAAATTTGTAACACGTTTCCGCTGAACCAACACATCAACAGTCAAGAGAACATAGACAAACAGATTGACACACTCCCGACTCACCAAAACCACAGATAAAACAGGGTAACTGATCCACATTTGCAAACCCTAATAACGAACTGCAACAGACACAGAAGAAAATACTAGAAAACAGGGCACCCGCTATACAAGTTACAGAGAAACATCTTAACAAACTCATACAAAAAAGGATCAAAACCACCCAAAACAACATCTGGCAAAACCGCCTGGAAAAAATAGAGGAACCAGATCGCTCACTATGGCAGACGTACAAGGCAAGCAGGACTGAAAAATCCCTCCATGCCTCCGCTAAATGAACTTGCAGATAATTCTACACACTACATGAACCTAGAAAAAGCAAATGCCTTTGCCGCATACTTCGACACAACAACGAGTCACAACCTAACACTGCAAACAATCCGATTAACCAGCCATCCCCACAGACCACTACCACAACAAGGGAAACACTTCCACTCTCCACAACGCACATCACGATAACCCCCCACATCATACACAAAATAATCACCAAACAGCAAAGCCCCCAGACAATATCACAAACGTCGAACTAAAAAATCTTCCTAAAAAAGTTATGGTGCAAATATATTACATCCTCAAAGCATGTAACTATCATACTTCCCCAAAACTTGGAAGCTAGCCAAAATTCATCCGGTCCCCAAACTCAGTAAAACAACCACAGAAACCACCAGCTACAGGCCCATCAGCCTGTTAAACACACTAAGCAAATTACTAGAAAAAATCATTCACCACCATCTCCTCAAGCATCTTAACAACAACATGATCATACCACAGCAATTCGGATTCCGTGAAAAGCACTCGTGTATTAATCAACTACAAAAAGTTACGGAGTACGCCACAATAGAGATAAACAAAAATAGGATAACACAACTGATACTAGTCGACCTCGAGAAAGTGTTTGACACGGTCTGGCACGAAACCCTACAGTACAAACTACGAAAAATCAAAACTCTCACTCCAATCACCAACATCATCAAAAACTATTTACAAGATAGACAATTCTATATATCAGTACAAGGAACCAAATCAGAGACACACACCATCAAGGCCGGAGTACCATACTCGAACCAACACTTTTCTGTATATACATTAACGACATTCCCACCACCAACACCCAAACCGCCATATATGCGGACGATACAGCCATATACGCGGCATCATGGAATCCGACGCAAGCAACGAAGTAGCATCAACGCCACAGTTGAATACATGAAAAAAATGAAGACTAAGAATTAATCCAAAAAAGACTCACGCCATCACCTTCTCCCGCTGTTTAAAAAGTAAAGGCAATGGAAGAGTCAACTTTCGTTCTCACGCTTCCACGTTTCTTTTTCCGTGACGAGCGGATATCTCAAGTGGAGTTCTCAGAACTCCAGCTGCTTAGACCTCGAACGAACAACAGAGTCTATCTTCAAAAGGGACTTATTTTAAACATTTGGTGTATACCCAGATATCGTCTAGGCACTCCTTGATAGAAACGTATTCCTCGACACTCGGAGTGTCGTAAATTCACGCAGGACCACCCAAACATTCTTGGTCTCTGGAATTCGTCAACCGAGACGAATTGCAAACATCGACGTAAGGCACGTCTTCGGCAGCCCTGTGCGTGAACGCTACGTGGCGCCAGACTGTCGCCTTGAGTCCCAAGTTCGGGAGAAGGGGCACAACCGCGAGCCTCGTTCAGTTCGATTCGAACAACCCTCAAAGTCACTTCGGCAACTTGGTGTGATCAGTGCAATCAAAGTGCAAGTTATCTGTCTTGGGTATCCACGGTCAAAACCGAGCAAATCGCAACACATAACGCTCTGTTTCCATTCAGTTTTAGGCAAGAACTTGCATCAGCCACGGACTGGGAATTCTCTGCCGAGAATTCATTCCACCCACGTGCTACGTGCTCCAGAGATCCTCTCTAGCAAGCGAGACGATCAGCAGTAGCAAGGACAAAGAACAGCGAAGTCTGTAATCGAGCCTTACCGCTCTTACGCAACCTCTTGGTGAAGTCCGTATTCGAGCCTTGCCGCTCATACGGAACTTCTGAGTAAAGTCCGTAATCGAGCCTTACCGCTCTTACGTAACCCCTTGGTGAAGTCCGTATTCGAGCCTTGCCGCTCTTACGAAACATCTTAGTGGAGTCAAGATTCGAGCCTTGCTGCTCCTACAGGAACCATAACGGTTCAGTGCCAGTACATTTCCTTACAGCGATTGTTCCTGTGTGAACTGTGTGAGCGGCTGTCTTCCCATCGACGTTATCAGCTGTGTGAGCTGTGTGAGCTGCTGTCTTCCCATCGACGTTATCAGCTGTGTGAGCTGTGTGAGCTGCTGTCTTCCCATCGACGTTATCAGCTGTGTGAGCTGTGTGAGCTGCTGTCTTCCCATCGACGTGATCAACTGTGTGAGCTGTGTGAGCCGCTGTCTTCCCATCGACGTTATCAGCTGTGTCAGCTGCTGTCTTCCCATCGACCTTATCAGCTGTGTGAGCTGTGTGAGCCGCTGTCTTCCCATCGACGTTATCAGCTGTGTGAGCTGCTGTCTTCCCATCAACGTTATCAGCTGTGTGAGCTGTGTGAGCTGTGTGAGCTGCTGTCTTCCCATCGACGACATCAACAACGTGAGCAGTGATCTGCTGTCTCTACAATGACGACACCAGCAGCGGAATCAGTGTGAGCTGCTGTCTCCGCAGCGACAGAAGCAACGTGAAGAGTGTGAGCTGTCAACCCTTGCCGACGACGAGGACCTTCATCACCTTTCCAGCCTTCGCTATCAATTAGCGCTCAACGTACTGACGGCCTAGAGCGACGAGCATCATCGCGAATACTTTAGTCTTGCAGAGCGTGGTCAAGAAATATACTCATTTTGAACATCTATTCGTCTGTGTCGATCCCTCTGTTTCTTAACGTCTATACATTTTAAACACCCGCAGACCCCTGCAAGTCACAGATAAAGTACTGATCGATGGACACTCCATCCCATGGACGAATACGGCCAAATACCTAGGAATAACACTAGACAATAAACTCATATAGGCTAAAGCCATAGAAAAAAGAACTACTCTCGCCTACTCAGCACTATCCAGGATATATATATCCTCTTATAGCCCGAAATAGCAAACTCAAGAAAAACATCTTACTGTACCTAACATGCATAAAACCAATAATTACTTATGGATATCAAGTCTGGGCCTCTGCAGCCAAAGCACACATCAATAAAATACAAATCATACAAAACAAATTCCTTAGAATTATTCTCAATAAACAGAGGGATACAATCGTAGCACAGCTCCATCAATTAGCCAACATCCCCACGATCATGCAGTATATTCAAAACTCACTACCCGTAGCCTACAACAACCATCAAAACCCCCTTATCAGGGAAACAGGCAACTATCAAGTCGAAAACATATCACTCAAAATCAAGGTTAGATTACCTAAACACGCAATAACCTAATGAACAACCCGAACCAAAACCTTCAGATTCAAACCTGCAGATTATTTGAAACTTTTCCTGCAAGCCTAACCTCACCTCATCATGCAAACAAATCACACAAATATTCACAAACTAATAATATCAATCTTCATGCAGGTTAAAGGGCACTCCAAGCCCAAGGTACTGCAGACGAGACATCCTGACTAATTAATAAAAAAAGAAAAAAGTTCAAGTTAGTTTTTTTTTAAGAATCCAACAGAGTGGTCAGTAGTTTCCAAGAACTTACGGGAGTGTCATCCAATATTTCAAAGCGTTCAGTTTTTTTACAGTGCATTAATATGTCTGATAAATTAATAAGTTTAGTTTACAAAAGACATCCCTTATAGGAACAAAAATTATCGTAATCGATGCATGTTGGATAAACTTTGGGAAGAAGTGGCAACGGAAATGCATAGTACAAGTAGGTTAAATATAATAATCAATTTATATATTTGATAAATTTCTCATATATTGACAGTGTATTAATATATATAATATATAATAATATAAATTTATAAATAGAATAGAAATATATAATAATATAAATATATAAATATTGTAAAAACTAATACAAAATATCGCATTTATCATTATTTTTATTTATTTTGAAGCCGTTACATAAAATTAGATTTTATTACGCCAAAGAAGAGCTTTAAAAATATTTCTTTCATCAATAGCATCGCCTGAAGCTCTATTATTATTTCTTCCTGTTGCGCTTCTCTCTCTTTCCTGCACAATTTTGTGCTCGTTAAACATTTTGAGGCTTTCATTCCCTTCCAAATCAATGATAGCATTATGTAGAACACATATACACTTGACAATATTGTCAGCAAACGTAGGCAATGTTTCTATTGGTTTCCAGAGAATTCTCCATTTGGCATTCATTATTTCAAATGCACATTTTACGTCTTGCTCTGGAAAAACGAAAGTTGAAGTACTCTGTTTGTGGATCTAAATTTTTTCGACTATATGGTTTCAGTAAATGTCGCAATAGTGGATAAGCCTCATCTCCAATGAATACAAAGGGCATTGGATTTGATATTCCCGGTAATGGAGAGTATTTAAAGTGGAGAGTATTTTAAGAAAATATTTAAATTTTCTTTTTCCATTAATTCAAACATTCTTGAACGAAAGTGCCATCACTTTGCTTTCCGTATCCTCCAATTTCCACAATTGTAAATCTTCCATTAGCATCTGTAACCGCTTGCAAAACAATAGAAAAAAAGTGCTTATTGTAGTACATTGTTCTAGAATTGGGTGGACATTTCAGACGTATATGCTTCCCATCGATTGCACCAATTGTATTTGGGAAATTCGAAATATTATAAAAATCATTTGCAATTCTCAAAAAATCTTTAGTAGTTGAACATTTCATGTGGATTGGCTGAAGACATTCCGATATTAAAGTTACCATTCATTTTACGATTTTTATTGTCGTAGTGAGGTCAAGCTTAAATGTCAAAAAAAAATCTTTGAAGCTTCTACCAATCGCAAGTAATCTACAAAAAAGTAGTAAAAAAAAAGGGAAATTTTTTGTTTCGGGTAAGGAAATTAGAAACAAATAGAAAAATTTAAGAGATAAGTTTCGTGTTGAGATGCGTAAAACAATAAACCCGAAGTTAGGGGATGGTACTGAAAAATATATCGAAAATCTTGAAAACCAGAAGTATCTTCCTAGCAATATTTTAAGCCTTTATTATTTCCCAAAGATCAATTTACTCCTCGAGAAAATAAGGGAAATTTAACCACGCAAGAAAAAACATCTCCTTCACTTGTAGATCCTGCAACGCTAGACCCAAATGAAATCATATTTGAGGATAGCAACCCTTCTCCATCCCCATCTATTGCTAGTTGCAGCGACAGTCACAAGAAAAGATCGAAAGGACCACATAATCTTAATGATGATTTTAGGTCAAAATTAGTGGAATTGGAAGAAAAATTAAAATTGCTAGTTGAAAATCCAGATGAAGATTTTCTGTTTATCGAGAGTCTCATTCCTCATGTAAAACAACTTTCAAATGAGAAAAAAATGTTATTAATGATGGATATTCAGCAAAATGTGTATCGACATGTTTACGGTACACCGCAGAAACTATCACTATTATCTTCTCCTAAAGGACACAATAGCTAAACCAAGATATACAAAATATGCCGAATATTGAATACCAAATGTGGTATCGTAAAAATTAAAAAAAGATTTTTTTATTCTATCTCTTATTATATTTAATTATCATATTATTCATAAAATTCTTATATTATGTAACTTTTATCTTATAACGTTAACTTTAACCTAATATCTTTTTAATGAATCATTTGTAATAAAGTACTTAGGCATAATTGAATATGTAAAATTGATTTCTTAATTTAAATTTACCTTATGGTGACGACTAAGCATTCTTCGACACTGATAGGGTTTTGAATAAAGTTGCTCCATCGAATTTTAATTTTTGGAAGCACCAATTCTAAAATGCTGTCGAATGTTTCAATTTTCATCCGAAAGTATTGATAAAATTTCTCTGGATGTTTCCTTAATTTTTGATATAGACGATAAAATTCTCCTTTTTTTCGTCTATTTCCGTTAATAGGATGGATTGACCATCTTCTGACTTTATGCAAGAAAAGATGTTAATATGTGAAATTTAACTAAAACACTTTCTCCAAGCACGAGTTTTTGCTGCTTCCTCGAAGGCATCTTGAGACATACTGAGAATGGCTCACTGTAGCATTTCACTGCTCACTTATCTCCGCGTCAGTATAAACACATCGCACCACTTTCCTATCCTCGCCGCTATCTACGCCGTTATCGTTGCCGCTTTTCTTGTCGCTATCTTCGCCACTCCACTATAATCTCCGACTAAATCTGTATAACTGTATATCTATCTGTCTACTCTGACTCTCCGAATTTTCTGAAAGCTCGCTGCCTTCTTCGCTATTAGGAAAACTCGGCCCGTCTCGGACATCTCTAATTGCCCGAGTCGTTTTTGAGTTTTAGCCAATTATGTTGTCAAATAAAATTGCACCACCTACTCCTTGCGTTCGTGACGCGCTTTCTCCGAGAATGGGGCTATAATTTCGCCGAGACCGATTTCCCTGATTTGTGGCGGTGTAGCAGGGTTTCCTCTGGGCCTCACTCACTTTCTGCAATTGTTTTCCACACGCAGATCTGGGTGGGCCCTTAGGAGACCTAGAATTTACGCCGCTCCGCAGAGATGCTATTGTGGCCGAATTTCTAAAACTATAAGTGCGGACGTCTGGTCTTACGCACTGTGAGACTGAACTTGGCCTTCCAATTCAATAGCGCAAGCGACACGTGAGTCGTAAATTCTCCTAACTTCTTGTCTGAGAAAACGTCTTTCTCCGACATCTGCTAGCCGCTACATATATAACAATGAGTTAGTTAATTACAAGGTTACAATATTTCTATAAAACTGAAATTAAATTATGATATAAAATTATAAATAACTTTTAGCATATGTTCTGTTTAAATGCCATTATTTGCACGTCAAAAATTCTCAATAAATCTAACAGCTATTGATTTGTATTTTTACCTGAGAACTTTTGGATGGTACTTCTTTCTGGACGATTCTTCTGGATAATACTCTCTTCTTTACAAATAAAGCATGCTTCTTTCCGCCATACTTCCCACTTAAAAATCGATCGTGAGATATATCGATATGTTCGAGAATCGTAGGAAATATATTGCGTGTTTCACTATTGGGGCACTGTAATCATGTATTTCACACAAAATGATAATTTGGAACAAAAAATGAAAAATTTTAGTTTAAATCAGATACAAAATTCATGAGAAATTGTTAAAGAAAAACGAAAATATTCATACACTAATTGAGCTTTTAAGACTAGCTGTACGATACTTTTTCACTATTTTATTGAACTTAAAATATTAGGACTGAACAACAAAAATTTAAAAGATCCTAACATTTCGCGTAGCTAAAATAACAAATTCAATAAAAGAAGGCGAAAAAAATTGTAGAATAGATTTGTAGCGGCTAGCAGATGTCGGAAGAGAAGACGTCTTCTCAGATAAGAAGTTAGGAGAATTTACGACTCACGTGGCGCCTGTGCTATCGAATTGCGAAGGCCAAGTTTAGTTTTCACAGTGCGTAAGACCAAACGTCTGCACTTATAGTTTATAGAATTTCGGCCTACAATAGCATCTCTGCGAAACGTCGTAAACTCTAGGTCCTATGGGCCACCCAGATCGTCATCTGGAAAACATTTGAAGAAAGCGAGGCCCAGAGGAGACCCTGCTACATCGCCACAATTCCGGGAAATCGGCCTCGGCGAGATTGCAGCCCCACTCTCAGGAAAAGCGCGTCACGGACGCAAGGAGTAGGCGGCGCAATCTCGTGACAACCTAATTGGCTAAAGCAAAAATCGAGTCGGCCAATTAGGGATGTCCGAAACGGGGACCGAGTTTTCCTGGCAGCAAAAAGCGACGAGCTCGAGGAGAGAATCCTGGTACAAGTCAAGGAGTAGAGTCGAGTTCAAAAAAGTGAAAAGAAAACGAGATGGAGACGCACGGATAGTCTCGCGACGTGTACATCAGCGAAGTGCTATATGTTCACCGCGTCTTCCGCGTCCTTCGCGCCGCAGTGTATGTTGTCAAGTAATAAAGTGATTTATACACCATACGCCGTTGTTAATCCGAATACACCTGCACCCTCACACCAGAACATCCCCTAAAGATTTTAAAGTTTTCATTGTAAAGGGGAGACTCTGATCAAGACAAAGAAAACTCTAGACAAAATTATAGTAAATCTGATCACAAAAAATGTACAATTTTCAACAAGAAAAATATTAATTTCCCACCTACTACATAGAATAAAATTATCTCTCAGAAAATGAATTCAGAACTGTAAAAAGAAATGCTTCATATTTGAAAATATCATGACAAATGATCATTTTTCTATATTTTCTTTCATAAAATAATGACAGTTTAAAAATCGACAATTTTTCATCCAAAATGTGATTACATTCGTTCACCAATATATAATCTTTTACTAACGATAAGTGTTAAAATTCATATTCAAATCTTTCCTCCAAGATATTTAATCTACGTTATCCTTAGAGGTTTTCTGGTATCAAGAACTAGTAAAAGTAAAAAAAACTCATCACCTACTGAGCGTGCAAGAACATTAATTAATTGTAAGTTAGTCAACGTCACAACAATTGTACTGGTTAGAATTGAATTCGAGCAGATTTGAATTCAAGCTAAAAATGCAAGTTTTATTAAAAGTATGTTGGATGACCAACCCAGACAATATTCGATCTATGCAAATACTGACAATGAGCTAGCAACAGTCCACATAAAAGTGGACTGTGAATAGTTAGTCATAAGGGCAAGATCCAATACTTGCTCGTCCATGTTCCTTCCCCTTCCACTTGAGGATGATAACCGAATATATATAAGGACAGTAGAGAGTTAGAATACTACAGAATACTACAGAATACTACAGTAAAATTAGACAGAATAAAATACTACAGTAAAGATAGACAGAATAGAATACTACAGTAAAGTTAGACAGAATAGAATATTACAGTAGATAGAGACAGACTAGAAGATCACAGAACATTCTATATCATTCTATATCATCCTACATCATATACGACCACGAACAAGGAATAAACTCTTCAAAATTATAAGCGTGTTGACTCCACTACACGGAATCCATAAAACTGGTGTCAGAAGTGTGGGATTGATCTTACGTTCATCAACCTCGTCAAACTCCTGGTTTAAGAATTTCCAGCGCGAACTGTAAACTGCAAGTCGACCACATAAACCCAAGAGAAGAGGAAACACATTTCCAAGGCTATCGTGGTAAGTGTTAATTTCAAGTACTACTACAATTCGATTAAGATCTTCTTGTCTCCTTCTTTCCAAAAATTTTCCCTGAGACCCTTCCAACTCCTTTATATCGTACAATGACAACTGTTCCAAATACGAGCACAAACATGCATTCTCAAGCTGCAACCTCGCAACTTTTCTTAGAATTTTCAGTTAAATTATCGCCAGAATCTTTCGACGGCGACCGATACAAACTACGTAGTTTCATAAAACAGGTCGACGCCGTTGTCACGGGACTACAACCACGGTGAGTCTAATATTTTAAATATGATATCGACGCGTGCAATCACGTATGATTATAACGACGAAGGGGCACAAACGAAAGAAGTAAACTTGGTAAGAAGGCGAACAAGAATGCTTTATTCATCGTTTGGTTTGGAATATATAGTTTTACATTTGTTGGTTGTTTGGTTGGACTTGACTGAACTTGGAGATATGGGCGATTGCTGACTTCTGAGTCAGTTTGGACCTTGGCTGAATTGGGGTGATAAGCCCGTCTTCACACCGTCCATTTTAGATTGGAGTTTGCGTCTTGGGTTGATGGTGGTGGTTGAGCTCCCGTCCGAGTATGTTGGTAATGCTTGCATGGAGCATCGGTGATGTCGGTGCAACAGTGTAATGCACCAGGGGTTGTGGTTGAACTGGTGTGTTTTGCTGAGTGTTTTCTTGGCAGAAGATCTTGATGCAAATGTTACTGGTTTTAAAGGGATTAAGATTGAAGAGGATTTTACCCAGGAGCGGTAGCAGTCCTATTTTGTTCAGTACATAGGTGGCTAGTATTCCTAATGACACGTATCCGGCGTATTTTGTAATGGAATATGCTACTTCGGTGGCAGAGACAATTCTATGTTGGTCTTTGATCTGATTGATCTGTTGGTCTATGTCATTTAGCGCTGTTTAATAAGACTTGAAATTTGGAGAGATTTTAGAGATTAATCGGTATTTTATCATTAATAATTCGTAGTTCTTCCTCAATATAATTAACAAAAATGTTGTACAGGCTGCTAGAAATATTTGTTTCGTTCCGTTATCCCTCCAATTTTCATTACATTTTGGTCGAAGAATACAATACAGTTTTCGTTGCTTTTGATTACGGTAGGGGTTATTGTATGTTTCGTGTTAAGTTTACAGAATAGCTGTATAGTGATGGGTTTTTCCGGTAGTAAGATGTGAGAGTTCGGTGTGTGTAATAGTACAAATGTTAAGCCTTTGATTTGAAATAGTGGAGTATTTGGTATTTGGTATAATCTGTTTTTTTGCCGTGCATTGGGTTTAAACATTCATTTGCGTCAATTCGCTGTTTTGTTGGTTGTGTGCGCATACATATGCTACCGATAGGCGTGTCTCTACAATGTCGTTGCAAATATGGTTTGTCTCAGATATGATGCTGGTGTCATTTAGCGGGGTTAGGCTTTTCTGTCTTTGGGCTACAACCCGGAAGCGAGCGATATGGTGGTAATCTATCCGTGTACGAGTGACGTTTTAGCTTTCCCCATTCTCAAAAGATAGTTGGGTCTTTTGTCCTCGATTACGGTATATGGCCCTAGGAATTCTGGACTAAGTTTATGCTGTTTGTGGTCGTTATGAACGAGAACCTTACGTTATAAAAACTTTGAATTCGTATTTTACGATCTTGCTCTCGTTTGTATCGTAATTTATTGCGTTCTGTTATTTTCTTCGCGTGCTTAAGATATTCTCGAGTGTCGATTTTTCCAAAGTCTAAACAATTCGTCTTTGGATAATGTAGGAGTTAGGGATATAGCAGAGGGCATATAAGCTTTGTGTCCGAAGGTTAGTTCGAAAGGGGTATAACCAGTGCCCGAGTGCACAGAGATATTATAGGCCATACATATAATGTTAGGATTTTGATCCTATTCGTTTTTTCCTGTTCAATATTGGTTCTCAGTAGGTCTTTTATTACACCGTGTGCACGTTCGAGTGAGCCATTGCTTTGAGGGTGAAAGCTGGTTGTCTTTATGTATTTAATTTTAAAAAGTTTTTCAAAGTTCTGTCCTTGATCCGTTAGTGTGTGTTTAGGAGATGCAAAAATATAAATATAATGGTTTATGAGCTTTTCGATAATGGATTCCGCTTTCTGGTCTGGAAGTGGGGCTAGAAGTATATATTTGGTCAGGCAATCTTGGATTGACAAGATAAATTGATTTCCCTGAGTGGTGAGAGGTAGGGGTCCGATAATGTCCATGGCAATTTTATCGTTTGGTTCATCGGGTGTGTCGGTTATGATTGCTTCCTCACGGGGCCTGATACGCATTAACTTTGTTCGTTGGCAAACGTCGCAGTTCTTTATGTACGTCTGTACGTCTGTATCTATGTTAGTCCAATAATGTTGGTCTTTGATTCGCGTGATTGTTTTATTTTCTCCTAGATGTTGCGCAAGGTCGTGATTCTCTCTAAGTATCTGCAGTTTCTCGTTTCGGGTGTACTGTCTGACAGGTTGGGACGCGAAATAAAGTTTTTTTTGTAAATAGGTGGATAAAAATCGTAGCATAAGTTGGATCGAACCAATTTCATAATTGGAAAAGCCTGTGGCCAAACCGATTTCTGGGAGTTCGCGTATCAAATCGTATAGGGAATGTAACCATTTGGATTCGTTGTAAGTGTTGAGTTTCTGAGGCGAAAGTTGCAGTCAGTGTGGCCTATTGGCTACTGCTTTTAATGGAGCTGCGGTTGGCGTGTTTTTCCATTGTTGGTATTTTTCGATTAGAAAATCGGTAGGAAAAATCTCTTCGGAAGTGGACGGGGATGGGATTTCCTCGATGGTTCTTCGACGATTTCTGGGTTGGGTACCTTTATTTTAACTCAGCCGTGGAATGGTTTGACAGATTTTATTTTGACTGGATGAATAGGAACGGAATTGCGTGATAGTGTGTCAGCGACTGTATTTTCTTTTCCTTTTTTATATTCTATTTCGAATTCGTACTCTTCAAGTCTCAATCGCCATCTCCTGAGTCTGGATGAGAGATCTTTAACATTCTTCAGCCAAACAAGGGCTTGGTGGTCTGTCTGTATAATGAATTTTTCTGCCTAGTAAGTACTGTCTGAGTCGTTTGATTGCCCATACTATCGCGAGGAGTTCTTTTTCCGTGGTGGTGTAATTTTTTCAGCTGGATTTAGGGAGCGGGATATAAAACAACAGAGTAGATTGTTTTGGGAAAGTACGGCTCCTATACCTTCATTACTGGCATCTGTAGTGAGAGTAAATTGTTGGGAAAAATCAGGGTATTTAAGGATAGGCTTTTCGCATAATTTGGTTTTTAAATAGTCGAAAGCAGTTTGCTGTTCGTTAGTCCATCTAAACGGTTGGTCTTTCTTTGTTAGTATGGTCAGTGGTTTAGAATGTTTAGCAAAATTACGATAATAGCCTGTAAGTCCGAGAAATGATTTGATTTGAGTAGCGTAAAATCTCTAATGGTCTGTAGTTTTCTGGGATTTGGTTTCACTCCGTCTGCTGTTACTATATGCCCTAGATATTCGAATTCGGGTTTGAGGAATTCGTACTTATCGGCTTAGAGTTTAAGTTTAACATCTCTGAGTCGTTGGAGAACTATTGCTAAATTTCTGTTATGTTCTTCTATTGTCTTACCGAATATAATGATGTCGTCCAATCACGAAACAGTATTTTTCGATAAGTCCGTGTAGTGCTCGATCCATCATACGTTGGAAGGTTGCGGGTGCGTTCTTTAAACCGAAGGGCATGCGATTGTATTGGAAATGTCCGTCAGTCGTGGAGAAAGCTGTGTACTTTTTACTGTTGGAGTTCATTGGGATCTGATGGAATCCAGCGGATAGGTCTAGAGCGGAGAAGAATTTTGCGTTGCCTAAATGTTGAAGAATTTCGTCTGCGTTAGGGAGTAGGTAAGCGTCTTGTGTGTTCGTTCAATTTACGGAAGTCTATAACGATTCTCCATCTCTGTTTTCCTGTTCCGTCGATTTTTTTGGGTACTACCCAAACTGGGGCGTTGTATGGTGAGTCAGATGATTCTATCATATCTTTCCCTAACATTTCGTTAATTTGTTTATGGATTTCTTGTTTATGACAATCGGGAGGTTTGTGGATTCGGGAGGATTTAATGTTAATGGGTTTGTCATTTTTCAAAGTAATTTCATGCTCGGTTGATTGTAATGTCTCGGTGTGCAAGGTAATGGATCTTGATCTAAAGTAAAGATATCGTGGTAACTACTGATAATTTTAAGTATTGGCTCTTCATGGCTTGGCTCGACATGATCTGTTCTTAGTTTTGAAATGAGCTCTCGGACGCGTATGGGGTTCGGTCTGTCAGTGTCAATTTCACAATTTGTATTAATGTTTTGCTCACCAGTATTGAAGAAATGAACACGAGTGACATCATCTCCTAACTTTTGGACCTGTGTGACCCTGGCTCCTGGTTTGAGTTCTAATTGAACCGGTGTAGTCTGTAATGGCAGTTCTTGGTTATCGAGTAATAGAGAATCATTGTTAATTTGATATTGGTATCGTTTGAGGAAAGGAAGTTCGATAATCCCGTCTTCGATTAAAGGAAAGTCTGAAGGTATCACAAGGAAGATGTGATTTTTGTTGAAAAGGTTGAATTGAGTGACTCTGTCTAAATCGTGTCTGTCGTTGCCTAATAATATAGTCTGAGGTTTGGTTAGAGTCGTAGTGGTAGTTATACAGTGTTCTTTAATTAAGTTTACTCCTGATCCTGTGTCCAGTACAAATTTTGCGGTGTTTGCATTGATTCTTCGTAATCGTACGTGTTGAAGTTCTCCGGGGTTATAGTTGACTCGGTAGGTAGGTTGGTTTGATCTTCCTGTGGTATGGGCTCGGTGAGGTTATTTACTCGAGGTGGTAATTTTCCGAATTGGCGGTGCTGAAAATTTTGCAGTTGATAACATTGACTCTGGTGGTGGCCAGGTTTCTTGCAATGTTCACACGTAGGTGATCGCGGAACTGGTGCAAGTGGGTGTAATCTTGGTGGAGGTGCTTCAGTAATTCTAGACATTGGATATTGGAGGCGGACGTTACGTTGAGGTGGTGTCGGAGTGAAGTTGCTTCTGGGCGTCATGAACTTGGATCGATTTTCATTCATCCATAATTCCACGTTGATTGCTCGTACTTGTGCTGCTGCTAAAGTTTTGGGATCGCAGGCAAGCACTGTTTGACCAATTTCTCCTCGCAGACTGGCGATGTATATGTGGGGAGCTTCTTCATCGGCTTCTTGTGTGGCTATGCGGCGTGAAATCGCTCCTTTATAGCAGCTTTGTACTGCGTACTATAATTCGCTATGGCTTTGTCGGAAACGGTTTGAAAACGCTTGGACACTTTCAGTGGGGCCTTGCTTAGTACTGCGGAGTCTGTCTCTACAGCCATTTACGGTTACTGGTATGGAAACTTGAGTTCTGAGTGCCTCGAAGAGTTCGGAATAAGTGTCGATCTTGGTGTAACGTATGCTACGTTCGGCTTGATCGAGTATCTTTCCCGCGAGTATAAGTTGAAGTAGTAAAGCAGGTTCAGAGCAGAAATTTTTAGCGAGTTGAACTTTTTTAATAAAATCGTCGACGCGTACAATCACGTATGATTATAACGACGAAGGGGCACGAACGAAAGAAGTGTGAAACTTGGTGAGAAGGCGAACAAGAATGCTTTATTCATCGTTTGGTTCGCAATATATAGCTTTACATTTGTTGGTTGTTTGGTTGGACCTTGACTGAACTTGGAAATATGGGCGATTGCTGACTCTTGGGCTTCTGAGTCAGTTTGGACCTTGGGTGAATTGGGGTAATAAGCCCGTTTTCACACCGTCTTTGAACTAGCTGAACCGTCACAAACTATTCCACTATTATTATATGTAACAAATAAAATTACCGGATGGGTACGCGATCAGATAGATATTCATTGCAACCTAAATACATGGGAAGAAATTCCGGAATTGTTAATTACGCTTTATCAAGACCGGAAATCACTCGATCAGTTGTTAGAAAAACTAAGTTCTATAAGACAAGGATCACAGGAAAACGTATCACAGAACTATCAGAGGTTGGAAGATTTAAATTCTAAAGTATTAGGCGCGATTCATAATTCCAATTATAACGAAGAAACATTGAGCGGACAATTACTCATGATAAACAATATTACCTTAAACTGATTTGTCTACCATAGTCATCCTGCTATTTCTCAGATGTTGAGATACAGAGAATTTGATAATATTAACAAAGCCTTTACTGCTGCTATCGCAGAAGAAAAAGCTCTGCGATTATCTTACAAAGAAAATTCTGTCAGATGTAAAAACCACACTACCGCTAATTGTTATAGGAACAATTCCAATCCTGCAACGCGTCATTATAATAACCTTCGAACTGTTCACATTAATCAAGCTTCTTTTACACTTTCGAATTTCCCATCCCAACCACGTCAAGATAGCCAGTGTCGATATTGCAAACACTTGGTCACACCATAGAAGAATGTAGAAAACGTCAATACAATAATGCTAATCAACTAAGACTAAATCAACAAGCAAGACTCTTAAAAGTTAAAGTTAGACAGCCAGATAAAGTTAGACAGCCAGAATACCGCACGACTAACCAAGAACAAAGTAACAACACTAGAACCGTAGATTTTCAGCAGTCAGATTTTCCAGTAGCCTCCCAATTCTCGAACCCTCCAATTTCTTTAGAACAGTCTATAGAAGAATTTTATAGAATAGAAGCAACTGTTCAACAATCTCAAAATGTTACAATGATTGCGACTAGTGATACTAAATCAGATGAACAAAGCGTAGAAAATTCTGGTAAATTCAAAATAGATGTTTATCCATTAGTAAATGTTACTATAATTGCGATTAATGACGCCAAATCTGATGAAGATAATGTTAGAAGTTCGGATAAATTGAAATAAAAGATATTCAGTCCTCTCAAAATGTTAAAATAATTGCGACCAGTGATGCTAAATTAAATAAACAAAGCGCAGAAAATTCTGATAAAGTTGAAACGGAAGATATCCAGTTATTAGCAAGTGTTGCCATAATCGAGACTAATGACACTAAATCTGGATGGAAAAAATATTGATAGTTCTGATCAAATTGAAACAAAAGATATACAGTCTCCACAAAACGTTACAATAACTGCAATTACTGATGTTACAACTAATGCTAAATCAAATAATGCAAAAAACTCTGATAAAATTAATATAGATAGTTTCTCGTTATTAGAAAGTATTGAAACTCGTATAAAAAATTTGGAATTACAAACAGATAGGTACGAATATTTACATTTTGTCTTGTTCAGTCATAATACGTCAATCCATAAAACAACTAATTTAACACCAAACTTCAAAGTGCCCTATAAAATAAAAAAAAAAGAGAGAGAGAAAATATTATTAAAATATACCGAACAAACCAGTAAAAATTCAAGTAGGTACGCGAAAAAAAGGGTATCAATACATTATTAAACGACAACAGACAAATACAAACTTTACTAAAATCTCAAATTCAAGTGATTTCCAGCATGATAGGAAATTTTAATAATTCGGTCAATATGAATTAATTTCACTTCAAATGCAAATAATACTAATAGTAATATTTTCTTATAAATCTTAACCTAAATCTTTTCTATTGCTATCTCAACCCAAAACCTACTCCACCTTCATCAGAGATCTGTCGAATTGTATTGAGTATGCGGAGCAACATTTCATCTGCCGCGGAGTACACATCAGCAAGAGGACCGATGGACTTATGTGCGAAACGCAACTTCTACTTCCACAACTCACCCACCTACCGAAAGACTGCAGAACGAAGACACTTCAAGCAGAAGTGGACATCTGGAAATACCTTAAAAATAACCAATGGATATATATACTTCAAAAGCCGATCACAGTCACAATAAATTGCAAGAACCTTCCCAATCATTTGGAGAACGTTGTATTTTATCAGACCAAGATTCTTCAGTTGGAGCCATCGTGTAAGGGCTACACGGACTTCTTTGTGCTAGAGACAACCAGCAGTACGAACCGGAACATATCACACTATGTTCCGAAGCTTGACATCACTACCGATTGCTGCCTTCTAACACGAAAATTCAATAAAACAGTTCCAGTTCAACTAGTTCCGATCAAGCTAACAACCACAGATCTGTCCGAACTTGGATACGCCAACAGAAAACTAGACGAATTCAATGAAACAGTAACCGACCAATTAAACAAAACCATTCATAATACGACACACTAAATGATATACAATAATATTATCTGTTATTGGAGCTATACTATTTATCGCAATATGGTTAAATTGTTGCCATTGGTGCGGTTGTCTAAAATTTTTGAGGTGTTCTGTTTTACGAAGAATCCACATAACGGCGATACCATCCAATTATCAAAAACTTCGTTAATTGTAATTTCATCTCCGATATGCACTCAGAACACAATAGCCGTAGCCAAGAGCTCGTGCCCTACAACCGAAATCAAAGCATTACTCAAGAGATAAACACAATTCAAGAAGAAGAAGAGATAAAAATTCTTCAATCTGCCTAAACCCGGGGGAGAACCTGGACACGCAGAAGCACCACACCGTTGTAATTTATGTCTTCCAAATTGTATCGATACACTGAATACCTTATATTATATTTACCATATATCACTCATTATTCACCATATATTATTTATTGTGTGTGTGTGTGTGTGTGTGTGTGTGTGTGTGTGTGTGTGTGTGTGTGTGTGTATATATACACTATATATATTCACTATTGTATTAATCGTAAAAACATTTTATCTTTATAATATTGTATTTTGTATTAAAGATTCTATCTTACGTTATCATCTTTAATCTTCAGGGTGGAGGTGTTGGATGACCAACCCAGACAATATTGGATCTATGCAAATACTGACAACGAGCTAGCAACAGTCCACATAAAAGTGGACTGTGAATAGTTAGTCATAAGGGCAAGATCCAGTATTTAGTCATCTATGCTCCTTCCTCTTCCACTTGAGGATGATAACCAAATATATATAAGGAGACAGACTAGGATACTACAGAATAGCATAGTATAGCTGAGCTTAGCACAAAACATTCTACATCATCCTACATGATACACGACCACGAACAAGGAATAAACTCTTCAAAATTATAAGCGTGTTGACTCCACTACACGAAATTCAACAAATACACAACACAAACACAAATCTAACAGCTGTTGATTTTTTCTTCTTTACAAATGAGATGTGCTTCTTTCCGCCATGCTTCCCGCTTAAAAATCAATCATGAGAAATATCGATTATTTCGAGAATCGTGGGAAGTGTATTGCGTATTTCATCGTAACTGCTGTAATCGCTAATTTAAACTCAATACGCACGCATTTCACACAGAATGTTAGCTGGGAATAAAAAATAAAAAACTCTGATCTAAATCAAATACATAAAATTCATGAGAAATTCTTCAAAAAGAACTTCGAAAAGAAATATGCATAAGTGAAAAATTTGGTACTGGGTAAAGTAAAATAATATTTTTTCATATTTAAGAAATTTTACTCCCCATTATGTTTAACAAATACTTGTTTTTTATTTATATGGATGATATAAAAAATAGGTCATATAAAAAATAAGTATGTATAATATCTGCATTTTTTAACAATAGCTTGCATGGTTCATTAAGATATACATTAATGAAATATGTATTAATATTATTTATTCATTTAATAAAATAAGGAATTAAGCTAATTATTTCTTTTTTAGTTCGTTAATGTGATATTTTCTTTTACATTTTTGCCATAAAAATTGAATACAATATAGATTATACAGATTATACCTAAAATTTAAAAAAGTTTATTTAAATTCACATGTAATGAAAAAAATTTTTTTTCAATTTTTTTTATAGTTACTGTCATATGAGGATCCTAAGAAATAATAAGATCTGTTTTAACTTTTAATATAACATTTATATTAAAAGGAAATTATGTAACATAAATTTACTGCTCCCCAAAACAACAAATAAGATGAAGAAGCTAATACTTTACAATTTATTAATAATGAAGCTAATCGATCAGTATTACGATTTAGTAACTTTGTTTTCACATAAAAATTTAAAACATTGTGTATTTACATGATCACTGGTGTATTTATACATTACGTTATGTTTACAACATAATCATTAGGAATACCCGCAATTTCTTGCTTTTTTGCATTAATTTGTTGCTCCAAAAGCTGTTTGAGTTATAAATAATGATTTTAATACGTGCAGGAAATCGAAAACTTCACTAATTTCTATTCTCCATGCCAATGTTTATCTTGCTATCAATGTTAATGTTATCTTGATGCACAGCTATATTTGATCATAATTACGTTTTTGCATTTCTTTTATTAATAATTTTACAGTTGTGATTTATGTTATCTTAAAGAGCAATTATATACATTAATTCACGTTATAAATATAAGTTATTATACATTCATACCTATATATTCAGTTATATAGTAAATAATATTTTGAGCAGATTTTCTATTCAAGAAGAATGTAATAAATTATGGAGGATGGTATCCAACTTTTATTAGGCGTCTTTTTGAATAACAAACAATATGTTTTTCGAAAAAAAAACAATAATTTTATGCAAATAATTTTCCATGCCAATTAACAATAAGCAATCCTCATTATCTTCAATAGATCGAAAACATTTTTTTACAATGGAAGAATCGAGACTATATAGTCTTCTTTGGCAGATATTCTTCTCACGTTTTAAATGATATTAAATTATGCTATTAATTAGCATTGGTACTCTTACGATTGTTATATTCCACTGATCAAGTTATGCTATTAATTAGCATTGGTACTCTCACGATTGTTATATACTGATAAGTATGTAAATTCATTCTTTTACGTAACGATAACACGCATTAAAAATTTTAATTATATCTAGAAAAAAATATAAAATTTAATACTTTTTTTTCAATTTCTTTCTTTTTCAGAGCGAGTCGTGCTATTTCTAGCAACAAAATCAATCAATGTTAATTCGATGTGATATTCGATGTCATAGAGAGATTTTCATATTAATCATCATTCGGTAAATAAATATGATGTTATAAAACAAAAAATATTATCCAGAAAAAAAACAATCCAGCAGAGTTACCAATTCTAATATACATATTACAACTACTCTTAAAAATCATTTTATTTACACTTATGATCGGCTAGTGACAATATCGATAAAAATCAGGTCATATGTGCACTATAAAGCGAAGTAAACGTTATCGTTAGTCTTTTTACATTTGTTGTATCTCTCATTTGCAAGATGTATCTGGGCACTTAGTCATCATCTGGACAAACATCGCTCGTATATTATTTATTGTTAGATATCGTCTTACGGATGAACTTCTCGTTATAGTACGTGTAAAATTTATAAAAATAATATCCCACCGGTCTTTCTACGATTTCTCTTTCTTTCTTTTTTCTTTTTTTGTTTCTCATAAAATTCCCATATCGTTAACAATACCGCAAATATAAACATCTTAAACTTTTATGTTACAAACATACAAGTTTAAATATAGAACTATAAGTATCATTATCAACAATCGATCAAACATATTCGTCACGAGTGCGTTTAACGTGAATATCGCGACCATCTGCATGTTTGTTCGTTATTTTTTTTCTTTTTTTTTTTTCCTAGAACAAGTATAAATCTGTAATATTAACGGCACATTATTTTTTCAATTGAATTAATCGACTTCCTTCGTAACCAACGTTAATTTTTCAGTGACTACCAGTTTTCTTCTCAAGACGTTCCGTCGTATGTTTTACATTCATTCAGAGTTCTATCTTGTCTTGTTTTTGCTATCGCTATCTTGTTATCGCTACTTCATGCGATTCAATACTAAATCGCAGACCACTTGCAGTCCTTTTTGGTACGGACTCTCGGCTAAAGACTGTGCAAGTTTCATGGCCTCGATGCAGTGTTTCCGCGCCAAAAATTTCGTCTGGTCAAGACCTTGCGACTTGTGCACTAGCTCAAACGCTTTCTCCACGTCCCCTGGCTCTTGAAATCGACGCATGATCATCGCGTTCAATTCTGGATACTGTAACACAAAAAACGAGGATAGAATGTTTATTAAAAATTAAAAGGACAGATCGTAATATTTTCCCAAACTATATATAGCACCTTTCCCTAACTATGGCACCTTGAATATTACGTTCAATCGAACTATGTATTACCTACAAGTTTTCTTCTATGCGAATCGAACAATATGAAAAAGTCAAATCAAATCAAAATTGTTCCTTAAAAAAGAATATTATGGACTATAATATTATTTTTATATTATAAATACAAAAATATATATATATATTCTTTAATTAAATTATAAATATTATAAATTATCATTTCCTTACTCGTTCACAGGCGAAAAGAACTGGAGCAGTTGCAAGACCTAATTTCAAATCCGCTGCAGTAGGTTTGCCCATTGTTGACAAAGTCGAGACGAAATCCAAAAGATCGTCGACTAATTGAAATGCTAAACCGATGTTTCTTCCGTACTGGAAGGCTAATTCAGCCAATTGTTCATCAGCATCCGCTAACATAGTCACCTACAATTAATATATTTATTTATTGTTCGTTTCATTTATGTGCTTCACATATCCATTCATTATATTTAGATGCTTAATATTTTGAATGTATTATGATGAAAAGAATATGAATATCACGATCAACATCAGCTATATTTACCGCTTTTAAGGAATTAGCAACTAAACTGGCTGTCTTGCGATATGTTTTCGTAAGGTAATGTGCGAATCTCTCGTTCTCCGTCTCCTTCGAGCCAAGTTGCATAAATTCACCCTGCACCAGGTCCGTCACGACCTGGAAAGCACCTAGACTTGTCAATACTTATCATCAGGATTATGTCAGGATCCTAGAATATGTGGATACTGTTACGCATCCGTTCAAACATTAATTACATTAATTAGCAGTGTCATTAAATAACAGACCTCTTTCTTTTTTATTGAAATTAATAAAACGCTTTGTATATAATATTCTGTAAAAATATTCATTTATAAATATAATTTATGAACTTTACCTGACTGAGCGTGAGGGTGACATTGTCATTTCGCAGTTGAGCTATCATAATTGAGGCAACTGCCAGAATGTAATCTCCCGTCATAGTCACCTAAAAACCAAACAAAGTTTGAAATTTACATTTAAAAGTCAAAAGTTTCAAAAATTTCTATTTATTGAACGTGTATTTTCAAATATCATTCGAATGAAAGCGGGCATTTATTTCACAAAGAGTGAAAATACGGTATGAAATGTTTGTTTACGATTAAGTGGAAAGCGATGGAAAGCGATAATTATGATGATCCCGTATTTTCTTATACAGAGTAATCTTGACATTTTAATAATCAAAACTGATTATAGAAGCGTAAATAACGAAGTCAATTAACGATAAAATCGAAGATTTTCGAAGAGCATACTCAATAATCATTAAACTATAGATGTTTATTTTTACTTTTTAATTACCATTTTTATTATGGCATTTCATTTTACAACGCAAGATTCCAAAAGTCTACAGAATGCTATAACGCCTATAAACGTGCAAAAAATACAATACTTAAAGTAGAACATTTGCTATGCTACTTAAGAGATGAAACAAATTTCCATTTAGATTTTATTTCTTTAATTATATCCATATATATACAATATATATTTCCAATTATATCCATATATATTTTATACAACCATGAATAGTAATATTTAAAGAAAAAATCTAAAATAAAAACGTCAAATTTAATTCTCGGAAGAATTCAGCGAGAGAGATTTTATCGGTTGACCTATATTTTATTAAGAACGATAGATAGATTGTAGATCGCCTTTGGTACATTGTAAAAGTTAAGAAAGATGAAACGGCCATGCACGATTAAGGAACGCGTTTCCTTTCACTGAACATCTTTCGAAACAGAAGCAGAGAAGTTGGAGCGTGCAAATGTTTGATATCGAAGAATGACACATACGTTTGCCTTCATAATAGGTCCCTCTCTCGTCTCCTTATTTTTATTCTTTTAAATAGCATATAAAAAAAGTTCCATCGGAGTTCAAAAAGGGGTGATTGCGAATTAATTTATCACGATTACGATCTTTATCCTTATTTGATTTTGTCCGAGGAACTCGATGATCTTACTCAGCAATCGAGATTGCTGAGCAATCCGAGAGGAGACCACTTTCTTTTATTCGCATTACACACATGGACACAGTTTCGGCCTACGATTAAGGTAAAAGTGTACACAGAAAGCGTAAAATGGGTGAATGTAATGAAGAACTTTTCAAACACTTACGGAAAGTGATTTTCATTGTGATTATTACTTCAGGGAAAAAAACTAGAATAAAAATATTGACTTTTGATGCATAAAATGTTTGAACGTTCTCACCTAGTAAATTTATATGTTAAACGAAAAATATGCAAACTCAAAAAGAATGAATCTACATTTAATTTTGTGGCAAAGACTCTCCAATCTATATTCAGACTTTTACGTAAAAGAATTGGTAGTTTTTCGTTGTAAAAGTAAATATAAATTTTATTTTTTTGGTACTATTTTTGTTATATTAATAAATATAAATTTCCATAAAAACCTGTATTTCTACAAATTTACATTGAAATTTTTCACCTAGAAAAACTGGTAATTCTTCATCATAAAATTGAACGTAGATTTATTCTTCTTTGCTTCATGTATCTTTTGTCTGAGACACTGTATATATGAATATGAATTTCTATGAAAACCCGCATTTCTACAAATCTACATTCAGATCTCTTCACCTGGAAGAACTGGTAATTCTTCATCACAAAACTGAATTGTAGATTTATTCCTTTTGGTTTCATGTATTTCTTGTTCGAGACGCTGCATCTACGTGAATACAAATACCCTTTGCAATTTCTTAACGACCATTTTTAAACAGCTACCAAGAAAAATCACAAGACAAAAAATGAACTCTCTATTTTCTGCAAAAGCAAAAAAAAAAAGGAGATACGTGCACGAAAATTATCATAACAGAAATAGACTTTAATGGCTCTTACATATTCCCTATTGACTGCTCACAACTTGTTAAGTATCGAATTGTTTGAATATCCATCAGTTCCATTAAATCTGAGCATGACTAACCCATAATACTACAACACAAAATAAACACGATCTTTTGACAACAAATTGGTGAAATCTCACCGTTACCGATAATGATCGATCATTTAAACACGTTGTTAAACGTTTGGAATATGAGGTGCAAAGTGACGCCGGAAAGTCAGAGAATAGTGTCTACCGATGTTTGAAAGTCATTACGAAGGAATGGTTTCAGAGTATTGTAGCTGGTGCACGATGTATTCATTCGGCGATTTCTTTTGCTCACCAAAAGGAAAACGCATCGAAATCGAAACGCACGCGCATCGTCGCCGACGATCCATTCTACTCGTTCGATGATTTAACGAGCGACACAGACCATCCTGGCCCTTATTTGCATTGCAGCGACTTTCTAGCCGCCGTCGAATGGAAAAACGCCACGCAAGAAACTTTGCCTCGTTTCTTTGATTGAAATAAGAAAGTACGTTGATTATTTCAGTTTAGATCTCTCTAATTACGATTGTTACGCTATTTTGAAACTGGCCTGTGCTTAAGTCTGCTACGATCCTCGAATTTTTATACTTTAATATTACTCTAACCTTGTTTTAGTAAATAAAATGAATGTTTTAAGGTGTTTAACATAAAACTTAATTGAGAAATCATACGTATTAAGACAAGAACTTTTCTTGTATATACTTTTATTCGAACATGAGATATGTTTTAACTTTAGAGAAATATTAATCGGTCGAAAAAATGATAGAAAGAGAAACTTTCCATACTTTATATTTTTTGATATTTGTCTTACTTCAGATTTGTAACATTTTCACAAAAAATAATTTCATCGCAGTCTTTCACCTTTTATAAAATATTATATTACAATAAATGCTAATTTATAGTGTTATTTATATTGTTTAACACTTTCTTGACTACGATGTCCATCTTATTTTAATCTGAAGTATTTATGGAAATTACGACTCAATCGAAAATAAATCAAGAATAATTTACATATATTTAGAAATCGGAGATAAATTATATTTAGAAAAATTGAAAATATACTTGATTGTACCGCAATTATAATTACGCGACGAGTGTTATAAATATTAAAATATGAATTTGCTATGAACAGCTAATAATCTAAATAATAATCTAATAAAATATTAAATAAATAGATTTGCCAAAATTGAGATATACGTATGTATTAATATATTAAGAATAAATATTTCACATAATTAAAAAATTTTATCATCTATACAATAAAAATACTGAAGACTTTTAAGCGGGAGTAATTTTTTTTCTAATACTAATTACTTGTAATAAATTAAGCTTTTCGTCTAACAAATAAAATCACAGAAAACAATGATAAAAATTGAAACAATCATAGAAATATTATGTAAAAGTAATACAAGTATTTATAAAGACCTATGTGTATTATTTAGATTCTTAAGTCTGGGTGAATAATATGAAACAAAATGGTGGAAATTTTCTCTTTTTACGTTTCATCTTTTCACCTTGAAATTTCGCAAGCAAGGAAGAAAACGGGAGAAGAGCTCATTGATTATGCCGGAACAAAATATTCTAGGAACCTATCCACCCGAATATACGATGTTGTATATCAAATATTCAACACGTGTCCCATCATTTCGGCGAAACTATGACTTTAAATGGAACTGGACGGCAAACGCGTCAATGTCGTCAAATATTAACTCAACTCTTATTGAAATCATTGTGACTGAAAGTCCAATGGAAAAGATCGCGATTGAACATTGGAGAATATTAGAAGATTCTGTCGAATATTAGAAAAAAATTTTTTCGCAAATAATTCCATTTATATACACATTTACATTCGCAATCTCTTCGTCCTCTAAAACAGAACTCATTTTAGTTTAGTAGTCGGAGTTTAATCCATTATGGATCAAGCAATAATTGATATCATATTATAATAATCATTAAATATTATATTATTTGTATTATATATTTCAATTTTTTGTATTTTCATAAAATCATAGAATCTCGAACATCCATTATAAGTAATTATTATTAAAATATTAATAAAATATTATTTTAATAAATGGTTAGTTATTCTGTCATCATAATAAAGTAGTTTTAAATTAAGTATTATAATATATCTAAATTAGTATTTAGAAAGAAGGAATTCAATTTCTACAATATAATTCAATTATGCGTGCATCTTATAGTGTAACTTAAATTTTTATCACTTTATAAATCTTTTATTGAAAGAGAGTTTTACACTATTTATTTCAAAAAATAGAAGGAACAGCTCATATATTTTAAGAAATGATTATCTTATTTATCTGAGTACTTCTAGCTCCATTTTGTTTACTATTTTTATTACATTTTTACGAAGCTCTTTTCCTATTTCATATACCGAAAAAAACCAATCTCAACTCTTTCCAAACTGTTTCGACGTTTCCACATTTTCAAAGCATATTTTACCAATTTTACATTTACACGTCATCTCCATCGTCCTCGCCGTAAACTATTTCAATACTTTCACTAAACGTTATCTCTCTCGCTCTCGAAAAGAATTTAAAAACAACATCCTCTATCCAGTGAATAAATAATCAAAGATAATCCAACTCGTAACTTAAAAAAAGATGAGGAGATGAAACAAAAACTAAAGAAATACGAAAAACATTCTGCCTAAGTTAGAGACTAAATCTAACTCAAAGTACGTGACCAATTCGACGGATTTCAGGAAACGTTTCGACTCCGTTGTCCCACCTGACAATGGCTCATGCGTCGTAATTTCGAGTTTCACATCCGGCATCCTCTCGTCGCTTGCTTTTCACGCGTGTCACACGACAAAGCGACCGTGGTCGGGCTTTCCTTTCGAAAACACAGTGTGTTTTCGCGTGTATCTTTATCGAGATGCTGACGATCATTACAAAACACTGCGAGTTTCGCAAAGCAGACGTGAATCAGCGCGGCGGGCAACCTCAGGGTGCAGCCTCAGCCTAATGTACATTCGAGGCTACATTTAGGAAATAACTTTTGATCAACGATACGGATCGAAGATGTTGTAATACACGTTTATTATCACTGCTAAAAAGAAAATCGATGACTGTAATATGGAGCCGGTTATTAGCGTGAAATTAGCGAGTCGCTCGTGACGCATGGAACTTTCATTTAAATCATTGAATATTTATTACAAAAAAAATATACACTCCTACTGAAGAATTTAGAGCATATTGAGGTTTCAGAGAAAACAACAACTTCTTCGAGAGTGAATAAATATTTAACATTTTTTAATATTATAATATTATAATTAATATTAACTATAAATAATATTAATAATATTCACATAAATTATAAAATGTTATTATATTACAACATTAATTATAAATATTGTCAATTTATAATATTAATTATGATATTTTTAATGTTATTAAATATATATATAATATTATACAACATTCGTATATACGGAATTTTTTACTTTTTTTAGTAACGTTTCAACTTTTACAATTTAAGTGATAAGTATAATAAATTTTAAAAAATTTTAATAAATTTACATATGTAGAATCGTACGAATGGTCCATTCTTGTTAAAATATTTCGATAGAAATTTCCATTCAAACTCCAGTTTTCCTTTTTTAACGATATCTATAAAACTATGAATTTTCATAAATAACAACTCGATAAAGAAATCCCGGAATTTAAAAATCAATACAAAGATCGAGAGAAAAATATTTTTCGAATGGTAATAGTTAGATGATAGGGAATTCGAGGTTGCTTCGTTCACGGCCTCGTTATCTTCATGTGATAACTATTATACGTATTATATCTATGCAACAGCTCTTCCAATTAGTGCCCCGTTAATAAGCTGATGTTTCACAATTCGTTAGCCCAATGCTCCCTTTCAGAGACTTTCGTGGCCATCTTGACGGCTTTCCATTTCTTTGTAACTCGTTAATTCGTTCTTCAAGGTCGTCACACTTTTCAAACCTCGCGTAACACCGAGAACATATGTTTACAATGTGCTGAGCACGCTTCGTGCTCGGTCAGTTACTTTTTTTAATTCTGAAATTTACTATTAAATTTGTCGAAAAATTATTAAATCAACGGATCGTAACTATGAAAACCAATTTTACGCGGATTTTTATTTCTACATTATCTAGTTTTAGGATTAGTGCTGTAATAGTACTTTATTATATTGTAGCATTTTGAGCAATATTTTATTATGAATTTATTATACTTTACATACATTATTACAGTAATATAGCATTAGTATTTTATTCCATGTATATTTATGATTAGAAATAGAAAATAAAGTTAATTTATATTGTCTTTACACTATGAATTTTTACGTATTAAAAAGAAATTGAAAGATGCAAAAATGCATAAGAATTAATAATGCTCGATAATATGTAATATATGAAAATTTCTATAATTAAAAAATATTTTCTAGAATACGAAACTTCTTTAGGATATGACGTAAGCAGATGAAATATCTAACAAGTAAATATGTATATCGATTCTATCTCTGAAGTGAATGTGCATTGCCAACATCTTGATCGTGCTCATGTACGATGCGGCTCATTTAAAGACATTGCCCAATTGCTTTTGTGTAACAGTTTGTAAATTATTACGATATAATAGCTGGCTTTTTTGTTGACGGTAGATTGAATCTTGCGTCTTAACAATTATGTTAACCATTTCCTCAATGAAAAATATTAATTATTAAATATTCAGCACAAGTTAAATGATTTTTTTAAAGAATTGCAATATGAATATTCGCGTATTGAAAAACATACAAAAAAATTTAATGATCACTATTGTATGATAAATTTAGTTGATTAGTTATTATAATTAAGATTGAAACATGCCGTGTTAATGACTAACTCAAGTGTTCTTTAAATTATTCGTGTTCTTTTAATACACTTATAAAATAAGTGTATTAAAAGGTTATAATATTACACACATGAAAAATTTAATGATCGCTAGAATAAATATTATATGATAATTATCAATTGAATAAGTGAGTATTATATTATCAAATATATGAGTGAGTGCCGTATTATAGTAATAAGTTAGTATTGTATTACCATTAAAATTGAACTATGCCATGTTACTGAGTAATTAAAATATTTTTACAATAAAGTATTTATATTCAGTATTTATATTAAAATACACATAATTAAATAAAAAATTTCTAGGATGAATACTGTGCAATAAGTTTAATGGGACTGTCGCAATAAATTATCAGCTGTAATTGAAACATGTCATGTCACTGATTAATTATGTAAAGTATTTCTACAATAGATACATATACATATATCTACATTTGTCGAAAGGTTGCAATATAATTGTTCATGCACGAACATCAAAAAATTATAGAAAAAAACTCAAGATTTCTTATTACAATTAGCTTTAGGACGACTTTTATAAATTGTTAAGTTTTACACAAAATTATTTTTACAAGTTCTTTACTACACAGAATTCTTATTATGCTATTCTTTATTATCACAGAATTATTATTATGATATTATTTTATACGCAATTTTAAAATATTTAGTGATGTCTACGATGAATACCATATGATAGATTCAATCGCAACAGGTGACCAGCTACTGCGATTAAGATTGAAACGTATCATGTTACTGGATAATTAAAATATTTCTATACAGCCAATGTTAAAAATGAGCAAGCAGTCATTGCAATTTATAGTGTTCGACTAAATAAGAATTCTTGACCAACTTCCCAACGATCTGTAACCTTTCTCTGTTACACACACACGCGCGGACGCGCACTCACACAAAAGCATATTACACAATAGACAGACATTTTGCAACGCATAATTATGTGCCATATTATAATTACGAGCAAAATTGGTGCGCATGGAAATTTTAAAATATCGAGTTTTGCTGAAGTTGTGATGTTCCGATTTCGTAAAATGTCACGAATTAATCCGACACTGAGCAAAAGTCATCTATTTTTCTACTGTTGCTTTAACAAGTAAACGCGAATATTTTAAAATCACAATAATGATAAATAAGAATAATAAGAATCATTCGTAAAAGTCATTAAAAAAATCCTATGTGAAAAATAATCATTGAGAGTGAAGCTAATAAGAATTCTAAAAAAATAAATAGATAAATATTGATTACATTAAATTATAAATTATCTAAATTATAAATATGTAACAATAAAAGTCCTGTATAATAAAAACTTTCTCTGAAAATCCTAACAAGAATTCCTTATTACGAGTTTTCTTATTATTCCTTGAAACTCAAAGAATATCTGACTAATGAATTGTGAATTTTTATGCAATTACCGAAAATTTAAAATTATAAAACTGTTTGGAATACACAGTCACATTGTGAAAAAATATATAAAATATCTAGAGTATAGTTTATAGTTCTATAAAATTTAGTACATACATTATCAAATTAATTATAATCAAAATCATCTTATTGTAATTAGAATGAATTATTATAATTAAAATCATTTCAATTATTAGTAATTAGAACCAAAAACTTTGTCATTTTCTATTTTATTGTCATTTCATCCGTTTATTCGAAACAACCAGATATTCGATTCTAATTTCAGATACTCGGAAACACGATTGACAAAATAATTAATTCTCGAACTACTTTTTCTCGAATTTAATGCTACTCCTTTCAATGCATCATTAATTGTCCACACCAGTAACCAATCTTTCTTCTAGCGAAGAAAAATAATTTAACTTGACGTTAATTCTCTTTTCGAAATCTCTCCCGAGGTATGCTTGGAGGATCACACGTAAACCAAAAGAAGATGGCCCCCTTCCGGTTCCAGTCCAAGAAAGCGTGCACGGTTAGCAATGGTACAATCATGAATCGCATTAGCCTCCTTCCTTTCTCTCTCTCTCTCTCTCTCTCTCTCTTCCTCTTCTCTTTATCTTTCTCTATTTCTCTCTTTCAGCATTTCAGAGAGAGTTTCAGTTTTCATCGATCGACGAGAAGATATCGAAATTCATGGTGCATCGTGTGAAATCTCCACGTGTACGACACGTCTAAACGATTGAATAGAAATCGACAGCTCGATACACTCGAGACGTTTCATTAATTCTAAAAAATCGAAGGGGACGAATTCGAACCCACACGAGTCTTATTTCCGAGTTAATCCTTAGTAATGTGAAATAATACAGCAATAATATAAAATGTCTTTTTTATAATAATACTTTTTTAATTTTCTCTTTTTGCAGAGGTTTCTTTTATAGATTTACAAGATTTATTGTAAAATTATTTTATAAAATTACGGACTTATAAAATTATTCTATAAATTATAAAATTATACTATAAAATCACAAATTTGCAGAAATTTTCTTTTCATTATTTCCATTCATTCTATAATATTTGCTATGTAAGACAATTAACCATATTTTAATTATATTCCTAAAAATACGAATTTGCATAAAAATTCGCAGTCTAATCGTGATTTCGTCGTTTTATCCAAAAAAAATTTTTATATAATTAAATTTTTTACATAAACCCGCGAGTAACAACTTTTTATACGTTTTTTATAACGTTTAATAGACAGCGAATATTCATTTTTCTATCAGCGAATTCATATTTCTATAAATGTAATTATAATAAAAAGACAAAAGTAGAACATTATTCTCATAAAAATATTATTTTATCTAATATTATAATTTGCACTATGTTCGAATCTTTCACATTCAATGATTTAGTTTAATATTCAAAAGTTCTCACTACTATATATGAGAAACATTGTTTATAAAAAGAGAAAAAAAAAAAGAGAAACATGCATCGTCATTTAGAAATTTACGTAATATCTCGTGACTCGAGACTGGAGAAAAAAAGCTCTCTGAGAAACGATCGTGTCGCTCACCTTTTCAAGCATGAAATTATTCCTCGCGTTTATTTAACATTTCAAGGCACACTGGTGTTGAATAACCGCTTAGTCACTGATTGTATTATTAAAAGAAAAAAAAAAGAAGCAAGTCTTCAATGAGTCAATGGAATGTGAATTTTAGATTTCACTCGATTACAATTGTAGTTTAGAGAGTGTTTGGTGAGTTTCGTCGCTTACCTTCTTCTGACTCCACACAACGTTGATTGAAGGCTTGCCACGGCGGAAATCGGGCTGATCGATTACGTCGTCGTGGATCAAAGAAGCGTTATGGATCATCTCAGAGATCATCGCCACTTGTCGCTGCGAAGCCAAGAGACCACTGAAACCAATCGAGTGTTTGCGATTTAACCATTCATCGCTTCGATGTCTTAGTTCCTAAATCAAGTACAGAGAAAAAATTTGGAAGAATATATGTAAATTTAAAAGAATTCTATTATAACTTTTATAAGAGACCTTTCTACACGGATTTTATAATATTCTCAGATATAATAATTTTATAATATAACTTAAGATTGATACAGTATAAAGATTATATGCTTGAGGCCAATTTCCATTTCACAAAGTTTAAACGTCTAAAATATCGATAATTGTTCATTTAGTGTACTTTCGTCATCACATTTGTAGACAAAAATCCTGATGCCCGAGTTACATTTTCGCGAGAAAGAAGATTTTATTTATAAATCTCGTGCTTGCCCTTGAAATCCTAAAATTGAGCAAAATCAAAAAATAACATAAAAAAGTGAAAAGTAAAAAAAAATAAAAAGCGGAAAAATGAAGAAAAAAGCAAATAGTTTATTGTTGCGCAGTGTAAATGCGTGTAAACGAAGGGCGTGTTTTGTCATTTACCAATAGAGAACGAGAAAAAGTAGCTTCGCCGGGCGTTTAGAAAGCATCGAAGGAATGTGACTGGTTAGCACTTCTGTCTCTCTTTCTAATTCATAAATCGCTATGAAAATAATTACTTGTACACATGAGCGACGAACGGCCAATTAATATGAATGAGCTGTCCCGTGAATGAGAACTAGTGTAACGTATGTATGCTCGAGCGATCGTAAATAGTAACGAGCGTGACTTTACGATTTGACTGATGCCGAAGATAAAACCACCGACTAGTGAGGAAATCTATAATAATTGCCTGTCAATGAGTTTGTATGATCCTTGATCCTTGATCCTTGATCGTACAATGTTTCGATGACGTACTTTAATCTGATATTTACAAGACTAAATTAAATCCTTCGAATATAGGCTATCTTTTTTTCATATTTAGTTATTCTCCGTTCGTCGTGCAGATTCCGATTCCTTCTTTTATCTTTTTATCAAATTAAACAGAATCTAATAATTTCTATTAAGATAATAGAACGATTTTTATCTTTTTATCAAATTGCATCAACAAGTCCACAGACGATAGTGTATAAAATAGTATATTACTATTAAATATTCTAATCAGATATGATTCCAATTATATTAATCCTCGCGTAGCTGGATATAAAGATCATTCGGAGCCAGACGTAATTCGCTCGGAAATCATAATCATTTGATACACGTAAATACTCTATGCAAATTCTAATGTGAATTTTGAGGGATTTTATAATACATAAATTTCAATGAATTTGCCGATAAATATTACATTATATGTTCGTGCAACAGAAATAAGTTCGATTTTTGTCAATTACTATACAATATTAAAAACCAAGAATTCATTGATGAAAGAACACAAGAATTTACTAGGAAAGTTCATTTTCAATAACATAAATTACATGTGAATCCGAATGAATCCAGTACTCACTTTGCGAAGGTTAAAATATAATTTATCAAGGAATTAATTAATTTCAGGAAAGTCAAAAAGTTCATTGAGTTCTTTCGTTTTCAATTTTCATTAACTATCAGGTAATATTAGAAAACGAGAATCCACTCGTAGAAAAAAATAAAAGAATTTTATTAGGTAAGTGCTCATTTTGAATAACACAAATTAAAACTAAAACTGATTCCAAATGGGTTCTGAATCCAAACTGAATTCAAATCCAATGCGAGGGTTAAAATATAATCCGCTAACGAATTAATTAATTTCAGAAAAATAAAAATGTTTCATTTCGATTTTCATTGACCATCGCAAATATTAGAAAACAAGAATCTGCTGACGGAAAAAACAAAAGAATTTACTAAGGAAAGTGCACATTTTCAATAACATAAATTGCCACACGCGAATCGAAATGGAGTTAAAATACAATCCGCTGAGGAATTAATTTAACTTGAGAAATGTGAAAAAGTTTATTGACGGCGAACTTGAAAGAATCTGCAGAGAGGCGTGCCTCTTACAACTCACTTTCTTTCCTTATGGTAATTGATAGCCCGTGCCATGAGAATTGCTACCATCGGCCGCAATGCCTTTCCCTTACCGTCGAAGTAGTACGTCGCTATAGTTTGCAACTCCTTCTGCGTCGTGTTCCTAACGAGTACCTGGAACAATGGCAAACGTAACCTTGACTCCGAACGGTGAAAAAGAATTCGTATATCCGTGGAACGTTAGAAAAACCGTGACACCTTGCTTCTCTCCGTTTCTCGTAAAAACGGTCCATTTGCTTAAATTACTAAATTGTCGCGTTATCCACTTTACTGTAGTTTGGATTTGACTTCACTTGAGCGATGAAAGCGTTGCTAAAATATAGCTATTAGAATAACTTTCAATATCATCGAAATGTGGCAAGATACAGAGTTTTATTTGAATAGTATTGCATTTTTAAAATTATACTTAAGTCAGTTCTTTTTTTTTCAAATTTATATGTATTATTTGTAATAAATGTATTATTATATTGCGTTCATCGTTTAAGAAAATATCAATAAGAGTTAAGACTTGAATTATATTATTAGTGTTTTTTTAGTATCCAAATATACTATTTTCTAGTATATAATATACTATTTTATATTATACAATATGCAAATTCTTTGCCAAATCTAATGAATTCTACCTTTTCAATTTATACGCGGTTTCTGGAACACGTTAATTATAGTGTGCCAATTTTTCTATTATGTTTAACCGTTTAACGTTTATTGTATCTAGTTGAAAGATACAAAAACAAAATCACAAGCGTACACCGATATTTCTCTAACTATGAAATTTTTTTGTTTCTTGTACAATTTCTTCATACCACATCATTGAGTGTTCTCTTCACACTTCGAAACATCTATACGTTGAAAAGACATTCTCGATAGTAATACCTTATTTTAGTATGTAAAAATACTAGTATATAAAAATATTTAAAAAAAAAAATTAAAAAAAGTGTGCCAATACGTTTTCGACGCGGTGCATTTCGATTCAATACAGGCGTTACATATTTTATTCCGAAGCGACTTATCAGCGACTGATCGGGGCGACGCATAGACGATCGATGCCCATAACACGATGATGATGAAGCATACGTGAAGGAACGAGTCGCAGGCCATGGACTTATAGTTGCAAGCATCCGATAGAAGGAAGAGAACGAAAAAGGCGAGGACCGCTTTGAATTCAAACGGCGATACAACGGCTGAAAGTTCGTCCTGGAATTTGGCCAAAATCGAAAGGAACGAGCGCTCTTTACTAGAGCTCGTTTCGCAAGCTTACGTCAGAGACACTTTCCGCGTGGCTGTTTCGCGCGTGTGACCGGAAGTCGAGCAATACGGACTTCGGCCGAAGCACTCCGAGCTTCTTACCCTTTTGAACTTTCGAAATTATTCATGATCTCTATGAATTTTATGTGGGAAATTTAATTATATTTTCTTTTTTATTAATTGTATTAATTTTTAAATGCATGGGAAATTTAATTGAATAATTATCAAGTATGCAAAATGTGCGCAATTAAGTAATATGATTGTTACCGAATTATGATGCTTGATACTGTTAGATGCGAGGATACAAAAATACAGAGGATACAAACATGCAAAAACATAGAAAATATCAAAAAATATAGAAAATGTTTAAGATATAATTCTGATATTTTACTGCTGATATTTACGCATTCACGGAAAATTTACAGAGGCACACGAAAATACATAAAGTGAAAATAGAAACATTCTGAAATACTATAGTGATTTCTTGTGAGAAGTTTGGAAACTATTGAAGGATGTAAATATCAAACCGACTAGAAATTTCTTTCGAGTAGAATATTAGGCTCTTGGTACGAAATTTACGTCTCTGTCCATTAGCCTGAAGAAAGTAGAGCGAAACGAAAAGTCGCATTCTTTTGATGCATTACAGCTGATGAATCCACGCTCTACTCTCAAGAGAGCCGGAAGACAAAGGTACGCGTCTCCTTTTAGAATTTCTCTCACAAGAAAAGACAAATGTTTTAAAATTCTTAAGTTTCATGCTTTTTACGCACACTCTCAGAAGTATGTATTTGCATTCTATACCTATAAATGTATTATATCGCACTACTATAAATTAGAATTATTTAATTATTATATTAAAATCAAAGAAAAAAAATTGAAAAAAAGAAACCAAGAAATAGTACATACTTATAGTGTGATAAAGAGAAGTTATACGAATAATTAAATTAAAACACGCAAAATACAAAATCTACGTTAAATATCAAAAACAGAAGATAGTAATAATACAACAGAAATTCATATTCTAATAATATATAATAATACAATGAAAATTAATAATCAATATTTCTATAATGAATATAATAATTGATTTAACTAAAATAAATATAATAAAAATAGATGATAATATAATAAATACAAATATACATAATACTATTATACATGATATATATAAATAAATTATATAAATATAAAAGAATGTAATGAAAATTAACAAATATATTTGACGATCCACGCGAGTATTCGTGTACGGTGCAAACGTGTTAGTATGTAACATGTAATGATTCAATGAAACAAGCCTGCATCGATTATGAGTCAATTAACCCCGAAAAGCCCGCGATGCACGACAGCGAGGGCACGTAATTGCGTGACAAGTCAGTATTATCGCGTTCCACTGTCGCGACGAGAAAAAGTGCTTTCTAAACGCGTTTGCACGTGCATACGCAAATACAATTGTTACGAGACCTAGACAAGCCAGCCGTAAGTAAAAGTTCTACTCTCGGCCATATATGCAGACCGTGAAGTCTGCTTGGGCTGCTTTCGCTAACTTGCTCCAACACCCATGGACTATTTGTGAAAACACCGTTCGTTGGTATAAATATTTATAATAACGCATTACCATGACGATTTTTCATACGTACTTTACATAAGTGGTAATGCTCCAATGCAAAAATTTATTAACAACATGCTCTTATTGTACAATGATTTGTTAACGGAATAATTTAGAATATATTAAATATTGGTATATTTACATTGTTGTATGTGGATATTAGATTAATTATTATATCGAGCATATTGGTATTAACGATTTAAAAATTCGATCTTTCTTTGTTCGTAAAAAGAAAAATGACTATTTCATTCAGCCAGCAGTAACACAGAAATTTAAAATTAATAAATATTGTGTATAAATGCTAAATTCTTTGAATTGTTGTGTATAAATGCTAAATTAACTGAGAAATTAATATCGAGATATTAATATTAGGGATTTATAATCGTTTGCTTGTAAGAAACTGGGGAAATATTAATATAAAAATTAATTAAAAGAAGAAGAAATAAATTAAATTAACCAAGATATTGAGATATTGATGGAAAAATTATTTAATTTTTCATACTACGATCACGTACTAACTCCTCATTTTTCAGCATATTTCTATTAATTTCGTAGGAGAGTAATAAACTTTTAATAATTAATTACTACATTTTCCTTCAAATTATATATGTAGTTTCACTAGATACAGATATCTCAATAAATTAATAATAATGATAATAATAAATAAAATAATAAATGCAAGTTAAATATGTCTTAAATAAAAAGAATCGTAAGCTTCTAGTTTAGTATTATATCTCTCGAGTTCATAAAAAAGAAGTAGGTTTCTAATAACGAATTTACGCGCACACTTTTATGAAACTCAATTCAATAAAATAACAATGATAGTAAATAAAATAACAGGTCAATAAACTCTTACAAGTAGCAGTCGCTTGTCTGTTTCGAATCAATTAAATTTTATTATTTATTTATTTATAATATACAATTAATACAATTAAATTATTTAATTATTAAATAATTTTAAAAATTTCAACGTGACAAATATCAGAAATTAATAAAAAAATCCACTGTCTCTTCCAAAAATATCAAACACAATCAACTCGAGTCTGGAAACAACTCGTCGCATAATAAAACTCGACTTCGCACGAAATTGCAGACTCGTCCATTCTCGCGCGTTGCATTTCTTCGAGTCTAGCAACTCGATTTCCTGCTACCATTTTCGGTGCAAACCGCGTCGATTCGCCACGAATCATCAACTACTTCCGTCAGAGTATTTCAACAGAAAAAAATGTGGCTCAAATCCGGAAGGAAAGAACGCCAAGTATCACGCGTAATCGCACGTATAGTGGAAGAGTAAACAAACTCATCGGTTTGCTTAACTTACGAAATACATACGGTTGTGGAATTTCTTGAATGAAATTACGCAAAAAATCAATTCGCGAAATTGAATAATTTATTTATGAAAGAGAACTGATTTAAATTTACGAAATTGGATCATTTATACGGGAAATTGGTTTACGAAATTGGAGTTCGCAGTTCGTTCATTCTTTCGGTTATTTGTAATAAAAAAATTTTTTTTAAAACTTTGTTCTTTATTGCACTATTCAATGCATAAATCAATTAAAAGAAACTGCAAATGCATAACACTGCAACATCTTTATTCCAAGATCAATTATTTTTGTAAATTTGAATTTATTTGCTAGTTGGAAAAGTGTGGTGAATAATTACATTAACATGTAAGTAAATTTCTTTGATTAAATATTCAATAAAATGATATTTTAAAAATCGAATTCATTCTCAAAAATTGCGACATTCACGACGATCTAATAATTTTGTAATAAGAAGGAAACAAGTAAGTACCAACAGTATACTTAAGTACCAATGGTTACGTGATCGCAATTAAAATTCTCTCGATACTTCGGCCTCTCGAGTGTATGACTTTTTCTGTCAATTTATGATGTAATTTGTCAAAAGAAAAACTGTATAACAATTCTGTCTAAGGAATTCGACCTCCATATTTTCACAACTAACCGAACTGGTCTGCTTGTCGGAGAGACGTATCTAGGTTGTCTACGTAGGTCTACTCTTGTTTACAAAAGGTGAACACGTAACATTTCGATAAAACGTGTCGAAAGACACAATCTTTAATTTGCAAGATGATGTTATTGCTTCAGTTTATGAAGATGATTTAGTTAATATTTTAATATAATTTAATTAATATCTTAGATGAAACAGAGATTGACTGACCTCTCGTATATCCTCGTAGACATCTTTGAGATCGTCATCGAGAAGTCGGTAAGGGTCGATTTGATAATCGTGCAGGGATCCAGGCAATTGCGTTTGCATAGAGCTCATCATCCTCGCAATGCTCGTTCTGCAGTCCCGCGTGCTCGTTCTACTCTGCATGGAAAAAAGAGGAATTCATTATTAGTCGAAGGAAAGATATCGCGTCCGATATAAAAAGTTTACACGTGATTTGAAATACTTAACTTGGAATTGAAATTAATATCCATGATAACATAACATGACGAGAATGTTTCAAGTATTCAATTAATGAAATAATTAATTAATTACTCAATATTTTATTCTTCAAATGAAATACATTTCGAGTGAAATATTTTTTATTAGCGTTGGAAAAGGAATAAGATGACATTTTTATTAAAATTGGAAGAAGATCTCTTTAGTAAAGTTATTTATTATCGAGATCAATGATTATTACAATTTTAATTATTTTTTCCGTCAAAATCATCTAGCTGCACAGCGTGAAGTGAGGTATTTTGTAGATGACAATATCGACAATAATTTTGCTTTGTTATTAATAATTTTGTTAAAATTAGAAGATTAATAATTTTACGCCATTTTCCCTCCGTTAAAATTCACAATTCCAAATCCAGAATTACATTTTTATTTCTCAAATATATATTTTTGGCGAAATGATTAAAATTGAGCGTTACAAATCATCATATTTTTCAATGACTATATTATTTCCAATAAAAGAAATTCAAAATTCATAATGATACTCACTCATTTTCTTACTTTATTTATTTCTATAATTATTTCTAATTTATACAGACACACGTTATTATGTTCATTATAGATGTACCTAACACGCAGAAAACAAGTAGAATTTGTATTATTTGATCATAATTTTTCTAGTGATTGACAATAATAAAAACATGAAAATTGCGTTAATAAAGCGCAATGTATGTTTGTATCAGGTATGAGAAAACTATAGTGCGCGAACAAACCGTATTAAATGTCACGATTCAACGTAAAATTACGAATGCTCGTGACTATCAAACGTTGGCAAATTGCTAGGAATGAAATACCTGTGACGGTGCAATGTGGCGGAACATTCGTTTCATGAATGTGTTGAGTACATCGCGCAAGAGTAGTAGCGATAATAGTACTACATAGCAGCGTCTGACCATGCACAGTCATTTACTACTTCCTCTGTTGCGCCTCAACACGTGTGTCATTGATTTTACTACTTGGAAAAACATTGCAACAGAATATTCGCCTACTTCTGAATGAACAGAAATTTATAATTCTTTGAGTACTTTACACAAGAGATGGATAATGAAGAATTATTTCTGTGCAATTGATAATCTAATTTCTCATTCTCTTTTTTTTCAATCAATAAAACTATAATAATAATAGACTACTTTTGAGTGATAATGATGGTAATATGAAACTTATAATCTTTTGAAATGGATAATAAAAAAAATTATTTTTATGCAATTGTGCAATTGATGATCCATTTTTTTGTTTTTACTAAGAAAATATGATGCTTATGAAGCTTTTATATTTAATAAGCAAACTGCATTATTTAGATTCATACTAAATTTTATACCCATTAAATACAATTCTATTAATATTAATTATAATAATATATTACATGTATTAAAAATATAATAAATATTTAATGTATTTAATATATAATATCAACTTTTAGAAACTTCTAGTTGACTGTTTATTTAGTAAATTGACATTGACTTGAAACAGATGTAGCAACCAATGAAAACAAACTTAAACAAAAAGGAAACTTCCATTAAGTACAATTTCACTTTATAAAATGATGGATCATCTCATAGCTATATATAATAAAAACTTACACACCCATTTTCACAATCACGACATTTTTTTCTCACTATAAAATAATTTAACCATTTTTACTACCAAACCAAGAAGAAGAAATCCGTTTATTAAGGGAGTTACATCAGCAAGAAAGCAGCATTCCTTCCTTGCGTCCATTCTTTCTACTCCGCTAACCCTTGAAATTCACTCGATTCACGGCGATTTCTCGTCGAACGACACGGAATACGTAATACACGACGTTTCAGAAAGTTGCAACTGTTTACAAGATCCGTCGTTCCTGCGACTATTTACGTTTGGTGGGCACGTAACGGGTTACCGTCGGCGATGTCTCCTTCCCAGTTCTCGCCACTTTAGCCGACGATGTGCCATGCAGAACGACATTCTTTCACTCGGCGTTCTTTCGCACCGACTGTCTACTTTCGTCATCGGAACTCCATTCTGATTCTCCGTAATTTCTTAGCATTCGTCAAGCATTGACGGACGAAGACAAGTTTACTCGTCCCAGGTACTGTTCATCAAAAAGGGACAGCAAAAATCAGAAAGTTTAGAAAAATAATGAATCGAATAGTGGAACGAGGGATAAAAAAAATTGTATAAATGTTATTATGTTTTACCTATATGAGGTAAGAAATTTATTATTGAAATGATGATTAAATATTCGTAAAGAATATTAATTAAAAATTTTAGATAAAAATTTGATAAAATTGATACTAAAGTCACAAATGTTTTAAAGAAGTCTATTATACTTAACTTAGAGATTGAAAAAATTCTCAGGATTTGGGAAAAATATAATTGTGCTATAAATATATGCTGAAAGTACACTTATTCTAAAATATAATTGTGCTATAAATATATGCTGAAAGTACATTTGAATAGATATACACTTATTCTTATTTCTTAAGTCATTAATCTTCTAATGAGTACATGTTCGTGATATATTAGACAAATAATTAATCGTTATATATATTTTGCTTATTTTAACTATTCATTAAGACAGATTATACAAAGATATATATAATTATTTAATTAAGACTTCAGTGTCAGCTATTACATTTAAATAGCCTATAATAAAATCATCCTATCTACAAATGAAGAAAAATTTATACGTTAAGGGATTAAAGACTTTTGAGTTAACAAAATATTTCACACGCAATCCTTTCTTCAGTCAATTGACTGTTTAGAATTCTTTTTAACATTGTGCCTCTGAAAGTGGATTCCAAAAATTCCCTTAATCATCAAACTATAATTTATATTCGATAACAAAAATTTTAGGCGTTTAATTCTACTTTTTATTATATACTTCCCGTGATAGAAAATATTTTAAATATTTCGAAATTAGATAATTTAACTTTATATCGTTATAGTTTTCAATGCTACAATGATACCAATTTTCTACAATTTTATGAATTTACAATACTGTAATAAACTATTTCTTGATAATAAGCTTATGAAATCTATATGAAATCTGTTATTTAGTTTACGGAATAAAATTACCCAGGAAAATTGAAAAACTTACAGATGCAGGGTCGATAAAGCAACGATAAAATTTAATAAATCTTACACAATAAGTTAAAAGACATGAGTCGATTGTATAGACTTGTAGGTGCGGTTAATCGGTGTCATCATTTAACGCTTTAATTTTATGACTTTTCCATATCTCTCTCATCAACAGTACTTAGTTACACGCGAGGTATTTCTCGATAGTCGGCAGCCCGTGAGATCAAACGAAGGATTGGGCATGTCAGGATGCAAGTAAATGGCATTAACGTTGTTTCACAAGTTCGCCTCTTTCGCCGGTGGATTAATCGAGGTCACGGCAGGCAAATAATACTTGTATCCGGTAGAGACGCATTAAACGATGCCTATGTACAACTATGTTCGTCGTTGAAGGTTCATCATCCAGCTTTCAAATTAATTTAAATATTCGCAACGGCACCTGCACGTACACACGCTTTTAATTCTCTTCACTCGTTTTACTTGAATATTTCGTATTTAATGATAATTTATTTAAATAAATATCGTACGATTTCATTATTATTTATTTGATGTTCGTAGTACGAGTTTTATATATGTTTATTATTTAAATAATTAGTAGTTTCCTTCTGCTATGAAATTATCCTTTTAACTATTAATTAGATAATCTTGTAATATAGAGATTAAAGAAATAATAGAATAAAAATAATTATGAAATTAAAGATTAAGAAAGATAAGACGTTCATCATCTTGTTTTCAAATTAACTTAAACGTTTTCCACGATGTATACCTGTGGTACCAATAATAATGGAAAATTGTTGATAAAAAAAACAGAATAATTGCTGATATAACTTTGTAAAATAATTCGATTTTCTTTAAGATGATTTTATATCGTGTGGAAGGTGGGAAAATGAATACCTTTTTCTCGAAATTCAAACGCGTGTGAAAATATTAAAAAATTTTTATGGCTAAATCTATCATGATCTTGAAGATTGAATTTTTCCCTTTACAAAATTACCTGTTCGATTTTTTTAGTACTTGAACATTAGGACCATTTTGGATTTTCTTCAATTTTTTTCGTTTAACCCTAATATTCAACGTTCAACAAAATGGTAAAAAAAAAATGTTTCGAGGGGTCATTGTAAAGAGATCTACCAAAATAATAGTAGATATAGTCGTGAAAATAAATTCTTTAATATTTTTACACACGTTTGAATTTTCAAGGGAAAAAAGTATCCTCATCTTCTCACCAGCTACTTGATGCAAGTCAAAAAACGAACTGGCGACTGTCAAAGTAGAAGTGTCAAGCTTTAAAATGAAACCAGGTTTCTTTTACAAAGTTATCACCTTAAATTATCGACAATTTTTCATTGTCAAAGTTGTCACCGATACAATGACCTCACCGTACGACTAATATCGTACAAGAGATATTTTACATTCCGTTAAAACTATCGGGGCTTTCGCCAGTAGCATTCTAATCCACGCCTACATTGATAATTAACACAAATATATTCCAAACAACACGCGGTAACAAAAACATTTTCTGTGTCAGAAATACTAAAATACGTTGAGAACCAAAGTAACAGTACAATACTCCCCACGTATGGGGGAAAATTGTTCAGAATAATGCCCTTGACGACACATCTCAAGGTTACAAAAATCCACGAGATTGTCCGCGTTGCAAATAATTGGCCCGTACGACAGTTGTTAAATTTCACAGTTGTATTCGCGTCCCAGAACGTACCTAATATGGAACGGTTGGTATGTTTACAAGATATGCAACATTGAGCAATGACCGTGTTCAATGTGTATCCATGCGTGTCATGTGATTTCCATGGCACGATATCCGTTTATTATGTTCTTGGATAACTAGTTTCGTGGTAGCAGGCAAGTTCACTAGACAACCAAGTATTACCTCTCTTGCACGCTGCATCGTCGCTCAAGGCCAACCTGCGTGAAAACAACGCAACAAAATCATCGAAAAGCAAAGTCGAGCAGATTGTTTTCGTTACTTGCTTATCCGTGGGGCGATTAGTCGCCCACAACGCAGAGGAGCAGACATTCACCTCGCAGACATAATTTTTATTTTATGAAGCTTCATAAAATGTTTGCCATGTAATCCTTCCCCTTAGCCTTGCACGGTATTTTGAACTTCTGATATTTTCTGACATTTTTGAAACGTTTTACTAGAGAGTCGTGAGGTATCTTTAACTTCTGAAATTTATGGGATACCTTAGGGAAGGCGCCGTGAAGAGTTATAAATATTTTTACGAATCTGTTATATTATTATATTTTTGTTTATATTTATGTATTTATCTATTTAATATAATACGCACTTCGAAAAGGAATTACATTGAATGTAATGTAATTCTTTTAACCTCATTTTTCTTATATTACTTTTTATTTTTAGTTTGGCTTAATGAACGAACGTAAAATGGGTTTCTTTGTAATAAAAATAATCTTTCTATTTTTGAATACTGTTGAATAAATATTATTTATTTTATACTATTTTAAAATTTTAATTTGACTTTTTGAACTGACTATATACATGCGCATGCGTGCGTGCGTGTGTGGAGGGGTGTAAATTTATTACATTTATATTGGTATGTTTGATATATTTATGGTGTAGTATATATGTTATAATCATATAGCATTTGTTGTATATGTAAATAATATTCATTATTAGACAAAAATCTGGAAAAAAATTATTTTACGCCAAATACTAAAGAGAGCACTGTGCTTTAGATATTTTACATATTTTCGTACTCTTGTGCATCTTGTGCAATTTTGCAGTTTTAAATTCTCCACAAATGCACAAAAATCTATTTATTATACATTCCTTTTTACACTTTACGCATACTGTATTAATTTCAAATGATTCTACAGATGCGTATAAATTACAAAATATTCTTTAATCTGATCTTTCTTATCTAATTATTATATTTCATTTATATTTTAAATAAACATAGTTGATAGCACAGATATTTCCATGATATCCTCTCGATACAGTAAACTATTCGAATAATTCTGAATCTCACATACGATTTTAACGAACAAATTATTAGAATCTGAACTTATGATTTATATTACGTAATATGGTGAAAATTAAAAGAGATTCTATCATATTTTCTACCCATTGAGCAATGCAGTTACAAATAACCTTATTATTAAAAAATAGTATAACGCACATTTCGAATCTATTATACGTATACACGGATTAATTATGACATTGTTGGCGAACACGTGTTCCGATCAACGTGCTTTCACCAATTGGAATCCAATTCCTCTAGACGTCTGTATGTTATTGATTATGATGAGAGAGAGAGAGAGAGAGAGAGAGAAACAAGCTGTAAAAATCCATATGAAATTATAGCTGGTAGAAATTTTCGGCACCTGAGACCATCGTTCGATAACTCGTCTGAAAGTTGGACAAGTTGGCGTGCGAACTGGAAGAATGTGAAAGCATATGAACCTTCCTCGAAGTATCACAAGATGTTGCTCGAATATCCACGTTCGTAAGATTTAACATGATAGAAAGAGTGGGATTCTTTTTGTTGAAAAATCATTGATTTATTCCACTATTTGATTTATACCATTAAAAATGTATCTACAAATATTAGATGAATTAGAAAATATTTTGCATATATAATATAATTAATGATAAATAAATATATATAACATATGTATTATATGTTTGTTTATATAAAATATATATATATAAATATATTCATATATGTACTATGTACATAAAGCGTTTAAATTGTGAAGTTTTAGCATTTCTTAAAAAACGAAAATTTATTTTTCAATGTATATATAATAATTCCGTATTTAAGAGAGTAAATTGAAATAAATGTAAAATTCGGAAAACTTTAATTTGCCACGCGACATAAAAATATCGAACTTAAAATTTGCTAAAATTAATATTCTCGGTTTTTTCGTAGACCTTTCATATGTAAAAGGTAACTGGCAAAAAATTTTTCGATCAAAGAAATATTTGAAAGTATTCAGAAACACAAGTATTCAGAAAAGTCCTTCGTGTAATTCATAAATTAAATTGAAATCGCTAACTTGATTGTTTCACATACTTCAAATGAGTAATTCCCAAAGGACATAAAATGTTCTCAAGTACTTTTGAATATTTGCATGGTTCGGTCTGAAACTGTCTGCGAAAAGTAATAATATCATTTAAAATTAAATTTAAATTAAATACACTTGCATGTATGAACGTTAATATAATGTATATGAAGAAGGCTATAATGTAATGTATATTCAGGTTTGCTAGTCGACGTTTAATAATTAACATCAGGTATCAACTCATTATTATACCATCTATGCAAGTCGTACTCTAGAAAACTTTTTTTTCTAAAATAATAAGTACACGTGAACCATATGTCCTCGACATATTATAATGAACCATAATTGACAAGTGTGAAATCTGGTTCACGAAGGTAATTCGATACAAGGATATTACAAAGATACAAGATATAACAAAAGATAGAAAGATATTGTGAAGATCTAAAAATATTATAAAATTGAAAAATATTGACTGAAAACTACTTTAAAGTTGTTGAATAATAATGTAAACGCTAATAAAAAGAATAGTACAAATACATAACGATACTAGGAAGATGAAACATTATAAATATATACTATTAACTATTACAGAAATTATGAAACCACGTAACAAAACATAAAATACAAAAACATGATAAAGATATAAAGACACTACAAAAAATAACAGTATTAATGCTACTAAAATATATATAAATTGTCGAATCATTAACCAATCACGATCTATATATAAAATAATTTTAGAAGAGAAGTCAAATACTCGAAGAAAAAATCAAAGATGCCATAAACGGTTATGAAACCTTCCTGGATCGAAACATCACACATATAATTCCTCGAATCGATGTTAATGAACCTCTTCCCTCACTAGTCAGAACTTTCTTAAATTCTTTTAATAAAATTCTCGTCGTTGCCGAACAGCAGACTTTCATATAAATGAGCGTTATTTTAATCCTATTCGCGTCACAATCAAGGAATTTCAGATGGATTTCACAATCTAACACGATACTACGCTATTTTGCAATAACACTCATCGATTATAAAATCTCTACGCATACACTTGGTCTTATAACTTATTAACAAGTTACATATTTGTGTTTTTGTATAATAGCAATAAGGTAGAGAAAGAAATGAAATTCTAGAAATTACTTGATTACATTATTTAATATAATTAAATATTGTATTGTATAAACATATTTAAGGAAACTCTGACAGGTTATATTTAATCAGGTTAGAAATATTCGTCGTGATATTTTTCATATACAACCATTTAAATTTTAAATTTTAACTATTTAAATTTTAAAATAAAAATTTACCATCTGAAATTTTAAAACAGAAATTTACTATCTGCAATTCACTAATATCATTACCTAATGAGACGATTGAAATTCTACAGATTGCATGATATTTATACTATTTAAAGATTGCAAAATTTTAAGAGAAAAATGTATCTAATCTAATATTCATAGCTTGTTTATACCATTCACTAATGTTATTAATCATTAAATGATCATATTAGGCCATTTATTGTGAAAGTAGTCCATTTTCTTTTAGTTTCAGATAGTTTGCGTTTACATTAATTATGCAATTCCGCTTACATTAGCAACGAAATTTCAATTCATTAAGATAAACGAATATTTTATTCGAATAAATATTTTAATAAATAAATAAAACAAAATATATAAGAAAATCTATTTATAATAATAGATTTTATGAGTTAACCACTCTATAAATAAATCCATATATAAAAAAACTTTGGTATGTAATATTCATTACGAAATTTCTCATATAAAATCTATTTGTAGTAACATTCGTAACATTCTAGTAACCATAATACAATTATCTATGTAACAATAATCAATTACGTAATTATACTTATTACATAATAATCTTTTATAATTTGTCAATTTACTATTATTATCTAATAATATTACATTATTATCTAATAATATTACAAATATAAATTATTGCGCAAAAGAAGATGGAGATGTAGATAATATTCAAATGCTAGATCAAACGATCAAATATATCTCGCAGACAACTCTCACATCAAAATCTCCCTTTCTCCCAATAATCTTTCACTCAAAATTATTTCCCAAACGATCGTTCATTGAATTGCTAATTCCTCGACGAGTGAAAGTGCCCACCAAATATTTTCCCAATTTCGTACGCTGTCATCTGAACGATAAAAAAAAAGAAAAGACCAAGTGTCAGAAAAGAAATATTGTTTCACAGCGAAAATAAATATGTTTATAAATCAAATACCAGGTGTTCATTACTCCCGTTACAAAAACTAAAAGGAAATGCGTAATACTGTTAAACGTGTAATATGTCAGGCATGTCTAATTAACAACCGGTTTTATTCGCAAACTAAACCGAGTTCTGCATTGGTTTCACGGGCGACTCCTTTTTCCAATGGTTACGTGTTTCCTTGCTCTATAAAACACGCACCTGTGTTGCAATCGAGGATAACGATTGTGAGTTGTAATTACAATTTACAGAAGGGTGGTTAACCCTGAAATACCATCTAGTATATAGAGTATACTGTAAATGTATCATTCGTTTTTACGTTTCGTAAAAAATGTCTTTCTGAAAGACTGTGAAGTCTTTATTACGTTGTTTTTTGCACTTGGTTGCAATTTACTTGGTAATAATATTAATGAGCAGACAAGTTGCAGGTTACACGCTTCTTTCTTTATAGTTTTAGAGCCTTTATAGGTTTTATGTCAGATATGATAGTGTTCATGTAGTACGATAGCATTATATAATCTGCAGGTTATAAAAAAAAATTTCTACAATGCAAGAAAATTTAATAATAATAATAATAATCATATAATGATTTTTTATTTGTAAACTTCCGCTAATAATTAGTTGTATAAATTATACAATATGTACATATAAGTATATACATATAATAAATCTATACAATCTTATACTGCATTATTAGACAAAGATGTAAAATATTTGCAAACTAATAAAATTATACTTTATAATGATGAAGTTGCAAACTAATAAAATTATACTTTATAATGATGAAGAAAACATAGTAACGTATGACACCTCTGAATACATTTAATAATTAAAAATAATTATTCTAATTAAAAATTAAAAACGAAGAAAAATTTAAAAAAACATGAAAGCGAAAAATGAAATTCTAAGTTATTAAATTCGAATTCTAAGATACGACAATGTTCGATAACCGAATTAGCCTTGCAGTATTATACAATTGATACCAATCCATTCACCATTTCACGAGCTAATACATTCAATGTAAAAGTCAAGCCACGTGTTTAGAAATTTGAGAACAGAAGGTGGACACGCCTTGAACACACGTTATTCGAATATAATTAACTGATCGATCTTTGTTCGATATCTTCAATCGATGTCGAAGTATAGATTTTTGAAATTTTCAAGCGGTACTAATCAACCGTTGTATATGTTAATTTTGAGTATTATTCATACGAACACGTACCATATGGTAATTACAAATCATAACATTTAAGAAACCGTTCCTCTTTTTGCTTCAAACAAACGTTTCTTTTTGAAATTGTTTGCAGTTTCGTTGCTTTTAAGAATCTCCGGTGTTTAAACTGTTCCCCTTTTATTCCAAACAAACGTTTTTTTTCGGAACTGTTTGCAGTTTCGTTGCTTTAAGAATCCTCGGTGTTTAAACTATCAATGTCAAATGTATCCAATTTGCAGTTTCGTTGCTTTCGAGGATCTCTGGTTGTATTTAAATTGTCAATGGTAAATGTATCCAAACTATTTGAGCATCGCTGTCACGAAAAAAGTACGTGTTCTTTTCATACGTGTCGTTTTAAAGAACATCCTAACAAATTGAACTTATACAGAGTTATCTCACGAAAGTGAAAAGATGCAGAGTACTAATTGTACGCTTTCTAATATTTCTGTAACAAATTTGAACGAACATTTTCGTAAAGCATTTTCTTTATTTCGAAATAAAATATATACCAACAAATTTAATATTATTAATATTTTATACATAAACTAAAATATAATAATATTAATATTTTAATAAATAAGCTGACAGTACCAATAAATTAGTTTTTAACACACACATACACAGAGGTGTATATATATACACCTTAGAAAAATAATGTCTTTTTTTTAAACAAATTCTATGGATAAATTAATGAAATGTGTACGAGGAATGGCGTAAGATGCTTCGTAGAAGCTTCTGTCGCAAGATACCTCTGAACTCGTATTTGTATAGATATATACGTTATTCAAAAGTAACTACAGAAAATTCGAAAAGATCTGTTCTTGAAATTTCAACTCTAGACGCTTTCGTGTCATTAAATGGAGATTTCAGTAATAATCAATTCACAATATTAATAAAAATAATTAACAGAACTTTAATTTTATTAATTTAAGTTTTTTCTAAAACCATTGCAATTGAGTTTTTAGAGTAAAGTATTTTAATGTAGAGTAAAGATTTTGTTATATAATTGTGTGTTTATATAATTTATATTATAAATTAATTTATATTATAAAATTTAGATTCTATTGATTTGAAGATCGAATTAAATAATGATTTAAGTAAAAGAACTCTCTATTTTCAATTATTTATTTAGAGACTTCAATTTTTTATTTTTCTTTAAATAAATATAAAACTGAGCTTTTAGTTAACATGAACTACACTATAAAATTATACAGCAAAAGGTAAAAGTATCTGAATTTAAAAAAAATTGCAAGACGCTAATATGGCGTGACATAAGTCGTGGAAATTACAAGATTAGGTGTTAAAACATTTAACGAAAAAGCAATCATCTGTATCGGACACAGACATGCTTGTTTCCATTTGCTAACTATCACATTACCCAAGAAACGAATTCAACGTTTAAAGGTAAAAAAATTACATGTATATTTAGAAAATTTTTAAAATATAACATTGCATAGAATGCAGATAATATGGAAAAAAAAAATATATATATATATATATATATATATATATCATGCAAATTTTTTTTTTAATATTCCCGAAAAAATGAACTTGCATGAAAATCCACAATGAAGTAATTATCATCTATTTCCAGGCGTTAAGCAAACATACGTGATTATTCGTATGATTTCATTTGACTAATAAAGAAAAGTTATACACTGAAATACTAGAACATTAGAATATTTTCTAATTTATGTGCGCGTATAAAAACGGACCTTGTTCTATAATTTACCACATTGCTACAATCTGATATATGTTAGTAGTGTTACACAAAAAGTGGACTGTAGTTTGCATGAAAATTAAATGTCAGTAGCATGCGATGTTACAGCAAAGGAAGTAAAGACGTTTATTACAACTAACGGTGACTTAATAGAATATTGTAACGATAAGATTGTAACAAAAAGAAATTGTTAATAAGTATACTGCGGATTATTATGCAAATTATTATTTCCATAACTATTTAAAACTATTTAAAATATAAACAGAACTGAAAAACAGAACTTTGATTTTTTTGTATTTACATAAAGTCATGAAGATTAAAGTCTTCCGTTTACAAAGACTCCTTGCTAATAATAATTATACGACTTTTTTCTTTTTTCACCATTTTATTAAACTCTGAACAATGGAGTTATATATAGGACGAAATGTTAGAATTTCTTAAATTTTTCTCGTTTAATCCCAATATTCAAAATTCAATAAAATGTTGCAAAAAAGAGACTTTAATTTTCATAGTCAATTTAATTGTGAGAAAAATTTTTATACGATTGTTTCTTTACGAAGTTACAACTATCGACAGTATTTTATCGTTGGTAGTACAATCGTGTGCTTTACTGTTTCAAATCAGGCACAAATTTTCTATCAATAATACGTGGTATGTATCTTTTCTTCAGACAATTAATAATGAATTCCTAATAAAATTTCTTCAATTATTACAGTAAATAATTCATTCAGACAGAATCAGCTGTCACCTTTACCAGAGGCAATCAAGCTTCTTAAGATTTCTCAAGTAATAAATCTAATGCAATCGACGAAATTCAAGATCGAATTATTCCTTAGAAATAATCAGACAAACTAATGCGATAATCCAGCTGGCAACAGAATTGAACAGACATGACATTAAAAAAATTAATCGACTAGACGTGGCACTCTTTCAAGAGTTTCTCTTTCATAAATAAATTTCTTAATAGAATTTTACGTTCTTTTAACAAAATTTATTTTTCGAATAATTCTTTATAAAAATTCTCTATAAAAATTTGTTGAAAATTTCTGCTTTGTATTAATTATAATAAACAATCCAATTTGTTTTAATATATTATAAATTCGATAAAATGGTCATAAACAAGTATACAAAGTGTCTCGAATTTAAATGTCAAAATTTGAAGAACTTGTAGGGGATTCAGGTATTTACTCATTTTTGCATTTTGGAGAAACTCGCGAACAAGTCTTCGTTTTTTCACTTATTGACCTATAATATGTTATCATCTACAATATTATCTATTATGATCTGTATTATATATCTCATTCATTATAATATAATATCTCTCTTATAATATCTCATTTATTTAATGAAAATAGATTTCAAAAGATTGGTTATTTGCAGCAACGTAAACATTACATTATAATCACTGATTATAGCTAGACATTATTCTGATGATGTTCGATACAGCTACGATTTGATCTCTCTTGAATAGAATAAATTTACCGAATAAATGAGAAAAATAAAACATTTTTATTTGTTTTTTGTGATTTTCCTTGAAATTAAGCAAAAGCAAGAAAATCTCTCTCAAAAAGAACTTTTTTCTTTAGTTTATCAGTCTCCTATACGACTCCTGAAGTTTTGACATTTAAATTCAGGACACCGTGTATAAAGCAATAATCTCTCGAATATCGGTGGTGTTCGAATATTAATATAAGAGTCACTGTAGCTACTATTTATAGCTACGTCAAACGATATTTCTTCAACCCGACAGTGTCCACAACCGGTTACATCACAGAAGTGATCTTACACGTTTGTAAGTTACCATGTACGATCAAGGAGAAAAACTCGGGGAGACTGGCTGGAACGATCCACGATCGTCCTAAATCAAATAGAGCCAGTTCGGTCTTTCTGCAAAAGGAGAAAGTGAGGTTACAGAGCTGGACAACTCGACTCCGTAGTATGAACTGCGCCAATTCATTCAGAGTTGATGACAATCTAGCGAAATTCATCGAGAACAGCTGTCACTAGCCTCGTGAACGATCATAAACCTAAACTAGTTTGTTAGCGGTCGTGTTCTTACACAAGTAATTACTATAGCTGATGCTATAATAATTACAAGTCTATTAACTTCGCTGGATATTAACGAAGCAATTATTTATGAAATAATTATCATGATACGACTTTTTATATGCAGATACATTTATCATGTCATTACATTTATACATTTATCAGTCATTACTAGCTGTCGTTAATTAATCAAGGATAAAACGATATTATCTTTTCTCTTTGTATAATTGTTCCTGATTTTTCTATCAAGTTTTCTGTTTTTTATTCTTATAAAATTTTTTCAAATCCAGCTCATGGTTATTTGTCACAAGACTGCTGACTTTTATACAGTATGAGTATATAATTTAAAAAGTAGGACCTCGGTATTATAGAAAGCACTATATTCCGGACATTTTTTCATATTTTCCACAATTTTACGAGTTTAAATTTTCTATAAATGCATAAAAATCCGCAGTCTATTTATGACCTAATATTCTATCCTGACAGTGAGATATATATTGTATTCTTTACTCAGACTGCTTGGAAATTTAACTAAAATATTGTAATTGAGATAGATTCTACTAGATAGATTTATCTAATTTAAATTAAAATAACAAAGTGAGCTTAAGCTTATCAGAGCTATTATTGAATTTAATTTATTAATTGAAGTTAATATCTTTATAATAAAGAAAGAAAGCCTCATGATGTTTCATCAAAACTGAAATGAAACTCAAATGAAAAATCATTGATAGATTGTAGATTTTTATATACAATGCGTATATAAACTATTATACATAGCAGATAACATAAAATATAATACAGACGAGACAAATTATTTAACAAACTCCACTTCATTTATACTTACAAAAATCAACAAAAATCCTCAGTCCAATCACTGGATATCAAAAAGTCTAAAAAACTAAAATAATGGAAAAATCAAAAGAAAAAAGCAATCGGAATTTCACGTCACATTGAGGTTCCACAGAAATCTCACTATAATCTGGAACAAAATTGATTACGTAGTTCGACAAGACACGCTCCATACAAGGTTACTGGCCTTATTCAATACTTATACAAATCTGCATCCTGTAGAACGCTAATTATAAAAATTGGCAAAAGTTTTTGATGTCATAAGGACACGCCATGAATTAATTACCACGTGTGTGTGAGTGATTCGAACTGTAAAATTTGTGGTAGACCTTGAGAAGCGTAGCGTAACTCGATTTTTTTTCGCAAGATAATTTTTCGAGGTAGGCGTTCTCGCGAACGTTTCTATATTTAGAAATTAATTTTTTCACGCAATCGCGATCGTTAGACCGCCGATTTTGTGCAATTTGTGGAAAATTTAAAAACATGCGAAATTGCATAAAATGTGATGTCGAAAGTACATAAATTCTACTTCTACTGTTCCAAGTTTTTCGATGAAATTTTGAATAAATATAAAGTTTAGAAAAGAAAAGATTATAAGTCAATTTGTGAATTTTTATGCACTTATGTAGTCACTAGATTGCGGATTTACAATTGCAATTTGTGTGAAATTTGAAGTGATCGCGATATCGAAAGTATAATACAAATATAGTCTCATGAAAATACTGGAATTATTCGAAGTTTCTTATAAAATCAATTCTTTCGTAAATACAAAGCATATAAAGAATTATAAATTAGCTGTGGACTTTTATACATTCATAAAAAATTTAAATACAGTTAGATATCTTACTTCACAGAATATACATAATGTATTTAAATAAATAAAATACAAAGTATAATATTCTGTATCATTTTCTAGGTATGTTTCATCTTTTTTTACTATTAGACTACAGATTTTTGAACATTTATGAAATATATTTTAAAGTGCAAAAATAATTCCTAATATTATTATAACTATTATTATATAATAATAATAATATTAGAATAATACTATTATTCTAATACTATAAGACATCCAAAGTATACTACTCGTCATTGAAACAATACTTTGAAGCAATATTTAGTAATTAAAATATCCTACTTTGAATTTGCAAAAGATACGAATTCATATAAACGTTCGCGGTAAGGCAATATTACTTCCCAAATCGAAAAATTTCATGCGAGATGCCGATAATTAAATAAAAGAACGTAAAAGAAGTGTCTGAAGAGTTATACTAACGAAAAGAAAGAAAAGGAAGAAAAGTTATAAATACGTGACGATCATTTGCAAAAGGGATTGCAGCGATATCGCGATGATAATTGATTTCTAACGAAACGCTCGCTTTGGTTGAATATTTATTAACTTGGTTACCTGTCAATTTCATTTGTCGATGCGCGCCACTTTCTTCTCTTTTAAAGCGGGTTTCTATAAACGTAAGGGAAAATATTCGGTGAATGTAAAACGGGGCCGATATTCTTTAATATTCGTTCAAAAAACGAATACGTGTGAATAATCATTAACTACTCTTTTCCTTTTTCTCAAATACTTGGTATAAATAAGACAAGTAACCACAAAATAGCTTAAAAAATTAATATACATTGCTTATAACTGTGTGTATGTGTGTGTAAATATATATATATTTCCTAAATAATATTTATTTATATTTCTTATAATCATACTTTCAATTTCTATACATATATTGATGACAAAAAGTGAGTAACAATATTTTACATGTTACAAATTAATTTTAATTTTAATAACAATTAAGTTGAATCCATTTTGAGTTAAAAAAAACAATTTATTCTTTTCTTTAATTACCCAATTTAACCTAATCTAGAAGACTATAGAAAAATATATTATACTGTTTGAAAAAGAAAAGAAAAAGCTTCTCAGTTAAATTTTGTATTAATCTTCAAACAGTATTGTAGAGTCACAAATTGTATCGTATTATTATGTTACAAAAATCTAAGATGTAGTAATTAATTTCATTTTCCATTTTATGTTAATCTCTCTGATAGACGATATTAATAAAATTGAATTGGATTAAAGATTCCAAAATTGTGCAATATAAAATCTAAATTTTTATGACTTCCAATATCCAATGATACCAATTGCAGATTAAACATCTCCTTAAAACCTTATAAATTCAAGATTTGTTTCCTAAAATGGGAGTAAAATAGAAATATAAAAATTCGAGGATCGTAACAGAGTTAGAAGATCGTAGAAAAAATCGAGAAGCGCTCGTACTTGAAGATTTTGTCAAGTTTAAATGGCACATCTGAAATAAAAACAACTATACGAAACAGCTTCTGACATCTTGGCAGAATGACATGGTCAAAGTTCGATTTCGATGACAAAGAAGCAACATTTGTCAAGCGAGTTAACCGATAGATCTTCAGTTTCATCGATTCTACGCGAAGGACGCTTTCACCTTGTCATTAGAATCGGCAAATAACATGACGACTGATACTCGAGAACAAAAAATGTGCATACTTCGATGAATGCAAGAATCGATGATTATGTAATTAGAAGAGTCGCGCCTGTAATGCTACATATCTGTGTACGTCATTATGGTTATTCCGTTGTTGTATTTTGTTGTATTTTGTTATTTATTTTATTTTATTTGATCTACTCATGTGATAACAGAGATCTGAAAAATCGTAAATTTTAAAAGTAAAGTGTTAAAGTTATTGGAATGCAAAGAACAGTTTTAACTTTAAGAAATCAGTTCATCGATTCGAAGAAAAAAGGAAACTGTTTTTTTTTTTTACGAAGCTATGAAGAATAAGCACTCTTCGACACTTGAACCGTGTCGTTGCCAAATCTTTGGAATACAAGCAGCCGCGCCTGTTTGACTAGCAGGAAAACTTTCACTCCTTTGCCAAAGAGTGTCACCGAGATGAACCACGAGAAACATTTCGAGAAAAATGTAAAAATTCTGCCTTGTCATTTCCATTCTCAATTTTCTCATCACGTCGAACTAATTGTTTTCATTTATTCATTCGACTCTCTCTATGGATAAATGTTACACTGAAGTTTCTCGAATTTAACAAAATTTTCAAATCTCTAAACTGCATAAAAAGCATGATTTAATGAGATACTTTCAATTATACAGTAAATATACCATTTAAAATTAAGACAGTAATACTTAATTGAAGAAAGTTATAAGAACTGTTTGCAATCATTTTAAAATGCAATAATAAATATTAATATATTTGTATAACTATATAATATTGATATATTAATATATTGAAGAAAAAATGAGCTGTACTCAACGATACGAAATAAATAACATTTTAGGGATTTGTATTCAAAAGCCGAAGCAGTAATAGATTTGAAATAATTTTCGAAGAATGTAAAGTAAATGATTATAGTAATTTATATTAGTTTATTAAAATTTAGGATATTCTACTTTATTTTATATCTGATATTCTCCGTGATAGATATCAGTAAAAATATTCCAAAATTAGCCATCAATTTTTATGACCTTGATCCAATGATATCAGTTAAGAATTAATTTAGCAATTTATATTAGCTCACTAAAATTTAGGATATTTGCTTCATTTTGTAGCAGTTGTAGTTACATTCTCTATGATAAATATTAATAGAAAAATTCCAAAATTGGAGAATTTAATCGTCAATTCTTGTGGTCTCCCTATTGGAGATGACTTCAACGTTGTTAATCAAGAATATTAATTATCTACGGATACAGAGCTTTTAAATAATATCGGACACCAGATAGAATTTTTCTATGCACTTCTCTCTGTTTCCTTTCTGGTATAAAATCGATATACACAGATGACACGAGCGCATCACGGAATGCAAAACACGCATTACAAATCAGGAATTGTGAAATGAACAGAAATCAGAATTTCTGTGGCAGCAGCTCGTGCCACGCGTTCACAAAGATAGGAATCATCACGTCGATCGACGTTACGGTTAGATTAATCGTTCCGACGTTCCCATTTCCTTGACCTCTGCCCTTCGTTTCTTTATTTTCCAAAGTGGAATGAACAACGAACTTTGACTAGAAATCGAAAGATCAATATCTGAGTGGATCGGATAAAATTTCATTGTTTTAGATTGTAAATTTTTATGAAAATTTATATTTTTACAGACACACGTAAAGAAAATAGAACTTTAGTAAAGACTCGTTTCTTCTATTAAAAATCATAACAAGTATATGTAGTGTATATTTTGTATACTATGTGTATCTTGTGAATTAACACAATGTAAATTAATATAATTAAACATGTAATACAATAAAACAGGATTTTAATATATTATTTTATCGTACACAATACAATACAACGTGCAATTATTTATTGTTATTATTGAAATATATAATAATATATAAATAATATAACAATGTAAATACATAAATAATGTAATAATATAAATATATAAAATAATGCAATTTTATTATAATTTCGTATGAATGCATAAAAATCCGCAATTTACTTATCACGCTGTGCAGTTGAAATTGTTTTTACGGGATACGTCTTATCTCTTACATCATTGCTTGCGTTACACGAACGCTGTTGATGTAATTGCATCAATTGCATTATGTATACACGTCAATATTTGTTTAGAATCGTTCGACGATGATACTTCTATGCAATGTGAGAAAAAGAAAGTTTCTCCTCTTACCTCATTACATTATTAGCGATACCATGTTTACTTAGAATCTCATTACACATTGGGAACATGTAATATTCGCGAGACTGATTCGTTATATCAAAAATTAGTATTTTAGGCAAATATATTACCTATAAATGTTTAATATATTATATTAAACTTGCAAGTATTGAAATTATTAGACGAAATAATCCGCTTTGTCAGTCATCAACGTACAATGAAGTTTTGTTAAATTGAAATGAAATTATTAGATGAAATTATCCATTATGAAATTCGTACGAAATAAGATAAAACTCCGTTAGATTAAATTTGTATTAAATTTATGATTTTGTTATGAACAAAACGTAAGAATGTGATCTGATAAATAATTTGATTAAAGAATCATCTACTAAATATTTGAACAAGTATCATATTTGCGTATTATGTGCATTGTTATACATCTAAATTTATCATGAATACATAAAAACCCGCAATCAATCATAATAAATAATCCTCTATTTTTAATATTTTTTAATATTTTTTGCGCCCTTTTTGTATTCCTCGCAAAACAATAATTTAATAATTAATCAATCTACACACATACGCACGTTCACTTTTTTCCCACTTATTAAATCATCACGTTGAACAAAAAGAAAGAAAGAAAGAAATTAAATTGCAAAAAAATTGCAAGAAGGAACCAATAGAACGAAATCTTTCTAACTGTCTATCGACAGTGAGTATGCACCGAACTTTGGCAAATGTTTGAGAACGTCTTAGCACTGTTGTGAGAGCGACCTTGATTCCCTTGGCCGGCTTTATTCCACTCGGAGTACACGGTCGAAGCATTCATCGCCGGTCATCAACATCCACGAACACGGTTGCGAGCGATTCCAAAATGTGGGTCGGCCAGAACCTCTCGGAGAAAGTGTATTTTCTCACTCCATGTGCCTCTCTTGACATTCAATATCGTTTCTTGAGAATTCATTGCTTAAATATCAATGCAACTTCCATCTGACATTGGCCCGAAAGTTCAAGTATTCATCCGAGGATACATAAATTTTGTTCAGAGTATATATAGGTATGGATATCGCAAGTATATAAATATATTTAGATCAGAATAAAATTTCAATTGTATACATAATTTCTTTAAAATGTCGTACGATTTTCTCAAGAATTCGATTCTTAAATATCGATGAAGTTTGTGTCTGACTTGGCTTGGAAGTTCAAGTATTCATCCAGAGGTGCACACATATTTTATATATATTTAATCTTCGACATTGAATCTATGCAACGTGACATTAATTTGAAAATCCAAAATCCAGAAATGTACAAGTTTTGTTCAGATACATTCAGTACACAAAACTTCAACTGTACGTAATTTCTTTAAAATATCATAATATATGTGCATGCTCAATCTTGACATCAATATAGTATTCTACTCTGAGAAAAATAGATAGAATTTTGCAAGGATTACTCTATTAATTCTTAACTGATATCATTGGATATTCGAAGCTTAATTTTTCATTTGATTTAATTTCATTATTAATCTCTAACAGAGGAAATATAAAATATAAAATTAAATAATTTAAATTTATGCTACGATCATCAATTTAGAATTAAACGGAATTATGGTATTAAACCATAAATCAGAAAAGTACAGTGTGTTCAATAAATTGATCTTTTCTCAAAATAAAACTTTCACTATATGTGATTTCTTTAAATCTATTTAAATTTATAAATTTATCTTTTCGGTTAAAGTAAAATTAAACATTTCAATTTTTGACATTAGCTTGAAAGTTCAAGTGAACATCCAAAGAGGCATAACTTATATACATAATATATATATATATATATATATATATATATATATATATATAGATATATTTATATATAAACTGTTTAATATTGTATATTAGGTTGACCTTTAAATCAAAATTTCAACTGTATATAATCTTTCTATAATATACGTGTATATGTTTTTGATCAAAATAATTGCTTATTTCAATAATCTTTGATCAGCCAATTTTTGGTCACTTTAAAATAATTATATGATTATATAATTTTAATATATTCTATAATTAAATAATTATATGATACAGTTAATATAACATAACATAATATAAAACAATTACAAAATACTTATATTTTTGTCATTATATTATAAGAATCTGAAAATAGGTACATATGATAAAAATTTTGATATTAGTCTACTAATTAATTAATTTTATTCATTTAAATGTATAAAAATTATTTTAAAAAATCATAAAAATTATGAAGGATATTATAATTATAATACTATATTATAGGTATTGAGATATGAATATATGTATTTGTGTCCTTATATCTGAATATAGATGAACTATGAATTTTATATAATTAGATATTTGTTAATTTTATTAATTTTCAATTCTCTAACTTCCTCCTTACATCATCCTAAATTATATGTATTTTATATACCCAATTGTAATACGTCAGAATCATAAATCCTAAAGTTAATTTTAATCCATTAAAATTAACAAAAGATTAATAAAATCAATTTATCTTGAAAATTAAAGAAACGCATGATAATATTATGAAATAATTAATCATTAATGTTTAACTAGAATTATTCAAACTAATAAAATCAAATTTAAAACAAATGAAATTATGGATCAATCAATCACTGATATCTAACTACAAGAAAACCAGACAAACCAGTCTATTCGTTTTAACAATTTTGTTGTCAAAATTATACGAAGAAATTACATTAAATATCGTGTGATATCGTCGATGCAGCAATCGATTGATGCAGAAAATGGCCCGATTGTCGGAAAGCTGGTTGGCCAGTGTTCAAGAAAACATGGCAGAAAAAGACAGAAACGCAATGGCCCGTGGTGATCCTAAACGCTCGCTTTATTTCCGTTCATTCATCGTTCGACGCCGTGCTACTTATTGCTCGGCCTATTTGGAAAGGGAAAAGTGAACGATGACGATTGTCAGCTACGATAAAACTGTTCGTGGAAAGCTGTCGTGAAATGCCCGTTGACCTTGATTATTCGTGCTCTGTTATCTACAGACAATGCTGATCAATGATCTCTAGAACTTGTTCGTTAGTCGTGACAATAATCGATTCCATTAACTCTGAATTCAGAATCTGACGAAAACGATCTCGCATTTAATTCATGGAGGCAAGGTAACGTAGCAACGTGACATTTTTGGCTAAACGCCAAGTTCGTCTGTCTGACTTTTGCGTAATGAGTGATATGATAGATATTTCACGCGAATGACGTATTCTGTTTGATGGAAAATGTTGCAACGACTTTCATTATTTTGTTATAACGAATATTTTGGGAAGTTTTGTTAACGATTGTCAGATAGGTTAGTTTCTGGGAAGATTATTTCGAGACTCTGCAAATATTTAAAATTTAAATAACATTTTGATAATCTAAAACAGACGTCACAAAATATAATATTATTGAGAAACAGAATTATTGTTATGTTGGTTCATTAGAAGTTATTCCGATTCATTAGAATATAGATTAGAAATTACGATAAAGAAATACAGAAATTCTAGAAAACTTAGAAACAGAACTAATCGTACTTAAATACTGATAAATATTATATAAATTATATATAAATATAATATTAAATTATATATTAAATTATAATATATTTAATTATATATAAATTATAATATATAATATATTAAATTATAATAATTATATATAAATATATTATATAAATATAAATATTATTAAAATGTTAAGTATACTACCATTACAAATAAATAATATATATAAATAATATAATATAAATAATAAAAACTACCGATTTGGAGATCTCCATGTCGAATAAATATAATTAACTCTTCCTCTACGGTACACATATTGAAATCTCAAGTCTTGAATTCTCACCACTAAACTTTTTATCAATTTTAAATGAAAATGATTTAATAGCATATATTAACAAATAATAAAAAATTTCAATCAGAAATAAACTTGATTAGCAGAATCAACAATAATCGACGTTTTCATTATTAAACTCCCAATTATTCTTCGTTAAAGAATATGTCTAGATCATTGAGCGCCTATCGTTCGAGTTATCCCCTGATTCAGTCTTCAAACAAAGACAACATCCTCAATTAGAATCAGAAAGCTGAGAGACACGATCATCAAGTAATAATTACACTGAGTATAACTCGTCAATCCATAAATTTATGAATCAAGTATAAAAGTTCGTTAAATTATTTTTAGCATTTGATATCTCCGCACGGTTATAATTATAAATAAAGGAAAGTGAAACACGAACGTGAAACACAAACGTGAGACAAAAAGGCGGCGACAGGTGTCCCATTCATCGAAAGGGCTCGCATTCCTAACCCAAGACCTTGACTGAAAACGAAACCGTCTTTGAACATGATGTGACGATCTAATTAGATTTCGAATATCTGACGAACAAAACGAAGTTTTATGTTATTTTATCGACACAACCAGAAACAACAAGGTACTGTATATACCTGCGTACATTCAGAAAGGAGCAAGTAAATAAATTCAAAGAAAGTTTCTTTGCATGTTGAGGGGGGAGGAAGATATATGGTTGCGAGCGCTCGAGAGGAATTTAAAGAAACAGTCCAAGAAACTCGTTCGTTCCTTTGTGCCTGGAATTTGTGATATAGAACACATTGTTTATTTAAGAGGAAGAAAATTGGAAATCAAGCTCAAGAGGAAATTATGCTATTAGTTAAATTAGGTATCATTAATGTTAAATAATATACGAATCTAAGAAAATATTGAATATTTCTTTTGAAACTTACATAATATATTAACTTAATTAAGTTATAAAGCTATAATGAGAGGAATTATGATATCATTTAACCTTTCAACGATGATGACGTTGATGTTGATGATATAGATTTTTTTGATCATTTTTATCGAAATTTTATTATTTATTAAAATAATAATTAAACGAGTTATAATAAAAAAAATAATAATTTTTGTAGCTTCATATAAAAACAATAAATGTTCAGAAATGGACATTGTTTACATGTAGTAAGTATGAAATTTAATGTTGAAATAATTTTTGATATAGTTTACACAGCAATTAAACGTCGTTCCTAAAGGGTTAAGGCAAAAACTGGTTAAAACGAGACCAAATAAAAAAAGAGTATACGCCATAAATACGCTCTGGCATAAATTTGCTTAATGAAAGTTTCATGATTATTGCATTGGTCAGCACTAGAATATATTAATTAATTGGAAAAATTACAAAAAAAGAAGTTACGAAACAGAAAAAAAATAATTCATAACAATTTATCAATTCCATAAAGTTTCACAATTTTTCATAATAATAATTTTCCACTTCTGCAAAATTCCAAAATTTTATTTACATATGTGCGTAGGGTGTAATTTATTCTATTTGTATGCTATGATTAAATTGCATAAAAATCTACAATATATATAAAATATCCAAATTATGCCACTTGTTTTAGTATTTATTGACTGAAACAAATCTCTCTGATTAAATTGAATCTAAACTTGCATAAAGATTCGCAATTTACCTACTACATCATTAATTCTATCATCTTTAACATCAATTGCAGAAAAATAAAGAACACTCTAGCTAAAATTAATTTATCTCTATTATAATTGCATAATTATTAGACATTTCTTGAACAAATCTATGGTAATCCTCGATATTTATTTCCTTGGGTCTATCATCAATAAAATCAATTGCAAAAAATAAATTTATCTCTACTACATTTTAATTCCGTAATTATCAAAGATTTCTTTAATAGATCGGTCTATAATAATCTTAGATATTTATCTTCTTGGCTGAAGTCCATCATCAATGAAATCAATTACAAAAAATAAAGAACTGAAGTTAATTTGTCTCGACTACATCTTAATCATCATTCTAGATACTTATTTCCTTGGCTATAATCCTACACCTTATCATCACATGTAATCGTAAGGTGAGTAAGATAAAGCAACAGGTTTCTAAATGAGTATCAGTAGTTCTGACCAATCTGCAGATATCTGTTCTTTGTCAGACTCTACTACTTTCTTGATACCCGGTACATACATGCGCAATTTTATTTTGCGCGCAGGCTCGCAAGATTATCCAAACGCAGGTCCCATGCCATTACGGAAAAGTGGCGTACGTGCCAAAAAGAATATATTCAGCGTGAGCCAATTGGTCCAGCGACCTTGGCCCCTATCAAAAATCCCCTTTCACGATGACATAAAAGGAAGAAGCCGATGGAGAATGATCAATCACATCATCAACTGGACATCCATGGCCGAATATAATTTTTCTCGCTTTGTAATTAAATTGAATTGAACGAACACGTGATACTTTTCATCATACATTTTTACACCGTCAGAAGTCATAAATTTGAATAAAAATTCGCAATCTACAGATTACAAATTACAAATTATTTTATAAATTACTGATTTTTTTATATTTTTATAATATTTCTAATATTGTGATCAAAATACATATGTAACTAGTAAAATTTACCGATATAAAAACAAATAGAAATTCCATTTTGTTTTATTACGAAACTTATTACCAGTAACATAAAGATGGATATTTATTACTTTAATACTGGCTAATTTATAAGTTAATTATATTAATTACACGCTAATTAAATATTAACTCAATTGTCATTCTTTTAATATTTCTGATCATTTCAGTGTCCATATGTCTTCCTAGAAATAGATTTAAACAATTCAATTGCTCAGATTTCGATCAAGAGAGTGGAGAATTTGGCCTCTTTCAATGACTTTCCTGCAAGTCACGCACGATAAAATCGACAGGACTACAAGATTTCGAAAGGCAAACCTGGTTATCCTAATCAAAAGACTTTGCGACTTCTTTCCTCTCTCGTTGTAGACGCTAGCACCATGTCTCAAGATGCATACAGAACAAATTCCAAATTTTCCAATTGCAATTTTTTTTTAATGCACAACATAAGAAGACTACATTTCTTCAAGTTGTTTCTCAGTTTGTAATGTAAAAGCATTCTTCAAAAAAGTTCTATAGCCTATGTGTTTCAAATACAACCTATTTAAAAGTTCCTTAACTTCTTCGATCCACGTCGAGCGACGTACATACATATCGAATCCTAATATCTCTCGTTTGTCATTCCTCGAGATAAATGGGAAAAGGTCCATCAACGATATTCAAAGAACTATCAAATTGATTGATCAATATCGTGAAACAATCGCGAAAACTCGGACCGCGAATGCGAGTACGTAGCACGTAATCACGTTCAACTTTTACCGTGATTCGCATTTGGGTATCGGGGGCACCTGCATACCGTTCTCGAACCAGAGAGAACTTCTTGTTCCGTTGTGTCGGTTAAAGGATGAAACGTAACGTTAGCTTACGTGCAGTCATTGCACCGTGCTCACTTAAAAATAACATCTGAGTTCAATTAATGAATTCTTATGAACGGGAAGACGCGTCGACGGTGTTCTATTTTGGGACAAATATAGTCAACCATTGACCTGGTTACACGACGGTGTAATAATTAAAAACACAGCGACACTAGCTAGTGATTTGGAGCGAAAGGTAGCAAGAGTTTGGTGATATGAAAGTCTCGAGTTTTATTCTTGAGGCACTCTTACAATTAGGATAACGGAGTACTGAGTATACTTGAGTTTTCTTCTTCTTTTGAGTGTCGGTTTGTAAAACTTTTAATTTTTCAGGAATGATGTCTGTCTGATGTCAACTACAAATAATACATTATCAAATAATAACAATTTAGGTAATTTTATAACTTTTCATAATTTTCATAGTAATATAAATTAATATTAATAATAATATTTAGGCAGATTTAACAATTTGTTTTATTTAAATGTTGATTTCGCTTATGAAGAGAACTGACTGCGAAATTTAGTACAGTATATAAACATCACAGACAAATTAATTACCTCTACACGAACCGCTGTTCTTCATTAAAATATGAATTTATAATTATAATTAATAATTAATGCTTAATGAGAATCAATAATTAATCATTAATGCAAAGTGCTATATTAAAAGGATGAAACAAACTTCCACTTCCTCTATCTACGTTTGCAAAATCAAATTTAAATAGATTTAAGTAATCAATTTAAATAAATATCCACAGTGCTACTAATCAAACAATTTAGACAAGTTATTCGCGAAATTCATCCTCGAAGTCGCACCTTCTACAATTCCTGGTATTCAGGAATACCTGAACCTGATTGCCAATGCAAAGAACACCGTCAGAATATCAAAAGCCAGCTACCGAAAAAATCTGATCGCGCGATACGTCACGAAGATGCGATTCGATCGGAAACTCAAATGAACCGATACCGAAGCAAGGAAGAAATTGAAAGGCAATTCTTTCTCTTCAAATTAACACCGAGCGAGTGAAATTTTTCTTTTTTTTTTTCTTTGTTGCTCTTCTGCTTTCTCTCCCCTCTGCCCAAAAGAAAAGAAATATATCTCTGGACAGAGCGAATGAATTCACGAGACAGGACGTGACAGAGAACTCCTTAGACCTTGGTAGGCTGGAGCCATTGTTCGACTACGAAATGAGCGTTCGCGTTACTGTATCGCATATGCGCGATGCGACGTCTCCTTCGACGCCTACAGGATGGACTTGCCGCGCAAACCATTCCGCGAATTTGCATTTCAAAAAAATGCGGAAGACAGTGCGCGGGAAGACCCACGATCAGATATCAAGGACAGATCGGCTGTATTCTGTTTTTTCTTTTTTTTAAGGGATGAACGTTGGAGTGTTAAAGAATCACAAAGAAAAATGATCTTTGAATGTTTACTCAAAAGATTTAGATCTTTATTAAATTTTTACTCAGATTCAGATTTTTCGGAATATAATTGAAAAAATAGGAGCTGGATAGAAAATTTTACGTTTCAGACGTGATGCATAGAAAACACCATATTTTGAATATTTTATATGTTCTTTCATATTGTGTAAATTCGACATAAGTTTACGTTTTAAAGTTTTTTGTAGATATATGAGGATCTGCGATTTACTAATGTTGAAGAATAGAAATACAAAAGTAGATACTGATACGAAGAAAATTGCAAAATATTAAAAATTTTGTGTAAAAGAAAAATACAGGAAAGAAGTTCAATCCATTAAGAAGCAATAAATTATCACAATATTCATAAAATTATATAATGAAAGACATGATGATGAAAGAAATATTAAGCAAATCCATCGAATCCTTTCTTTCAATATTTAAAAATAGAATTTGATAATAGAAATTGACTATACCTTTTTCATCTCTTTATCGAATTAAAATGCTAATATTAAATTCTATTAATTCTACTGCTCATCATTTTCCTGTTCATGGTTAAAGTTTTATAACTGTATAATGAGAATAAGAGAGCTGTTCAAAGACGTATACAATTCCAATTAAATCTCGGTTACCTTCCGGTTAGGATACGCATGAGAAACTTTTAACTGTAAAATGTTCATCGATTCTAACACAATGATTTTCAGCAAGGTGTGAACGTGGCTGGAAGTAGAGATTACATTAAAAGCAAATACGTGTATATTTGCATATACGTGTATATACGCAAAAAAATGTTATTTTATAAAAATTAAAAAACACTAAAGGAAGGATTTACTTTTTCGAGATAAATTTTAAATTAAACGCATTATTAAATATTTAATATATTAATATATTATTATTAAATTATAATAATACAATAACATAAATTATACCAATATATCATATAATAATAATAATATCATTAAATTAAATATAGTCTGTAGTATTATATTATATAACATATTTTAGGTTTGAAAATATTATTATATTAAAATATTATAGGTTTAAAGAAATACAGGTTAATCATAATTTTATTAACGTAAGTAAAGAAATGAAATCCAAATAAAAATTTATTTTATCTAGATATAATATATTATAATAAATACTCTACTTTGGATATTTTAGATAAATTACTTTTTAGATAATTACTTTACGTGTGCATTTTTTTACATTCTAATTTTCTACAAGCACATAAAAATTAAAATTTTTAGTTATAATATTTTGTCTTTCCATTTATAATTATATTCTATCTCTGTACTACTTGAATTTCTATATCTAAACTCTTTTATATCTTCCTTTATACCCAAATCTATTAATTTATTTTATAGTTGTTTGTAATTTATTTCTTTTACATCTCATTTCTTAAACCTTTCCTTTTTTTATTCTTATATAAGAAAGAAGTTGCCTGAATTCCTAGAAAATTTTTTTTCCAAAATACGAAACGAATATAACTCAAAAATTAAAATATATAGCACCTAGCTCATTAGGATACAATTTCAATATTCTTTTATTAAAATAACAAAAAATACACAAACATTTTAAATCAATATAAAACACAACATAAAAAATAACGGATAAAATTTGCAAGTCTAATATGAGAGGAAAGTATCGTATCAAGGATTCGAAATTAACTCCAAAAATAGTGCCAATTTATTTAGGTGCAAGATTTGTATGTCAAATTCGCGTACCTTCTACGCGCTCTAAATCTTTATTCAATTTCTGATCTTAGAACAGATATTATAATCAGTGCATCGACCGTAAAATTTCAAATGGAAAAATCTAACGTGAGGACTATGAAAGTTTACAATTTCTGTTATAAAAAAATTCTTCATTTGTCTGAAACGAATCTATTTCAGTCAGAAGGTACTTCCGATTGAATTTTGATTATTTTATGAATTTCAAATTAGAAATTACAAATACGAATATATAAATTATTTATATAATATAATATATAAATAATTATAGTATCCTTATACAAATTAAAATTATATGAATTGTAGTTTATCCTACTGTTTCAAAAAATATAGCCACAGCATAGTCTAAATACAGTTTTTCTAATAATTTAAAAAATATTAGAAAACAGTTTCAATATTTAGTGTCCGAACATTTAAACACCTCAATATGAATGGGATTCACTGTACGTCATGAGTACGTTTGCAGAATTATAAGTTTGGCTTCGACACTGTACGAAATTAAAGAATTTGCTTGATCGAAAGATAATATCGAAACTTCGTATTCTCGATACGATCCTGCTGTTATCGTCCCGTTATGTCTATGAATGTTAGGAGGTAAGATGAATGCCGAATTCCAACTTAGCAATCGATTGCGTAAGAATCGAATGAATGACCGGTCCTTCGTCGAAACATCATCGATTTATTTCTCATTATCGGTGATAAAATTGCAAATTCAGAGTTGAGGAATTTTATTTTTTGAAAGAATTTGAAGAGATTCAAAATTCTTCGAGTAGAATTCCTAACATTATCACAAATTGATTTTATCAATTTATATATACAATTATATTACAATGAAATATTTTATATAATAATTAATATACACTACATAATATAATTGTGTATGTATAATAAATATATAATATTATAATTATAAATAATTATAATACAATAATAAATTATTATATTATATTAATTAAATTGTAATCTATTCATAACTAATTAATTTATGAAATATAACTTTTATTATGTTTTAATTCCAAGCGTTAAAAATTTTCAGGTATAATTATTCAATTTGTTATAATGTAGAAATATTGAAACATTGGATAATAGTAATAAAATGATGAAATATATTCGTTTTATTGTTTCTGGATTGAAAAAAATTGAGAATTATTTTTCGAAATCAAAGAAATATCAAATATTATTTTTTGAAAAAGCAAAGAAATATAAAATACAGAGAAACTCCATCTCATCCAAAAACCAATAAGTCAAAATTCCTACTTTAGATATGTAATTAAAAAAAGAACGGTCCGAGAGAAAACGAAAAATTATAAAAAACAAACAGAAGTGAATCTTATCTATTCATAAACTTACCGATCACACAAGCAATTTTTCATGAACTCACACGATGTATGAATTGTTATTTAAATTTTCATTAGATTCAAGAACAAAAGGAAACAACCACTCGATCACCTAGCAAAAGAGAAAAAGAACAATGGATTACGGTATACCGATAAAAATAAATAAGTGAAAGAATTATTCTCTTCTCCAGTTTCTAGGAAGCAATTTTGCAATATCTTTGCAATATTGCCACACAACATTTTTTAACGCAAAAATAAAAATACCATTAACTCCTCCAACCTGCGGCAAGAATAATAATGCTTGACGAAGGCATGATTGCAACTACATCATCATACGGAGCATTATATAAAAATTGCGTACCTAATTGATTCATGGCCGATATGCAATGTTTTATAATAGTATTTTGCAACCATACTGATGCCTGTCCCTTGCTCGTTAATATGCTCCGATGTTATGTTCAAGATCTGTGAATTTCATCCTTCTCAACACATCGTAGTTATAGATAATACGTAGATATCGTATTCATTCATGCAAGAAACGTCTCAATTGACGCACTCCGCAAGAACCGTAGATGATTCATAAACGTTCTTTGAATGGAGATCTTTCCACGTGCCGATCTTCTTTGCTTCTTATTATTAGATTTCATGTTTTTACGCAACTTTACGCATTTATAATCTAAGTCAATATTTGAGGTAATTTAACGTTCAAGATGGATGGGAACTGGAGTCTCTATGTTTAAAAAACAATTAAAAAAAAACTATTATTAAAACTGTCATTAAATGTATTTTGGAACTTAGAATGATTGATACTAATTAGAATGATATCAATCAAAAAGAAAAAAAAGAAAAATTTATTTCTCCAGACTCTTATGAGCCCGCCTCGAATATATTAAGCATTATAGATCATAAAATATTTTAACTTTTTAAGACATTCTGAAGTAAATATTTTACTTACTGCTATTTTGTATATTATTATATTATTTAATTATTTTATTGTTATATTCTTCAATTTATAACTGTGTAACAGTGAGCGAGAGGAAATCTTTCATTTTTTTTCTATTGGATACTTTATTTTTCATCTATCTTTTGTTAAATTATTCTAGTATGTAATATTAAGATTGGAAAGAATAATTATTATCATATTTATATTTGATATTTGTGCTATTTTTATACTATTATGTTTATACAAAATCGTTATTATATTATTATATATATTTATTTTATAATTATTCCAGATTCAAATAATATGCGATATCACCGTGGTTCGAGAGTTGAAAAACATACCATTAGAGGATTAGATCGTTCAATGATCTTAAATCATTCTCTGAACTTGCAAAAATATTCGACAACCATCATAGATCAAAAAAAGTGATACTTCATGTTTGAAGAAGATTTTTTAACTCGAGTAAATTCGAATAATAAATTGTTCATAACATTCTGTGTTTGAAGAAATTAAGAAACACAGCACTGAAACATTCGATCGTTCAATGATCTTAAATCATTCTTTGAACTCGCACAAACATTCGACAATCATCACAGATCAAAAAAAAAGTAATACTCCGTGTTTGAAGAAGATCCTTTAACTCGATTAAACTGACGCTGTTGTACCGGTTTCTCGTGGGGAACAGGTGTGCCACATACCTCTGCACATCGCGGCCGTTCTCTTCAATTATGTCTGTATAACCAGAGGCCGACCTCAAAGCTTGCGTTGCTGTAAATTACACCGGGATAATAAAATCCACACGAAACCGCGCGTTTGATAATATTTCTATTCTCGTTCTTCTCCGCAACAATTATCTTACATTGTCGCCTTGATAATCGAGGTTTCATTAAAACAGTAATCTTCGATGTCACTCAAATTATACCCTATCGTTGTGTGAAAATCGTTGCTCAATGGTAAAATTATCTGCGTTAATGTTAAATCGTTGGATCTTAGTATCAAGGATTATGTTACATCAAGGATTTTCCTGTTACACGTAGTTTGTATCGTAAGATTTGATTAAAAAGACACAATGGCGAAAATCATTGTTATTCTTGAACTGAACATTGAATTTAACACTGATTAAAATTTTCTTTTGAAATTTAGTAAAAATGTGCAAAAGTCTCTGACAAAATTAATACTTATTAATCCATTAACAGCCAAGCAATGGTTTATCATAAATATTTCAGTTTTTTTGAATCTCATGAAATTTTAAAATCCGAGTGGAAATGATAGTAATAGAAGAAATATCAAGCAAATAGTTGGCATTCTCTTTTGTAGCCAAACTGTTGAAAAACGAAATTAAGTAATCCAGATTGATCGAAAGAAAATTGCAAACGAAATTTAATTGCATTACAATGATTATGAGTATTCCAAGTGAACGTTTACTTTCAAAGTGAAGAAGATGAATACAATTGAAATATGCTAAATGCAGTTGCTGCATAGAATAGCGATTAGATAAAATCAATCGCTATTATTAATGAAGTTCAATATGCTCGAATATGGCACGAATATTTCAAACTTAATTACTCAATTTCTCTCGATTAATCGATAATTATTGTATTCTTCTGTTGCTAATGATTTCGAAGGTAATTATGTAAAGTGATTCATAACATGACCTCAGAAAAAAAAAAGTTTCTCACATATAATTCACAAGATCGGCTTTTGTTTCATAAGTACTCACAAGTAAATCACATGTTTTGATGAACATCATTCAACTTCAATTAAAAAACAATTTTATTCGTTCATGGAAACATAAAATCACTAAGATCGGATACAATCAGGAAACCTAAGTTTGTTATTGATGCTCTAATGATCATTTTTTGTTTAATACGAGACAACACCGATGTCTGATAAATAGATTAGATTTATTATTTATTGAAAATATAAAGATGCAAAAAATATAGAAAATATCGAAACTATAATTTTCTATTTAATAGATGAAAGAAATCTCTATTTAAATTCTGTTTCTTTAATTTCATGAAAATAAGTATTTCCACAAATACTTACTGTAATAATTAAATAAAATCTGAACTGTGAAAAACTACTCTTCTCGTTTAATAAATAATAAATAGTAAATAGAAAATAATTGGCCAATAAATAAATAAAATCTGCCCTGTCAAAACTTTTTTATTCTTTTTAGTGAATAAAAAAAAGTATTCTTTAATTGTAAAACTAAAAAATAAATAAAAAAATTAAAATCTAATCTATCCCTAAATACAAATTACGAAATAAAGACAAAAATTTACGATATACGAAGAATTACGAATAAGGATAAAAATTCTTTGAAACAACTAATCGAAAAAGACACAAAGAAATAACACGTAGTTCGATGAATGACCTGGTACCTATATGGCGATGTTACCTAAGCAGTCATCATAGACATCAGACAAGCTTCTAGACAAGGTGGACGTTGATCTCAACGATGCCAGTACCGCTTTTATTCCAACACAAAAACACGATGGCGAAAGGTGCATTAAACGGTACAGAGGAATCTGGACTCAAACCAATGACTTACATTTTATACTTATACCGTTACGCGTATCTACTGTCACCACGATTCTGTAAATTTCATGCACCGCGGCTACGATTTGATTATACAAAACTATGCCGCGAAAAACGTAGTTTAGCATCCGACGTGAAATTAAAAAGTTGTTTCGCGTTATGGTTAATGATTAAAGAACTTTTTTCAAGAGTTTTATATTGTATATAGTTTCTAGTATCAAGAAATCGTTATATTGGTATTGAGAAATTGTAGAAAGTTTTCTATATCGTTCCTGATATTAAGGAATTATTTTATTAGTTTCAATTTTTTTTTTTTTTTTTTAGTAGTTTCATTAAGTATCAACTATTAGCGTACAATTATTATCATTAAATTTTCTAAAATTCTCTTGTAAAATGAGGAAGATATTTTGCAGCTTAATGTATGAAAATAAAATATTTCAAGTTATTAATTAAACAATTTCGCTGTTATACCAATATCTCAAGTTCTTGACAAATAAAATAATTTTACTGATATCCCAATATTCCAAATTACAAATTTCACCGATATTCCAAATCACAAACAAAAATAAAATGTCCCAAATTATTAATAAATAAAATAAAATAAAAATACCAAAAGACAGATCGCTGACGCCAAACGAAAATAACGAATTATTGAAATAAGTTAAACACGATAGAAGACCAAGATGAGTCCAAAAAAACTTTTCTAACCAACGTTTTTCTTATGCAACATAGCGTGTAACGCAAGTGAAAGAATTTTGTTCCACGGATCGCGTTCGGAATCATATTTCTCAAAGACTATTTCCTTTCGTCTGATCCGTGTACACACGCTATAGTTGTCGTTACCGCGAGTATCCATGATTAGGCATCATAGGTGACAAAATTCGAATTCCACCTGTACAACGTTGTAACGCGATCTTGCAAACATTTCCATCGACTTCGAAAGTTTTCGAAAACCTTAAGGTGGGGGCAGATCATTGACATTATTTGGACATGAAGCGCGTTTTATTTAAATATTTTCGGGAACTTTTATTAAGAAGATGCCACATGGACTATGGTATATATATATTAAACATTTCGTGCATCAATTTTTCGATAGTACAGCATTTCACGTAGGATTCTAAAATGCTATACATAGCTTTCAAGTAACCCATCTTTCGAGTTCTTCCAAGTCTAATGAGGCCCTCTTTTCAAAAACAGCGAAGACCGACCGTTCCATAAATCAAGGCATCACTCGAAGTTTCCAAATATCGTGTCTAAGTTCCCGAAATTCATATCATTAAAGAATGCCAATAGAAAATCCATAAAAATTAATTGAATCTTCTTCAAAAAGGGATCAATGTTTATTTGCAGGATAAGTCACTCTATATCCAGTGATTGTATCGCAATCTTAGAATATATTACCGTTGCAAGTGTAAGGTGATTTGTCTTCCGTGGGAAATGACAGTTTAGATAATTAATTTCTATTGAGCAACGACACATTCCGGAATGTTTCTTATGTCTTTCTAGAAAATCTACGCCACACAACACCCACGGCCAACCGTTCGAGAGGAACGAAGAAAATTGAATATTAGTAGACTGATTTCCCTACGTCGAAACAATCCCGAACCTAACTCGTTATTTAGACACGTTGTAGCGATCGGTTAATTATAACGTGGTCACGCGAAACGGAAACCGCGTTTAAGTCCAAATTATGAGGAGTGTTTTTATACGTAGATCGAAGAGAACTGGTTTTCGAAATGTGTCATGGAAATTGGCAATTCCGTTTGTAAGTATTCGCTATGGGAGTAATTACAAAGAAATAGCAATAGCAATAACAATTATTCTCTTATGTCTACTCTCTTGGACATTTTTTTGATTCCTTCTTTTTGTAACATTCTAACTTCATTATAAATTCTTTACTAGTAAATTATATTTAAAATAAAACGTCGATTATTCGAATATGAAAGATCTAAACTATATACATATCTAACAATATTTACACTTTGGAACACGTATCTCTTCTATGCCCCATTTCAACAATTCGTTGGACAATGAATTTAATGTACACTTACATACAGATTTCATTTGTTATGATTCATGATATTAAAAGGACAAAAGTGTACGCAGTAATTAAAGGATAAATATTATTGAACGTTTAAAAAAAACGTGAAAGTGCCTCGAATTTAGTCAAGGAAAAAGATCTACAATTTATAAATATTAAAAATTATTAAGATCTTAAAAGAACTTATCAAAGAAATTTTCGTCCCTTGTAAAGTAAAGTAAAAATAATAATAATGATACTGTTAATAAAATAATAATGATAATAATACTATATTGCTTCCTCTTCAATTATTATATACTAGATTAATTTAAAATATCAAAATATTCAATTAAAAAAAAAGAATCTAATATAAAATTTGCTCCAGTTACTATTGATGAAAAGATTCATACAATCGAAATAAAAAAATGATTCCACAGCATTCCACAAACTTATTGTTAAAATAAATTGCAAAACTCAAACGGAATGAAATTTACTATATTTAAAAAAAATAAAAACTGCGTAGTATCATAAAAATAACGTATAATTAAAGAAGAAAACCGAGATGTAACCAAGGCGTAACTGAGGCGTTCCTTGCATACATACATATACATATCTACTGACAATGAGTTATTTCTGATTCTATCTTGCAGAAGACTATACCTTGACTAATCACAGTCAGAAGAAATATTCAAGATAATAAAATGTAACGAACATGACCCTGAATAAACATCCCTAACCACAAATGGCCTTAACTTACGAAACCAATCAGGGCATATAAAGGCAGTAGCTGGATATAGTAATCAAATAAACAACGTGAAATACAGTCCAATATTGTTTTCTACTTTGAGAAATATTTCATTCATCAATTTTTCAAAAATACAGCATTTCACGTAGGATTCTAAAATTTTTATAATTTAAACGAAAAATATCGATAAATATATTGAATCTATGAATCTTTTTATGTTTAATAAAATTATTATTTTTATTCTTACTCTCCGTTAAATCAATTCCTCATTTCAATATTTCATTTAATATTTGCAACATTTTCGTAAGAAAGAAAATACAGTAGCAAAATATTTCCGATTTCGAATAAATTATTTCAAGGTTCTAATTTCAAACAAAAATAAAAGTAAATGATGAAATTTTCAACTTTAAAAAACTGTGGAAATACATTAATAGAAAGATTTATGTACCTACAGTTACAAATATTAAAATATACTTTTTATAAAATCTTGAAGATAAATCCATATAAAAATATTTTTGGAAAAGAAATCTGTTTGTATCATAGATGTTTGTGCAATTTATTACTACAGCTGATTGTGTGTAGTGTATGTAATGAAATTAGGCCGAACAAATCAGAAAACGTCGACGCAAATATTCTATGTTAATTTATGGACTCGCTCATCGAATACAGTGCGCAGTAATTTAACAATAATCGCATTGTAAAACTATTCATGCATTCCTGTGCGTGCGTACACACGTGCAATGTTCACGAGAACAGAATGTCAAAAGCACAGACGCTGTGCGTCAATGAAGGAAATCTCCCTTATTGTACGTAAAATATGGAGAATGATGACCATAGGGAAATAGGATTTGCAAATCGAGTCAGTGTTAATAACCTTACATATTTGCACTTGCGGAATTTGTCAATCTAATTTTATGACCTGTACTATCTCAGAAAAAAAAAATTTTTTGACAACACTACTGATAAATGATTTAATGTCAATTTCTTTTGGTAGTACTACTTTTGGTAGTAGTACTTTTGGTAGTAGTACTTTTGGTAGTAACATTGCAAGAAAGATACAACAGATATGAGAAGAAAAAGAGTAATAATTATTAACATTTATTAAAGGAAACAAATATTTAGAAAGATATATAATATTAACTATATTTTTACTTATATTACTTATGAAATATTTCAAAAGATATTTCTATCGATACTGCAATCAATCATTACACAATTAATGATCATTTTTAAAAAAATGAAAAAATCTTACTAGTCTCTAATGAATAAATAACTCTAATATAATAACTAGCATATAACTGAAGAAATAATTAAATTTTTAAAGGAATTCTTATAAAAGTTTAAAAATTCTTGATCAAAGAATCAGCAAGTAAGAGCTGAGACATTTATATACACAGTACAAGTGAACAAGCCGAGAAAGTCAAGAGTGTGGATTCCATGATTTAACCATGTTCGAAGAAGGATATCTCGGGTCAGTTAGCCTACTTACGAAGAGTTGAAATTCGTTCCGTCGTCATCACGACCGGTTGCCCCCTTATTTCGATAATATTGACCAGAGTCTCAAAATCCAAGAAAAGGTATTCTATGCGATTAACGTCCAACCAGCAAGTCACCATTTACCTAAGACTTGCGTAATAATTGTGAATGACTACTAGACATCATCGACGACGCACGTACCGAACTCGCGTCTTCGATTTGCCGATTTTATTAAACAAAATCCGGTCTCCACGTCACTTTCGACCAGAGAAAGTCGTGCAATTCATTTTACTGTTCGTCGAATGATTTATGGAAAAAGATTTCGTTAGAGACTATTTAAAGACATTTGGAACTTGAATTAGAGATACAAATTATTTGAACAAGAAATTAACGTTCTTGATATACAAAATTCTTATTATTATTGATATTATTAACTTTAAATAACATTTTTTATTTGTTTCTTTTGACATGATAACGATTTAATATAATTAATATAATTAATTTTCGCTGTTCATGTTACAGGTAGCACGAAAGAAAAAATTTAAATTTGACTACTGCGCATGCGTTTTATGATCGTATGGCGCTTGTATAATCACTATAAAGTTTAAACAACATTATAAATATAATAATACAATATTTTAGTAAGAACAGTAAATTATAATTCGAAATGTAATTTTTTATAATATTCTCAATAAGAATTATTAAATTTTTTACAATGATATCATTTTATAGTTGCAATATGACCAACGTCAACAGCAGACGGCAGCTAAGTCGTCTGCTAAAAACAGCTGACAGCTTAGCAGAATAAAAACATAATTTCCGAATCTTATTCTCACTATGAATATTTCTTTTCGAATTTTATGAATTTACATTTATAACATGAAGATAAAAACACTCGTATGAAATATCATTGTTTATTTTCTAACATTTAAAATACAAATTTCTTGATGAAGAAACACGCTTTACCGACATTTTATTAGACATTATGTAATAAAATCTACACGAAACTTAAAACGATTGTCTATTGCGCATATTTATTGTTAATTATTAATTTTATTACCTTTTCCGTGCCTGTACGTAACAATTAACATCTCAAACCAGAAAACCCTATATATAAGACCGCGAAAACATTTTCACGGTCGAAACGAAAGGTAGGTTATGTTATTAACCTGACCGAATTTCTTGTGATATCTGACTGAAAGTACACGAAATAATAGGCATGTTCGCTCATATTAGAAAATACTAACATTGTATAACCAAAATGATGATTTGTAATTGCATCGTAACTATGTTGATTATAGATAATATCTTTAGTGCCAAAAAGTAAATTTAACGTACCTGACATTGTTGAATCAAAGTATTGGTCGGATGTTCGATTCTAGGTCGTGACTTGACACACGTCGTCGAAACTTTCCTTCGTAATTGGGCGAGATGTCTGAACTGGCACAATTTCTCTGCACGAGCACAGAGCCTACTCGACCCTACACACGCCATAGCAAAAACTGTAGTGAGCCGAGTCACACAACTTGTGAAGACTTTCGAGTATCAACTAGCCCCACCGACACTTCAAAATCACTTCCCCACCCACTTTTCCCTTTCCCGTCCCCACTAATAGGTACACCTGCTATACGCGGCATTAGTCAAGACAACGCTAAAAAATTATAAGTAATTTTAATCATCGAGTATTCCCCAACAGAATATCAATAGACTTTTAAAACAATGTCATATTCAAAGTCTATTAGCGACCTCTAACTGATGTTTCTATTATTTATTTGTCAAATTACTATAAAAGGTATCAATTATCTTATAATTACATTCTTGTATTATTTTTAGTATGCACTTTCGTATAATTTAAAACAGCTTTTGTGAGTCGAAATATTTTCTGTAATAATTCATCCTACTTTTCATACTAGAAATTTTGTTCTCTTGTGACATATCAAATTAATTTGTAAAACTGTTAAATTTATAATTTAAGCAAAAAGAATTATGTATAAAAATCAAATAAATTCCGTGACTTTCTATCTTTTAAGAATTAATCTCAACAGCACATTCTGCTTTCGATCTGTGTTTACTTTTATAATCAATGGTATACTTTAAACATGGCGTACAATATTTTCAATAGGTTTTATCAAGCATTTAAAACATTTAATCAAGTAATTGACACTATATTGAGACGTAGTTTTCCATCAGGTAATAAGAATATTTCTATACCTGAGTATAGTCAGAAATGAGATATGTATATATATATATATATATATTTCTTTTATTGTTTCTAACCTCTTCAAAATATTTATTATTATCAATAAATTATTAATAAGTGTAATAAATTATTCATCATTATTAAATACTACTTAGGTCATTTATATGCCATCGAATGCAATACTATAAATCAAGTGCAGCCTGTTCAATTTCCTGGACAATCTATAAAGGATATCCTAAATGAAACAGTTTTATGGGCCGTACCTAAAAAACGACGATCTTTAGAAAAGCGTCTTGATAGAAGATATGGTATTCCTGAATATCATTGGAAACCTCATGTACCGAAAACAAATATCTTAATGTGTAGGAAATGTGGTCATGATTATGAAGCTGGTACACTTTGTGGTAAGATATATAATTTACGTACAAAAAATTATGATTTATTAAACAGTTATCACATATATCACTTTCTTCAATTTTAACAGGGTATTGTTACGAAATAGTAAAAAAAGAAACAAAAGAAATGCAAATAGCTATAGAAAAATCATTGGGATTACAGCCTGTTGAACAAGATGTTATAGTGTTGTATGAAGGAGAAAAGGAAAAGCTAGAAAATGATGACTTTTGGAAGGTATTATACAATATGCATGTACATAAGATATTTCATCTGATTTTTATATATAATTTACATTTTACATTTAAATTATATCTTTGTATAGAAACAAAGAATCATAGAATTACCTAAAAAGAGACCTGATTGGTTTCATGCAAATTTACTCCAACCAACAGCAAAAGAGTTACCTGATTCTGAACAAAACTTAGAACCTAAATTTTCAAAAGATGATAAGAATAAGTAAATGATTATTTTATATTGATATACAATTCTTGTTTATATTAAATAAATTAAACAGAATAAACTATGGACAATTCTTGTTTTATTTTATGTGACATTTTTACAATTACAAATGTCTATAATATTCTATATCTCTTCTTGATCTCTATAATTAATGAACATAAAAATAGGTATAATATAGATAACAATCACATTCTTTGCTATTTCTGTATTAAATCATTATTTTTATATATGATAGTTGTTTTCATTAAATCTTCTCTGAGTCAACACTTTATAAAATTCAATAATGAAAAACATGTCTAGTTTTGTTAACTGTAATTAATACAGTTTTCACAAAACTATATCATATTTACAAATACCTTGCGTTTGTCTTAAAAAAAAAAAAATATAATGATGTATAAAACTCTATAAAATTAAAGATACTACTCATATTATAAACCCCATGTTACACAATCATTAGTGAAGAATTTCAAAACCATCTACTGTTACTTCTTTATTAAAATGACTCAGAACATGTTCGTGAAATTCTGCAAATGTGACAGTTTTTCCATAAAACGATCCACATAACGGACAAATTTTATTGTCTTGGTCTGTATTATCTGTTAAATTGGAATACTTTTCTAAAGATAGGCTCGGAGTTTGAAGACTGGTTTGAGTTGCACCATGCTCTTTAATACTTTCATTAAAATTAAATTGTGTGCTTGCATGACACATCTTTTTATTCGCATTTGTACGGCAGTTATTACACATTAATCCTAAAAAATTATATTTGGGATTAATTTCTATCAAAATAAATTGACATATTTTCGATCCTCTTAATAGACACAAGGATATTCTAACCAATAACTAATGTCTTTATGAAATAAGTGTCGTATTATTTCTAACCCGTGACTGATGATATTTCAGTTATCAATAAGTCATCAACATATGGAAAATAAAATTTCTGTATTTCTAAATTTGTAATTATGGGATTATTTAAACAAAATAACTAAAATTATTCTAGTCAAAATCACACTAAAGATTACCATATTAGAATAAATTTGAATTATATGAATAATATATGATGTATTTAAGAATAAGCATTAAATAAACTTAAAATAATAACTAGAACAAACATCTACTAAACAAAGATACCAATAATTTTTTATTTATACCTTCTTTTTTCTTTTTGAAATTTTGGAGTGCTCTTTTTAGCTTCGTTTGTTGCACTAATAAAATGCTTTTCATTTGTGACAGTCTAATATCATGTTGTTTCAATAATTCTAAATCTGTATCTGAATCCTCAGGATAAGTAAAACCAATATTCCTTAAATCTGGTTCTGTACTATTTTGTAATTCAACCATCTAGATCAATATTAAATAAAAACAATGATAATTCTTAAAACTGGATTATTACTTACTCCTTACTTACCTCTGCATATTGCTGTTCTAAATCTGACTTTTCCAACATAATGCTATTTATAAGTCTAAGTGATATTTCTTCTAAACTTTGTTCTTTCTCACCTAGATCAAAATGCATGTAATAATTATGTAATTTTTCTTCAACATATAGCATAAAAAGTAAATTGTATTCAATATATACCATTGTTTGTCGCTAACATACATTGATTATTATCCTCTTTACTAGAAATATCACGGAAACTATAAGACACAATATCTGAAGGTTCTGCTGGAGAATGTTGCTTAAGCGTATCAGAAATTTTTGTCAATTGACTTCCTAAGGATTTATTGGTTCTTGTTAATTTAGATAATCTATTCCATAACTGTCGATTTTCTGCCGCCACCATAAAAACTTGATGAGTGAGCTGAGATTTTTGTTTCTTAAGCTCTTCCACTTTTTCCTGTCAATCAAACTACATTGAAGTATAATATATTAAGATGTGATATATATACATTCTAAGCATTAACATATATGTTATACAAACCTTCAAGGTTTGCGCAATAACTTTTTCATTATCATCAACTTTCATAATAGCTGCAGATTCATTTTTTGTGCATTCAAGTCTCAAGCACATATTTTCTTCTTCAACAGTGGCTAATCTTGTTTCTAATTGTTGACAACGTTCATTCATAGTTTTAAATGCAACTAATAAGGCATAATAATTGCCATGTTTCTCACTATCTGGATTATCAGATTGTTCCATGTCATTCATATTGTAATGATACAATTAACAAAAGTGAAAATACAATTTCAAAATATGATAATCACTAAAAAGTGTAACAGTATTTGCATTAATTTCAACTGTAATTACACTCATTTTCTAATAAACAATAGAAAACATATAAACAATCAACGTCCTCTCTATTTGCTCGCATTTCAAAAAAAAAACATTACATATGAATTTAAAAAGAATAATAACAGATAATAATTGGATTAATAGAATCACGATAAAACTGTTAAATTAGGTCGAATTGTTAAGAAATTTTAATACTTTCAAACTGTTATCTGACTTGTTATTAATTGCTTTTAGATATTAACACGGAAGGAACATACAAAACAGACAAATCACTCAACGTAAATTTATGTCACACTTTAGGGTAGCCCCCGTTATCATTTTTCTATCACTTCCAATGTTACCGTCAAACATTGAAATAAAATGGAAAAGATCTACGTGCTGCCAACTGCCGGAAACTACCAAAATGAAAGCATACAAAACACAAACGAGATATGTAAATAGACCACAAAAACATAGAGGCACAGACGAGGTATATAAATAGACATTGCACACAGTCATTGTACCATAGACCAAGTATATGAAGATTTTCAAATTTCATCATTGTTAAATAAGATAGTTAAGGACGAAAGTGCTAACGAATGCGTATGTGAATATTTTATCTTTTTTTGTTTCTTTGTGTCTTTGTGCCTTACTGGGAGTAAAATCTCTTCCTCGTTAATCTCTAATCTACTATCGTTCTTCTTTAATGTTTCTAATTACAGGGGCATTTAACCTCAATGTACTTAACCTTAAACCATGGATTTTCCCATTCAGAGTGTTTCTTCCAAAGCTCGAGTTGCTCAGCACTCACAAATATACAAGCAATCATATTAAATCAATTCAATTTAAGAATACATTGCTGAAATTGTCAAAGTTATCGACCTGTTGAACATCAGATTTATATCCTGAATTTCTCAAGACCCAGTTTGCTTATATTGTGATAGTAAGCACAAAGCTAACAAGATAATTGACAATCATATAGAAGTAAAGATCAAATCTAACTCCCTGAAAATTCAACCACTCATTTTTAAATCCAATCTATTAATACTATACTATGTACCCTATAATTCTGTAATCATTCTTAAAAAGCTTGTTAGACAAAGTATTAGATCTATTTCCCAGATCATCTTCATTAGAGCAGTTTAAATGATCTAGGATACGTACGCATCATGAGCTTTTGTTGTTAGATGTATATCGAATTTAAAAATATTCCAAACATGGTTGAATCCATCTAAATAAATTATGATAACACATCTTACTGGATTTATCTATCAGCAAAAAAAGTAGCCTGCTTCTTATGGAGGAAAGAGGGTCATGTGGGTAAATTCTGCAAAAATTTTGATCTCCAACCACTACTTTTGCACAACTCTAGTTCATGTCGAAACGAAATAGTTACTGATCCAATTGTTCAAGCTGAACAGCCAAAATCCTTTCCTGTCTTACCTTCATTCCAGATTTCTGCTACATCGTTACTCCAAATATATAAACTGCAAGATGAAAATATCACAAATCATCCTTCTGCCAGCCTCAAGATGGCTCAAGAGACAGCTTATTAACTTCAGTTCTTAATGATTTGAATGTTGTCAATGATAGTAAACGTAAAGCAGTTGTTTCTACCAAAGAAATCAAGAAACACAAAATAGCTAATAGGACAAAGATTAGAAGACATCTCTAGAAAAAATCTTACTACTGCCTGTCAAGGATTACATCTCGGATATTATTTAAAATCACCCAGTGAATTTTCAAAGTTGTTTATAATTTCTACTAGACACGTACGATGATCCCAAAATCCTGATAGCAGCGTTAAAGCATGCAAGGAACAGCTCTAATAAAGATACTTTCCTTTTCTTTACAGAATTTAAAATAACAAGCTGCATCACAAGAATTGTTAAATGTCTCAACAATTCCTATCTACAAGATGCTGTGAGTGAGGATTTGTCTCTTCTAGGAGAAGATTCCAATTAGATTAAAGTTATTCATAGCTACAACTATTATATTGTTATATAGGTTTTCTTCTGGAACTCAAGAAGTCTTTGCTCTAAGTGCATGGAAATTCAGTCCATCTTGTGACAAACATCTTGAAAGAGGGCTCACTCATAAGGACAACTTTAGCTTGCCAAAATTCATAAAAATAGTAAAAATTCATAAAAGCTGGTTCTAATTCTTCAGTTTTCAGGTAAATTACTAATATCAAATTTCCTGATATCTCAGTTGAATTATGCAGTCTTTGTTTAAATAATGTGAAGCTAGAATTGGATACATTTGTCTGCTATAGAGCTCCAAGCCTCACACACGATCTAATTGTTCAAAATAATGACATTAAATGCAATTGCATTCTAGTAGGTGACTTTAACGCTCATCATTCCAATTGGAATTGCAAATAGCAATGATAGAAGATTTCATAATGCCTTGATAACCGCTGATTTACTACACAATGATAACTCTTATACATATATTAATGTATATAAAAATTTTACATCCAATATTGATCTCTTATTCTCTACTTTAAATATTTGTAACAAAACTGATACTGTTGTGTATGATGAGACCTGAAGTTCTAATCACTTCTCTGTTTGTTTTAATATTAAAATAGATAAGAACTATTACGAGAAAAAGCCATTCAAGCTTAAATTGAATTATACTGACTAGCCAAAATTTTTCCATACTCTAGAAAATCATTAGATACATTTCTTCACTAATGATTACGATGCTTTGTAGTAAATACGAATTTTTCATTAATATCGTCACCAACGCAGTTAAATTCAATTCACTTTCTAAAAAGAAATTTATTAACTTTATAATTAAAATAAAAAAATTTAGTTGCCTGGTGTAACTTTGAATGTTCAAAAGACTTTACAGAACCTTCTTCAGGAAATGATAACATTTGAACTTAGAGAATTTGATTAGTTATAAAAAAATTTTGGTTTTACATTACAAAAACTTTAAAAAACAAGAAAAAAGGTAGTTTCAGAAAATTCGCTAAAAGTATCAATTTTCACTCTGATACAAAGTACATTGTAAAGTCTTTACAAATAAACAATATAAAGTCTTTAAAAAGTGAGTCACTTTTTCCCCACTTCTCAAAAAACCTGCAATGTAATGATCTGGAATCTGCCTTATATATAAAACCGTCCAAGTCCAATCAGATCCATCCTATTTCCTTATTTGGCTTCTTTAATTCTCGTTTTAGTTTTTCCGAATTCAACATTGATGTTGGATGACCAACCCAGACAATATTGGATCTATGCAAATACTGGCGACGAGCTAGCAACAGTACACGTAAAAGTGAACTGTGAATAGTTAGTCATAAGGGCAAGATCCAATACTTGGTCATTTATGCTCCTTTCTCTTCTACTTGAGGATGATAACCAAATATATATAAGGGCATGTTTTAAAGTAGACAGGATAGAATACTGCAGTAGAGAGAGACAGACTAGAAGATCACAGAATAGCATAGTATAACTGAGCCTAGCATAAAACATTCTATATCATTCTATATCATCCTACATCATACACGACCACGAACAAGGAATACTCTTCAAAATTATAAGCGTGTTGACTCCACTACACGGAATCCAACATTGCACTTGACTGCAAGAATCAGTTCTAGATATGGATGGAATTGACTTTGACATCTTAAAAAAACTGTCCACAAAATACAAACTCCTCTTACTAGACATTTCCAATAATATATTTAATAACAAAGACTATCCTTACAGCTGGATTTTGACCACTTCATAAAAAAAATACTTTAATACTGGACTAAAATTGGTAATTTACTCCCAGACAGCCAATACAGTCTTAAAAAAGGTAAATCATATGGTACAATTTTGTAAATCTCATTCTTAAGTTCTTCTAAGTACTAACGTCCGATATATCGACACCTATATAATATCTGAGAAAGCAGAATGTCCGATATATCGAACGGTCTCTCTCTTCTTGTTTTGAGTAGCTTGAGTCTTTATTTGATTTGATTAACTTTGAAAATATAGGAGCTACAATAATTTATATGAAAACATGTAAAATTAAACTTCGCCCGGCGATTTAAATCCGTCCACTAGCGAAGGGGGATTTAAATACTCCGTCCTTAGAAGGTTAAACTAAATGAAGCTTTTAGGAACCGTCAACAAGTTCTGGCTGCATTTCTAGACATCCAGGGTTCGACAATGTAAATATCTCAATCGTGTTGACTAAACTCGCCTCTCTTGGTTGTCCTTTCAAAACGTTAAAATTTGTAGAGTTTCTCACCCAAATAAGACATAGTCTCAGACCAAATACTAGATAAATTCAGATATGTTTTCAAATGCTTGTTCCGCAAGGCGGAGTTTTAAGTCCCCTTCTATATATTCTTTACACTTCGCAAATCGCTGAAAATCTTCCAACAACAATTTCTGTCTATCAATTCGCAGATAATGTTGCTATTTACACCAAATTCTCATTCTTGAAAAGAGCCACAAACTCCTTAGAAAAATCTATCAATTCTATCAGCAAAAGTCTTTCCGATATTGACCTTCAACTTACTACTAGTAAAACTCCTCTTCTTTATTACAACAATAAAAAAATATTACCAGATAGGGCTGAAATAAAAGTTAAGAATTCTATTATTAAATTGAGAGAATTGGCTCGTTTATTTCCTATTTTACCCTGCAGATATAGCTGTAATAAACCTCAAATAAATTTTCCAACGCTTAAAAAAAAAGAATAGCCTAGATGTCACGGACGAGTAGACTTAACATGAAATATTTTTTTATTTTTACTTTTTCGTTTCATGGAGTCCTAATACCCTATTAGCATTTTCGTGCCACATCGATTTACATGAGTTTTGTAAATTTTCACAGCGCTACTAATGAAAATCAAAAAAATATTGCCGTATCTCATATAGTGATATTTCTCATATAGTATCAAATATAGTGATATTTCATCAGTAAAAGAATATAAATATAATAAGAATATGAAATATAAAATAAGAATATAAAAAAAAATATACGATTCGGAATAGGGATTGATGGAATTGGGACGAAAAATTTATTATATATTTGATCATTTACATCCGTTTAAAAGTATTAGAAAAAATTGATTGAAATGTATTTTTATTTTATTTTATATTAAGGATTACAGGTCTTAAATAAATATTTCTGTAAATATTAGTTACTTTTTATCCCGAGATGTAACGTGCAAAACACGCGCGTATTGGGGTTAGATTACAGCACCATTATACGATCAAATACATAATTTACTTCTTATGATTGGATGTAATCGATATTTCTCATGATCGATTTTTAAGCGAGAAGCATGGCGGAAAGGAGCACACCTCACTTGTAAAGTAGAAAGTGTTATCCAGAAAAACTATCTAGAAAGAAATATCATTCGGAAGTTTTCAGGTAAAAATTCAAATCAATAGTTTTTAATTTTATATTTATATTGTGAATTTTTATATTAAAACTTTCATTTTTAGCTTTATTTCAACGAGATCTGCCATTATCAAAAAAGTGTATAATTTTTAGTTCCCATTTTAAAAAGTAAGATTCAACCGAATAATTATTACATATAATGTTCAACAATTAAAGAAATAATAGCATAGAAATATTTAAATAGAACATACTATAATAATAGTAATTTATAATTTTATACTAAAATTTAATTTCAATTCTACTCAGTACAAATATTGTAACCTTGTAATTGACTAACTCACTGTTTTATACACACACGCGCGCGCGCGCATATTTTATTATATCTTTTTACACATACATTTTTATTATATTTCCTACTTATTTATTGTTTGTTTAATTTTATACTACGTAATTTTTAATAATTCTAATATTAAACTCAACAATAATTTATTAAAAATGTACATATTTAATAGTTAAAATAATAATTTTACTATGTAATATAATAAAATTTCTCACGTCTCGGTATTAACAAATTTTTATCAGGTGTGTGAATATTTTCATTCTTTTTTAAGAATTTCCCATGAATTTTGTGTATTCGATTTAGACCAGAATTTTTTCTTTTTTATTTCAAATTGTTATTTCGTGTGAAACGTTCCAGTGAAACACGCAATATATACTTCCTATCGTTCGATTCTCGAACATATCGATATTTCTCATGATCGATTTTAAAGCGCGAAGAATGACGGAAAGAAACGTCTCGTAAAGAAGAAAGTATTAAAAATCATCCAGACAGTGAAATTAGTACAAATGGAACATGCCATTTGTTTCTGGTTTTAATTTTTGATTTTTCGAATTTAGTATCGCGGTCGCGGTCGCGAATAGGTCGCGAGTAGGTCCCAAAACGAACGTTTATGTAGATATTGCTCGTGCACGCACATACGAACGGGCAGCGATCACTATGATCGATGGTCGTCTATGTGTATTTATATTATTATTTCATTTTTATAAGTTATTTTTTAGTTTGCGATTAGAAAAACTCGAGCAAGATGTAAGTTTCAGCGGGCATTACGCTCGAAGACAGAAGAGGCTAAAAGCCAAAGAGACCCGGCAAACTGCCACAAAGAGGCAAATGGTTTCTCATCCTCTGCATCATTTAAATGATTCCGTATTACATATTAAAGGGCATGGGAAGTCATTCTCGTTACTACTTTGTCACTATGCTTTCTTAGTATTTGTAGTTGAATCTTTTTTTCTTCTCCATCATTGTTCATCTTCGTTTTGGGCAAATCGTAGTTTTTCTTTTTTTTTTTATTTCTATTATTTTATGTTGCTTCATGGGTTATTAGCAATATCAGAAGGAGGGGTTTTTTATATGTTGTTGTAGATCTTGGTGTGTTTCAGATATTGTAGCAGGTTTGATGATGTTCCACTGTCCATTAGGTTGTCTTTTACGGTGTGTTTGATTCTGAGTTGTTTTCTTAGCAGTAGGTATAATTCGCATTGCAGTATGAGGTGATCTATTGTTAAGGTCGTCTTGCACCGTTCGCAGAGTGGTTGGTCTTCTTTGGTGAGTATGTATTTGTGTGTTATTTTCGTATGTTCGATTATTATTCTTGATATTGCGACTTGGTCACGTCTTTTTAGAGTGGGTGGTATTACGTTCTTGTAGAAGTCATTTTTGATGGTTAGCAGTCGTGGTTTTACTAAAATTTTCCATTCGTTGTTTCAATAGTGCTTGATTTTTTGCTTTAGGTGGACAAGTAACGAATCGAGTGCTAGGTTTGTGTTGTGGCAGGGGATTGTCGAATTTACTGCTTCCTTAGCAGCTGTGTGGGATGGGACCCATATTACTGTAATTGAGTTGTTTTTTTATTGATTCGATGTAGGCGTTTTGGCATTTGTGGATGGTTGTATTGTTTGTCCATTGGTTTAGAATTGAGGCGATAGCATTTGTGGAATCACAGAAGATGGCGAATTTTCTATTGTGGTATTTAGATGTGGTTTCGAGAGCATGTTTTAGTGCGTTAAGTTCGGCGGTCAGGATGGACATGTCTTGGTGGAGCTTGACTTTTGTGGTTGAATGTTCAAAGACGATCGAGTAGCCGGTGCCGTTTTGGGTTTTTGAGCCGTCTGTATAGATATGTGTATGGTCTTGGTATCTCTGGGATAGCTCCCAGAATAGGGATTTAAATGTGTTAGGGTTGGTTTATTTTTTGTCCTGTTTGCGTAAATCGGTGTCGGTTGTGATTATAGGGACAGTCCACGGTGGAAAACTAAGTATATTTCTTGGGATTGCCATGACGATTTTGGTGTTGAGGTCGTGTTCATATTGGGTGTGAGGTTTTCTTGTCGGGGGTGTGCTGCGTTCGGTCGAAAGGTGTTTAAGAATACAGGGTTCTGAGACGTGCTAGAGATTTTAGCAGCATTGCTTCGCTCAGGATGTTAATAATTGGGCTGATTCGGAATGCTCCCACTGCTATCCTAATTGCATGGTGATGTAAAGGGTCGAGTTTTTTGAGGGTTTGGTGACTTGCAGAGTTGTACACGATAGATCCATAATCTATCTTAGTTCTTACTATTGTTCTGTATGTTAGCAACAAGGTGTTCATATTTGCACCCAGTTGTTTGCTGCAATTGTTTTTAGGATGTTGAGACAATGGTAACATTCCGATCTAAGTTTGTTTATGTGCGGTTTCCACGTTAGTCGGGAATCGAAAGTTAGGTCTAGTAGCTTAATTGTAGATGTCTCTTTTAGTTCTTGTCCGTTGAGGCTTAGATGAATGTTGGTGAGGTATCTACGTTTACTGAATGTTATCACTACCGATTTAGAACTCGAGAACTTGAATCCAGTATTTAGTAACCACTTTTGGAGGTTGTTTAGACTGTTCTGTAGTAAGGTTTGGGCGGTGAGTTTCTTCCTCTGCATATTATAGTGAGGTCATCAGCGAATAAGAATCCTTTGACCGGGTTAGAAAGGTTTGTAATCACATCATTTATGGCTAAGAGAAATAGACTAACGCTTAGGACTGATCCTTGTGGTACGCCGTTTTTTATGATTCTTGATGAGGAGAGATGATTTGCAATTCTAACTTGTATGGAGGAAGTTTTTGATGAAGTTGAAGATGTTATTTTTGATTCCGTGCATCTGTAGGATTTTTAGAATTCGGCGTCTCCATACCATATCGTATGCCTTTTCTATGTCAAGACATACAGCGATTAGTTGTTGTTGGTTGGCGAAGGCTTCCTGCATCTCGGTTTCTAGATTGATTAAGTGATCGTAGGTGGAATGGAAATGCCGAAAGCCGCTTTGGAATTTTGTGATCAAGTGATGCTTCTCGAGGTACCACCGTAGGCGATGGTTTACTATCTTTTCCATTAGCTTACACACTGTGCTCGTCAATGAAATTGGTCGGTAACTATTGGGATCCGTGGGATTTTTATCTGGTTTTAGGATAGGAATTATTATTGCTTTGTTCCATATTTCTGGAAAGACATTGTGATTCCATATGCAGTTAAATATTGAGAGTAGGTAGTTTATAGCGTTTTGTGGCAATTTGATAAGGAGAAGGTTTGGAATGCCGTCCAAGGTTGGTATTACCACATCTACTTAAGGCGTACATTAATTTTTGGGCGGAGATAGGTTCGTTAAGAGGCGGATATTGACTGTGGGTCATTATCAGTATTTGGCAATAGTAGTGGTTTGGCCTCGGTTTTTAATTTGTACTTCTGGAATTCTTTTGAATGGTTGTTGTTGCTAGAGGTTTGCTGGAATGTTAGTATGGATGTTAGTATTTCTGAAATCTTCGCTGGATCTGTGGTGCGGGCATTGTCTTCTTTTTTTAGGGCAGAAATTGTGTGGTATGTTTTGTTTCCGTTGATTGACCTGATCTTTTTCCATACTTCTGCAGTTAGAGTGGATGGGTTAAGGGATGAAACATACCTTAACCATGACTGGTTTTTGCTGTCTTTGATGATTTTTTTTCAGGGATAATGCTCTGTACTTTCTCAAATTAATGAGGTTTTCTTGAGAGTTGTGTTTTTTGAATCGATTGTAGGCGTGCTTATAGTTTTTGACCGCTTCAGAACACTGTTCATTCTACCATGGAGTGAATTTGGATTTTGAATTGCTTGAGGTAGTTTTGGTTTTGAGAATGGCTAAGTCAGCGGCTTCTGTAATGATGCGTATGAAATTGGCGAGGGCAGTGTTTATTGAGGTCGGTTGGATTGGGTTTGTTTCAGTATAGTGGAAGATGGAAAATGTTACAAACTCGCGATAAATTGTCCAATCGGCTTTTCCACTTGGAGGGTTTGTAAGTGTTATGGCAGCTAGTATGGTATGTGATCTTGATCAGGAAATGGTCACTATCGAATAGATTGCTTTCCACATTTCAAGAGATGTTTTGAGCAATTCTTGGGTTGCAGAAAGTTAGGTCAATTGCGGTCGTGGGTTGGTTTGTTGGTGTTTAGAAGGTTAGATTTGTTTCGTTTATTAGTTTCGCTATGGTAGCTCCTTGCGTCTGTTTTGTGGGATCCCCATAAAATATTATGGCTATTGAAGTCTCCCGTGATAATGAATAGTTTTGGTAATTGGCTAAAAATTCGGATAAGTTCAACTTCGTCAAGATGTTGGCTGTTAGGCAGGTAGATATTGCATATATGTAGGTTCATAGATAGCATAACTCTTGTAGCCACAACTTCAAGGTTGAATGTGATCGCAATCTCTTGGCTGTAGGTGGAGTCCTTGATGTAGATGGCTACTCCGCCATTAGCGTGGACAGTGGAGCGATTTTTGGCGAAAGCTTTGTAGTTTTTAAGTTTGCCCGAGCTTAATCCTTTAAAGTTCGTTTCTTGTAAACAAATGATTTCCGGTTGCTCCTTATCTATTAGTAATTGTAAATATTCCAATTGGCTATGGAATCCGTTTAGATTCCACTGAATAATTTTAACTGGCATATTTTGAGTTTTAATTGATGATTGGAGAGATTTTATGCAGAATCGTTTTCGGTGTCCGAGAACCAATTCGGGGAATGATCGGTAGTTAAAGAGTCGTTTTTCACAGTTATGGTGGTTTGTCGGTCTTGTGTTAGTTTTTTAGCTAGTTGTCGTATTTTGTTTCTTAGGCTTCTGTCTTTGAGTAAAGGGTGGATTGTTTCGATCATGTGGAGTAGAGCCTTAGTGTCTTTGATAATGTCGATCGGATTGTTTGTACTGCACGCGTTTTCTAAGAGACTCTTGAATTGGTAGTAATTAAAGATAAAGTTATTTTTTGTGTCATCGAGGGTTAGCTTTATCGGTTTTAGCATTTCATCGAGTTTTTCGATGAACCTGGTTAATGATTGGCTACGCTTAGGACGTTTTGCGATGGTGATAGGCGTTGATTCTTTGATATTGCCGGTGGGGTGGTCTTCGGGTTGGTCGGGGATAGAAAAGGGTATTTGTTTCCGTCTTCTGAGCAGGAATCTGTAGACACAGATAGTGGTCTTTTATAATTGGGAAGTCGGTTAAATCATCTGTTTCAAGTAGGGTTTTCCGATGGTTGTTGGTGGTTTCGATTTCAGTTATGTTTGAAATATTGGGAGGAGTATTTATGTTGTTTGCTGTATTTGTGTATTCGTGTGTTTTGTCTTGTATCTGTTTGTTTTCAGGTTCCGTTGTTTTTGCTCTGTTTGTTGCTGTGGGTTGGGGTGGATTACTGCAATCTTTGGCGACGTGGCCTTCTTGTTTGCATAGAAAGTAGTTGAGTTTATCCGTAGACGCGAAGATTCTGTATTGTGTATCATCGTGGTTTATTAAAAAGGATTGGGGAATTTTTGAGAGGTCATCTGGGTTGATGAAGACCTGTCTTCTAAAACTCATTATACGAGTAAAGCCTGTTTCCTGTATACCTGCTCGAAGGAACGTTAATTTGGATGTCATTCGAATGTTGATGTTTGTGAGGTATTTTTCTATGTATTCGTGTGGTATAGACGGTGAGACATTCGACAGTATTACTCTCTGGGATGGATTGATTAGCGGTCTGACTGTAGTATGTACGTTATTGATTGTTATTGTTCTGTGGTTAGTTACGAAGTCTTGTTCTGTAGTCTTTCTGTCAAGATAGATGCAGATACGATCATTGGAGATTCGATAGGCGAAACGGATAGCTTCGAGGCCAGTGACTTTTGCGACCGCGAGTCAATCATTGTAACAGTAGCATAGGATTTTGAGTGTGTAATTGGAACATTTGATGGATTTATGGTTGATTGTTGGTATCTGTGTGTAGGCCTTTATGTACACAGGCCTCTTTGTTGGTGCACACTCTCTAGCTTATGGTATATCGAAGATGGGGAATCTATCCATACTATGACGCACACTAACACAGCACTTTATTATTGTACTCTGTATGATCGGCACTTGCGAGCAAGGAAAACACGTCTGTTCGGTTTGAACGCTCGAGAGCAAGTAGTTTTTCTTGTTAGTGTTGCTAGAGATCAATTACGAGTTGAATTAGATTTGCGAGATAGTTTCGCGTCTATTTATTAGTGTTGCGAAAAATTGATCGCGGTATAAATTAGAGTTGCAAAGAAATGTTAATCGTGTTTGCTCTAGAGTTGTGAATTATGTTACTGCGATTGTTTTTTGCAATTTTGATTTGAATTTTTATAGTTTTTTAGTATTTTAGTCTTATACATGATAAAATTTATCTTGTTTTCTATTGTTTTCAATTAAATTATAGAGTCATTGCTTTTAATTTATTTTAAAGCGTTAGAAATATTTGAAGTAGCTTTTTGTTCGTACAGTTTTGTATTCATAATAATTTTCATTTAATATAGTTTTAGAGTTAGTGTTGCGACTAATTCATCGCGATTTCCAATTACTTTTACTCTTGTGTTGCGATATTGTTCAATCGCGATTAATTTTTCTCTTAGTGTTGCAAATGATCACGTTTCTAGAAGTAACGTTGCGTTTACAAAATGCCAAAATTCTTCTACTGAATTCATGGAAAGCTGTTCCTGCTCCTGGTTCACCTGATGCAGCTACAAGAGTCGTTACAAAAGTGGTCATTCGTTAGCAATCTCCAGCATGGTTGCACTGGACGCGTCGCAATTAGTGTTGCGCATTTTTAAATATGAGTGCATAGATTAATAGCGTTGCGTACTTATTTTCGGGAGTACTTTAAACACGATGAAGCATTCTTCGCGTTTGATTTTGAAAATTTTTTATTTCCTATTAGTGCTATTGAATTGCTATTAGTGCTAGTTTTGCGAAACAAAATATGGTTTGTTGCTTGGGTTCATGTCGAATATAGATTTGACAATAGCCCTTCTGATTACTGTATCGCGATTTCTTTTCCAATTGCCTTTCTAACTATTGTTTTAGATTTTCTTTGTCAGTAGCCCTTCTGGTTACTGTGTTAGTATTTCTTTTTCAGCATCTCTTACCACTGTTTATTACTGAAAATACTGATAAAAAGTATATATTTTTTTATTAGCTCTGTTAAATTTTATTACAAATTTAATTATTTACATGTATGAAAGTGTAACTCATTTCATGTGCCATATGTAGATATAAAATAAAGTGAGAAAAATATTGCAACATCATATTTAAATATTACAATGAAAATCTGAAACTCTTCTTACAAAATAATTAAAACTATATTTCTTTGCAGATATTTATTTTGAAATATGAGTTAGTATCTAATTCATTAGAATCAACAATAATGATTGTTCGTATTAGTTATTTTCTTATCATTTCCTTTTATTTTCTCTGTTCTAAATGTTTCAACAATAAAGCAGAATTTTATAAATATGCGAATTTCGTACACATAAATCGAAGTTTATTCGCGATCATCGTTTATTTGTAACAAATATCTTGCAATGAACATATTTTGTGGAATTTCTTTTTATTCTTCGTGTTACATAATGAGTAAATAGAAATTGAAAAGTAAATCAGTGTGATTTTGATCGAATCATTTTTCATCTTCGTTTCAAGAATAAATTTTCAATTCTAGACTTATTCAGTTATAATTTAAATCCAATCACTTGAATTTTTTACTTCCAATTTTCATAATTTTGGATAAAAATATAATTTAATTCAGTTAATAAAATATAATTATGAAATAATATCTTGATAGTGATCTGATTTTTTTTTTGCGTATGTGATATGTCTTCATTGCAGATGTTTTTATTTTGTCTTTTTATAATACTAATCCAATGTATAAGCTTGTTTCAGATTTATTAATTTGCAAAGAGTGTTAGTTATAGAAAATATACAAAAATATATACACTGAAAGTTTAAAAAATGGAATATATAGTAAATGAAGTAACTAAGAGAAAAAAATTATTATAACAAAATAAGTAATAGTTATATTTTACAATTCACTATTATAAAATATGTAATAGTTATATTTTACTAATCTTTTTCAGTTTTTTAGACTTGTTCTAGGATTCCACAGATTGCGGAATTAACAGAAGAAGATTTCACATAATACAACAGATTAAGAAATCATTGAAAGAAAACTTTGTAAAACATTCACTTTATTCCTTTGTATTTATATAAATAGAATGAAAGAAAATCGCTAATTTTTTTTGTAGAGGTACTAACTTAGGCTAAATTAGACTTAATTAGACTACAGATAGTTTTAAATTGGATGTTGTGTTGTATTGTGTTGTGATGGTTTTAAGTTGGCAATATATAAGCTGCGTTAGTATCTAAGAGAATGCATGGTTAAGGGTAGTTAATATTAATTTAAGTGGGATAAATAAAATTCTATATAAGACACATATTTGTTTAAGCTTTCTAACTACTGTTATATAGCCGAAGTTGTCTCATACAGAATTATGTAGTTAGGTTTTAATATAATTTCTACTTTCATTGAATCTTTTAGCTTTCCGAGTCGGTTTTTTCTTACAGCTTCTTTTATTATTTAATTTGCACAACGATTAAGATATTGAATGTTTTGCAAACGTAAAGTAAAAAAAGTATTTATTCGTAAATTTATGTTTTAAATTAATACATCTTTTTTAGAAAAAGGAGGGTGGATGGACCGCGGATAGGGTGGATCTCCACTCGCAGCATCTCCACCTGGCCAATCAGTATTATTTGATATATAATTACTAATTGCATTATTATATAGCTAAATCATTAATTATATAACTGATAGAATTATTAATTATATGGCAATACGAACTAATTGGCTGCGGTTAGATATAGATGTACATATCCGTTATTAATGAAAAGCAAATAATATTTGGTTTTGACATATGGGTAACTAATTTCTAAGGGTATGGAAAATGTTTCATCCAAATTTTTTGTACAAAAATATTTTAAAAATATTTAGGATTAATTATTTCTTCTACAATGATTATATCTGTAAAAAGAGAGGGTTGTTCTTTCTTCTTCTCTTTAATTTTTCGCTGATTTTTATTTACATTCTCATTAAACTACTACAGTAGTAAATATTGTAATTTAAAAATTTCATACAATCGATAGCTAATCCTTCCGATAGAATCCTTCAACCCCATATTTAACCCAAATTCTAAAAAAAATAGGTATGTATGTTTCAAGGTACATCTTGTAAAGAAAAAACATTTAAATTAAAAATGGAAGAATCCTTAAACAAGAGTGTCTTAAACATTTATTCGTAAATAAAATTCACAATGATGTCATTATCACGATCATGTTAATAATAAATACTCGTTACCGATAGTCAATTTGCTCATTTCTCCTCACGTTTCTTTTCACTTCTCTTCACGTGAATTTATAGTATAATAAAATTGCAAAGACATATTGTATAGACACTAAGCATTCTGCCATACCTTTTTTCTTTTTTATTCTTTTCAATCGTAGGAAAGAAGAAGTACAATTTCCGCTTATGTAGCAACGAGTATATATACATACGTTATAATATCTCTGTTTATTTAACCGCGATACAGAAATATCGTGTCTGATAAAATGTAAATAGCTAACATAGTTCATTCGTAAAAAGGCACAAGTTTCTTCTTTCTCTTTCCACGACGAAAATTTATTTCAATCCTCCAGTTCGACCGTCAAACATATTTTTCCTTCTAGAACATCGTTCTGCAATCGATTTTTCAACGAATCATGTTAATCAGTCGAAGAAAAAGGTTCTTTTGTTCTGTGAATCACTGTTTCAACAACAGAGTCATCAATTGGTCGTGTCCTTTTTTCCCTTTTTATGATAAATAATTATATTTTTGAAACAAGTTACTGCTTCAAAAAAAATTCCTGTTATAATAGTGAAAATATAACTCTAATACTATTTATATTTAAATACAATATTTATAAATATAATTTACATATATGTTAAGTATGATATAATATATAAAACCAAATTTAAATACAAATATAACGCTTGAACATACTTTTCTCTATTAGATTCTCTTTTTGATTATCGATTTTGATTACTGTACAGAATAGCTGTAAATTGAAGAACGCTGTTTAGATTAACATAGAATAAAAATATACATCTTATTCGTATTCTTAATCGAGTGTTTCACTTGCGCAACTGGAAGATCGTTCAAACAATATCACACGTATTTTTTGATGTGAACGAAACATTCGGCACAGCTGTGTCTATCCAAGAAACTTTCGTTATAATGTAATATAAAAACAATTTAAAAAAAGAAAAAAAAAAGGAAAACGATAACAACACGACAAATCTACAAAATATACAAAGTATGTCGACAATAAACTACGATAAATAAATCGCAACTGCTACTGTCTTGCCTGCGAATAATTGCACAACTTTTGCACTATTATACGTTCTCCTTATCATCGAAGTAAAATATAATCGGATATCCTCTTTCTTACGTTATGCTTGTAACAGTTTGTACCACTACGAACGCTCGAGTACAGTATTGTTCGTTCGACGAAAACAATAATGTTAGTAAAACGTTTGATAGCCGATCACGACATTGGTGGTGAGATTTCTTTGGGAATTCTGATCGAAGGTTCGAAACGAAAATGAAAATCGAACGGAACTCTTTGACTTGATCGAAATATACTAAAAATTCTAGAGAATATTAACATGTTCCGTGTCGGGTGAAAATTGAAAGTTACTAGCAGCGTTTTAAAGCAGAGTAAAGTTATTTCATGTTTATAGTGATTATATAGAATATTCTTCTTGTAAATGGTAACGAATTGTTTCTATCACTTTCTGAAAATCTTTGACATTTGTAATTCATGTCAGTGACGACTTATTAATGAGTCACGCAGAAATAAAGAGCGTGCAATTTTTATATTTTCTATTTTATCGTTACAAGATTTCTTTCATTGATTTCTTGAGACGTATTTGTTGAAAATGATATTACTAGACTACGAATCTTTGCAGAAAAATTTAGAATTGCCAAAGCAAGAGAAAGTAGGTGAGAAAAATCTTCGCTTGGGTTCTATTTCCTTAAACATATTTATGAAATTCTGAGTTTCGCAGCATATTATTATAGTTTTGATCCTTAGAAGAACTTCGTTCTTTTCATCAATCTAGTAAGTTTTGAAGATTATTCTTTTTGACACAGTTTCTTAAAATAAATTTAAGGATTAATAAAATTTCTTGATAAAAATTCTACTCTTTATAAAATCATCAATGAATTAAACAACACGGAACCTGTTAATTCCAAAATCCCAGTTTCATCGTTAAAAGAATCGAAGAATACTCTCCATTCGTCTCTGTCGATCATATAGTAATCGTTAAACTATGGATCTTTATGCATGCGTAAGAAATTTTAAAGTGCAAAATTGCATAGAACGCACATGAAATATCCAAAGTATAACGGCTTTTATAATATTTGGTACTTAGACCAATATCACTCCGAGATTCTCTCTTTAATTATATTCTCAAAAATATGAATTTGCATAAAAATCCGCAGTCTAGAAATCGCGTTCTAAGCGTAGCATTTGCTCTTGGAACACGCTCCAACTTTAGTTTCATACCAGACACGAAGGAATTCGCAATGCGTGTTTCCTGTGGCGACTACGGTGCAACCAGCGAGAATCTTACTTACAATTAATAAGTGATAGATTCCTTTGTAGAACTTAACCCTTCAAGAACTGCACTGACTCTTGTAATTTCTACCAAAGTTATTTTAACAACATTAAATTTTTGTAATTACATAGAATATTTCTAAAACTATGATATAATAAAAAATGTGGTGGTTTTAAAGAATAAAATTTTTTCATTTAAAAACTTTCTTCGTTTTCGAGAGAGTCAAATTCGAAAATTCATCAAGTATATTTGAATTTGGCTAATTTAATATCTGAATAATCGATAGAAAATCACTCTACTTGCGGAAATAAGTGAAAAATATAGAATAAAATTTATCTATTTAATATTTAGTATATAACATTTAAATACACACTAGTACTTGATAAAATTTCAAATTTAATATTTTCGAAAACGAAACTGTAAATTTCGAAAAAAATTTTATTCTTTCTTCTAGACTTATTTTTTCGTGCATAATTATTTCTTCCTTTCTGTTCCGAAACTTTACTATCACCATTTAAAGCTATAAAAATTATTATTAAACTTACTTAATTATTGATTGAATTATTCATATAATTTAAACCCATGAAAATTATGAAAAAGTCTAAATTATCAGCAACAGGCGTCGTCCCTGAAGGACCTTAGTATCAATCCTAAATCCAAGTGCAAAATACGATGATCAATCAAGAAAATGACCGCGAATTTGCCTTCGTTCTTTCACGATCTCGATTCGCCACTGAACATTGAATTGAAATTCATTATTGTCCATTTAAGCGAGCAGACGAATAAGATTTATTCTTGTAAAGGCGAAAACGCGCGTGTTGTTGGTGTCCTATTGTGCGAATCGCAGCGATCGATCGAATAACTTGACTACATTTCGTTCTATTTCTTTTTCATGTTCTTTTTGTTCTATTTGACTTTTGATGTTTAGTAGAAAGTTTTTATAAATCAACGTCCTCTTGCTTGGCCTTTGGTGCAATTTTCTCCTCGCTATCGGACTCCTTGATGGTAGTATGGACGTCAGCGATCTCGACCGACGGAGGAACCGCTGCTTTTACCGATTGATCCTCTTCCGCGATCTCAAAGCCAATCGTTGCGCCAATCTTCTGACTCGCTTGCCTGAATGAGTCTGATAGCATCACCTGTTGATTAAATTAAGTGTCACGTGTTAAAAGTGGCATTAATCTCACGAGGGATAAAGCAGATAGATCGAAGTATTTTTAGTTTAACGAAGATTGTGACGTTTCTTGGATTCTTTAATTTAGTTTACACTGAAGTAGATTATCACGGAGCAAATTACTTAGCTATCATATTAAATTGAAAAATATTCTACGTTAAAATACGGAGAATGAAATAGAAAATTTGATCTTCTATTTAATATACATCGAATTAGAAGATTTAGAACCAGTACGTAAAATACTGTGAATTAGAATTAATATGTGCAAAAGTTCGTACCTGTACAACGTTGATGCACATGGACGTGAGAGCCAGGCCGAACACCAGGTATATTATCGAACACATCATGTATATGGGATGCTAAATCAACCAACCAATCAATTTGTTAATTGTGTACGCGTGTATTCTATCGTCGGGCTGTTTTTTTTTTTTTTAATTTTCACTAAAAAAACACGTGCAATTGTGCTGAAGTGAGACTTATGCGAAAAGCACGTACGGAAATAGTGTGTATACGGTGATGTACATTATTATTTTGCTTTATATAATTTGGTTTTTTGTTTTCTTTTTTTTTTTTGGTCTGTCTGTTTGTTGATGAACTTTTTGATTTTCAAAGCTTACCATCTGAACGCCACCGTGAAAGGAAGAAGCAAAAAAATAAGTTAATCATATAGCTTACCGAAGAAGAATTTTTGGGGACAAGTACATTCCATCGGTCAAATATGTAAAGCAAACGCTAATCGCAAATGAAAATCAAAGAATGTATATATAATACTCCAAAGAGATACGTTCTGAATTAAATATCTTATAAATTGCTTATGTAATGTAATGTAATAATACTTTGCGAAAGGATTTTAATTTTTTTACTTTTGTGCAGAGCAAAATTCATAATTTCGTCTTCGTATGTAATTTCATATTGAAGACTTTTATGTAATTTTTAGTTTTTTCAATTTTTATGTAACTTTAAGTTTTTTTAAAAAATGTAAAAAGTGTTTGGATTATTTAACGAAGACTTTACTATAGACTATATTCAACAATCGATTTTTAAGTCAAATCTTTAAAGTGGAAAATAGAAGTTTGCTTCGAAAAATTTACGAATGAATATAGAGCAGAGAAAGAGAGATTAAATAAAAATTAGTGTTGCCTAAGCAAATTATAATATTTCTTCAACTTAAAAAAAATTTCATCACACAATATTGTACGTATAAAATTCTATTAAATATTAAAATATAAAATATAAATATTAAAATACTAAAATATAAATATTAAAACACTAGTATATGTAATTGTACATACAATATTGTATTAAAAAATCTATCAAAATATTCTGTGTATAAATCGTTATAATTTAAATGATTAAAATAAACAAAAATAATTAAAATAAACAGAATTATATTTCTGTCTGAATAGAAATCAGTATTAATTTTAACAAAAAACAATTTTAAAAAAAGAAAATCTGATATCCATCATATTGACGAGTTTGCTACAACATCCATGCGTAGTTTTCCATAAACAAATATTCCATTGAACGTGTCTCTTGGAATTACTCTAGCAACGAATCGATCTCGTCGTTCGGGGGAGCAGAAATGAATGGAGCGTGATGCAAAATAGAAAAACGACGCTTTGAAACGTCGTCGAAATAGAAGAAGAAGAAGAAGAAGAAGAAGAAGAAGAAGAAGAAGAAGAAAGGGTGAAGAGTTGTCACCTTTGGCACGTAATCGCCGAAGCCGATAGTGCTCATGGAGATGAAAACGAAGTAGAAGCTCTCGAAGAAGCCCCATCCCTCTGATAAACAGAACAACGTGGCACCTATGAAAATGTAACCGAGTAGAATGAAGATGGCCACTGATATCGGTAGATTAAATTCGTCATCGATGGCGAACGCGGACATCGCTGGTGTTCCTGGTGTGTCAGGCACGTTCCCATCCAAATTGAGAACCGTTTGAGGTTGTTGAGCCTGCTTTTGCATTTCCTCAATGTCCTCCGGAGTAATCTGCGACGGCCTCTTAAACGTTGCTAGGTCGTAAACTAGTTGTACTCCTTTCATTACCTCCTGTTTTAATAAAGTCAAATGAGAAATTGCAATGTCATAATGTACACTTGGTAGGATTGTGTAATGTGACAAAGTTTATGACTTTTGTGGTAAACTTTTGTTTAGTAGAATACGTCTTCCGAAATGTTTTTGCACACTGTAGGATTATTGTTTGATGTTGCATATCGATTCATTGCAAAAATCAACTTTAATCTAACAAATTGGGTATAATGAACAGTATATCATATGTTGAACGAATTTTACGAGAAAATTCGAAGAAAATTTTTTTTCTCTTAGTTGTATTTCAAAATGATCATTATTTAATGAAATTTAATGATAATTGTCATTATTTAATGTTGAAATCGTTAATTTGATGAGAAATAATTTTAAAGATACATACATGTATCGGTCTCCTAGAGTTCGTGTTAACTCTGCTGTCTTCTTACATGATAGAATAGATATTATATTATATAGATATTATTAAAATACATCATTTTTGAACACTTAGTTTTAATATTCCATATAATTTTACGATTTCCTGTTTTATTATGTTCCATGCTTTCTATAAATAAATAAAATACAAGAGAAAGAAGATATCTGAAGAGACTCTGTGTGTGTGTGTGTGCGTGTGTGCAAAACATGCAAAAGTGTAAAACATGCAATAAACAATTAGAAGTGAAAAATTTTTTCTTTTAAAATTCAAACTTTTCGAGAGTAAGGCAATGACTAACTCAAAGATAGAAATATTTAAATTCTTCAAAGTATGGCTGACTGTCAAGGTACGTATAAAAAGGGACAATTATTATTATTGTTAAATAACTTATTCCAACTCATATTCCAGAAGCTCCGATTTTATGAGATATTGTTCATTACACCTAATTTGGTAGATTAAAAATGTATCTGAAGATATAGGAAAACATAGAAAGCACTATAATCTGTAGTAAGTTAGTATCATTAAATTCAATTCTTAAAGAAACTTTGTAAATTCTAACAAAGAAAAAACTAAAAATAAGAAATAAACAAAAACCAAGATTCACAGAGCGATTGCTTTTGCTAAAGACATATATATTTAGTAATTATAAAAATATACAAGGTATTGTAATCTATAATGGATTATAGTACTGTTATTAAGCTTTCTCGAAGAAAACTTCTCAAATTTCTTCCAGCAAAAGGAAGAATATATTTTAAATAAATAATAAGCATATATTTTAAATAAATAATAGAAAATTAATAAATTTAATATAGTAAATATTATTACAAAAAATAGTAAAATATAATAATATTTCAATCTCTAATCGATTAATCGATTTTCGATTCTAAAAAGAGAGATTTTTACCTGAACAGGTACGGTTCGACGAACTTTACGGCAACTTCCGGTGTAATATAACCTCCTGACAAACGCCCAGAGGAACTTGATGCCACGTGTAAACAATTTGCCAAAATCAGCCAATATTATCAGAAACATTGGAATACCGAAGATAGCGTACACTATAGTGATGGCTCTTCCGGTGTTTGTACTCGGTGAAATGTGCCCGTATCCTAAAACAAGAAATGGAAAGACTTGAGCGATCGTAATAAATTGGAATTATACGATTCACTCATTCGGTAATGAGAATCGATATTTTCGAAAGGTTCAAATCTCTCATTACACGCGTCTATATATATACATATATATATTTCTATGGGACAAAAATAAACCTGAGAGATACCAAATATATGGTAGCATTCGATCTAACTTTAGCAATTTTAGTTGTACAATTTGGCGGTCGTTTGCTCGTAAACTAGTCACATTCTTTAATAATAGAACTTTTCTTTTAAGTATGCCTTTTACATAAGCAGACTATTATTTGAAGCAAAATTTTGAGACTGTTTGTTTCGACGTTTAAGAAATTAAATGTTTTGCTTATTTTGTATTCGAATATATACTCTTGACGAAAATTTTAAAGCACTATTCACTTTTTCAATGAAACGAACCCTTTCCTACGATGTTTTAGGAAATAAGAATCTTATAATCATAATTTTTTCATATTTAAATGTAATTAATTACAGTGTGTATAGCTATATATTTCGATTAAAAGAAAGTTCAAAGAGTAAGAAAGGGAAAACGTTTTAATTTTACAAAACTAAGTTATAATTGAGAAGATAAATGAATGTCTTAGAGTAGATAAATGTTTAATAGAAAAAAGATGTTCAATATAAATTTTATTTTATACGGATATAAAATGTCAAATTTATATTTTCGTTTATCTATCATTTGTATATAAGAGAATTGTATCATAAATATTATAAAATTAAAATATTTATTTAATCAAAAAATTAGCATATCTTTCTAACATACTTTGAATTTTTGAGAGACAATGTATCTTTATCATAATTTGAAATGTGATTTTAAAATTGTTTTAGTATTTGAGCAATTTAACATTTCACTTATTAAATTTGAATATCCCTTCAACACAATAACTGTTTTTCAACTATATTTGAAACTTTGGAATTATTTGCTCCAATCTAATTCTCTGCTTATTAAATTTGAATCGATATAATCGAGGTAACTTGTGTTTCATCCAACATATGTATAATTGTCACATGTATAATTGCAATAGCCTCATTAGCATAGATCAAAATAATTATGTTCAAAGTTACTTGGGCTTACAAAATTAAATTTTGATATAATAATTTATTTATTTTGGATTAATAATGTGGTTGATAGATTTGTTTTTTTTTTTTTAATACTGAAGCTAGCAGAGTAACTGAGATGATTATAATTCATAATTTTTATATTTTTTCGAAACATGTGAATTGTTCTTTACTGTTCAATATATTTTATCGTGTACCTCTTTGATTTTGATTGTAAATTGTCAATCAAATTGATATACTATACCCTCTATACTCTCAATCTTTTTAAAAAGGCAACAAAAATATCCAAAATATCCTAAGACTTATCATCTTTCAAATATTCACGCTACTAGCGTGCGCACTCAGATTTTGACAACTAATCATACCCATAATCAGTCAGTACAACTATATCAGCCAGTTTGGAAAATCAATACAGAACTCGTAAAACCTTTCACGACAACTATATCGCTTCAGATCCTCACATATCGAGCTTCCATTTTCCGTCCACGTTTTTCCTTATATCCAAGCTATTCTCGATTTCCTCTCACCGATAGTGGTTATGACTGTCAGACAGTAAACGACCGCATTGAGAAAGCTCCAACTTCTTTGCCCGCTGTACGTGTGAACGCCTGCTTCGTGAGCGGTGTGCAACTGCTCTTCAAACTCCATCAACTTCCGGCGAGCCATGCTCTTCCAATCGTCCTCCCTCAAATTGTGACTGTAGTTCCACAAACTATCGAGGAAATCTCGTTTCACGCGCTTCACGCCGCATTTGTAGAACGTCTCGAATGCGCCCTCCGTGAATCGGAAGATAAAAGCACCCAGGCCGCAGTAGATCATCACCAACATCAATTCCGTCATGCAACGATTTCTCAATTCTCTTACAATATCTGCCTCCTTAGGATTCTGCGCAACAAAAGCCTTGAACTCCTGAACCACGTCTTTCATCGCCCTTAAAAAGTCCATGAAGGTAACTTTTCCTGGTTGGTCCAATCTTACTTGCAAGAATTTAGCTGTCGTTTCGAATTCAGCTTCGGTCGTTTCTTCTTGTTTCGGTGGTTCGATCTCTTCTGGTTGCTCTTGCTCGTTTTTCTTCTCTTGTTCGCCGCCTTCTTTATCTTGTTTCTTCTTACCGAAAAATGGCAGCCAAGAGAACCAGCTCTTTCTACTCTCAGACTCTTTCAATCGTTCGATAGATTTTTCGATGGATTCTTGCTCGCTTTCCGTCAGTGGCATGCTGAATTTTCTTCTTCTCAGTATCGTTTCCTCTTGAGCATCCTCGAACATGTCCGGAGTATCTGGATCGAGGATGCTCTTCTCTCTTTTTAGATATTCCTCTTGAGCCTTGGCGAAGTCTTGGATGAGGCTGTCGTCGCTCAGAAGAATTATCTGTTTCTTCACGTCCGATGGGGATCGTTTCATCATGATTTCTTCCGTTTGCCGAGGGAATGATTCGCTTTTTTTAACTTTGGGATCTTCGTCGGTATCGTCAGTTTGACTATGAACCCTAGAACGTCTTCTTTCAGGTTTCACTGGATCATCCCCCTCGAGTTTCTGTTTACTAGACTTCTCCTTTGACTTCTCCACCACCTCTTTCGTCCCAACTTCGGTGTTACTACTTATTCTTTTCGAGGAACTCTTCTTCACCCTGACCTTCCCTGTCTCCGGTGATTTTGTTCTCCTCGGATGCTTCTCTATCTCCTCCATGTCGCTAGAATCCGACGACTGGCCGTGCCTCTCTATTCTCTCCCTCGACTTTTTCTTCAAACGTCTCTCCACCTTCCTCGGCTCAACCGGTTGATCCGTATCACCGTCGATGTCCTTCGACCTCGGTATAGCATCCTGATACTTTGTAACAGCCTCCCCACTCTTCGTTGGACTTCCGTTATCCACTTTGTTAACCAATTCCTTCTTTACCAACCGTGCGGTGGTCTCATCTTTCGCGTCACTCTCACGTGCTTGCGATTCCTTTTGAGGGGAACTCTTCTTCTCTTCGTTTATCGCCTTTCTGTCCACGGCGTCGTCAATCTTAACTGGATTTCTCTTCTTTCTTTCTTCGACCTTTGGTTGCGAATCTTCTTGGTTTTTGCTTCTTTTCTCTCGTTCCTGCAACTCGGCTCGCTCAGCATCCTCCGCCATTTGCTCCATTTTGGCGCGTCTCGCCTGCTCCTCGTCATCGGAAGTCTCCACCAACTGTTGGTTCCTCGAGGAAGGGTCCGGCGTTTTTTCGCGCTTCCTGGCCGCAGCCTTGCGCCGCCTGTGCACCGTGTAGCTGTCCTCCATGTCTCAGGACACGGAGAATACAGGGAGGGTACAGGTCGAACGCTCGAGCGAAACTCGAACTACGATTTCTGACGCGAAAACAGGAAAACTGCACGACTGCGTCTTGGCTGGTTCCCAGTGCAGACGGACACCGGGACAGAAATAAAACAGAGGCTGCTCCCACCACGCTGCCAGCTACCAGTGGAACCAGATGGTTTTGCCGCAGCGGGTATCGAGCGAAGGCGCCACGCGAATCGCGCGCAACCGGGAGGACAACAGCGATCGGGCGTCGCGATGCCGGCTCCGCAGCCACTGCAGCTCCTTTAACGCCAGCCGAACCTGCAATCGGTTACTACCACCACCCACCCCTTCTATTCAACCGCCATGCGGTTCTTTGTTTTAGACTGTTACGCTACGCTTTCTCTATTGTCCAACGACCACGATTTGTGTCATCGACTATTATTTTTAGGGATGCGATGCAACACAACGTCGTAGCTTAAACGCATTGGGAAATAAGGATAACAGACTCCAAATCGGATAATAGATTCCAAAAATCTACTCCACAGAGTCAATAGTTACAAATAATAGGAGTTGTTCGAGTATGTGTCCGTATGTCCAACGAGATTAATTTGATCTTTTCAAATTTCGCAAAATATAAATATTACATTGCTTACTCTAGAACTTCATTTTCCCAGTTTCTACCGCATTTTAATTTCCACTCGCTTTTTACGAAAAGCACAATGTGTACTATGTCATTCAAGTTGCAACAAAAAAGAGAACGAAGAATTATGAAGATGAAAGTTTCAAAAGAAAAGAGAAAAACGGAAAGGGAAAAGAAAGGAACAAAACGAGGCGTTAACGAAGCTGAGAGCTTTTCATGAGTTGTTAAAGTGCACGAGAAAAATTGTTTCGATAAAGAGCATTCGGTGAAGCATTAAATCGATATTAACTAGTAAATTCGCTAGCTTTTAAAATATATATATATATATATATAGAATTAAGAATGGTTGACAGATTAAACACCTGCTGCGCTAATTTCTGAACAACAAAACACACGTCATTCCCCTTGTTCTTTTCTCAGCGAAACAGAACTCTTATTTCATTTTCTTAATACCACAATTACCAGAGTGGTTACAACGATCAATTTCCTATTACTACTTTATATATATATTATATTTATAATAAAAGACAATTATAATTCTTTCATGGAAATAATTATAACGAAGCCTAAACTTCTACATGGAAATTAGAATTAAAGATTACAAATAGTGACATAATAATATAATTCAGATAGTATTCTATATAAATATTATTTATAATAAAAAAATTGCAATTCGTTTATGGAAATATTACATGAAATTTCCTGTTGAATGAAAGTTTAGTTTATCAGGTTTTTAGTAAAACTTCATTACTCATAAATGGATTTCATATATTTGAAAATATTTATCTATAACAATATTCATTGTACTTCTTAGAACAATGCTTGAATTGCTTTTCAAAGACCTATTGTTAAAGATTAAAATGTTCATCATCTGACATTTCATATCATCAGATATCACATATTGTACACTCAGAGAAAATATTCATACACTCGATGAAAAATTGTCGATATTTTAAGCTCTTATGATTCCGTGAAAAAAATTACACGACAAACTTCAAAGAATAATAATAAAATGAAGATCGTAGAGTGAAAAATTTTACAAGACTAACAATAAGGAAAGAAAAGGTCGTTCATCCAAGATGAAATCGTTCCGTAAAACAGTTTGATAAGACGTACCACTGGCCGCAACATAAAAATCAGTTTAAGTGGATTCTAAAGTATACAAAAATAAAGATGATACGCGCAAACAGATCTTTTTGGAAAGTTACCAACGCGGACACAACGAAACGTCGTTTAGGCACACGCAGCGCAACCTAAAATAAAATGTCCGATCGATGCTGTGGCTTCTTTGTGTAAAGTTGAACAAACCATGATTAATTACCGTCCGTCTTGACAATACCGATTCATCATTTCGAGAAATTTGAAGACATGGTTTGATGACATGTGACTTTATATAATTATTTGTTTCAATATTTACTAATTAGAGTATAAATACACTCATTTATATATTTTTAGTGAAATTATGTGATTTTGGATAAATAATTTTTAGTTTTGTTTTTATGGAAATATAACGCGAATTTTATTCAAAATTGTAAATAGGCAATGGAAGTGTTTTTAGATCGATTCGAAATTCTAATCTTAAAGAATTCTATTTAAAACAGAATGGAAACAGTACAATGTGTCAGAAATATAATAAATTGGGGATACATGTTTTTACGAAAATGATTTTAAAAATGGAACAGTTAGATAATTAAAGTATATAGAATAGTTAAAGATTTGTTCTACTGACTAAATATTGCGATGAGACAACATTGTCAAGTATTGTTAAGTATAAATAACACATAAAATGCATTATCATGTATTAATAATGTTAATTGAATTAATTAAATTATATTAATAAATATATATTTCTTTCACTGAAAATGAATAAATATCTGCAGTCTAATCATAGAACACACATATTTTTGAAACTTTCAACTTTCAATTAATTTTTAATGAAATCATACGATATATTGAAATTATGGATGTAAAAGGAGAATTTATCATCTTTCTTCTGCTCAATAGTAATTTTTGATACCAAAATTGATATTTCTTATCTTTAGTCTACATTTATTCATATATACAACTTCAAAGGAATTAAAATAATGAATAAAAGTTAATTAAAAAGAAAGCTTATATAAAACTGAGAAAACATAAAGTAAAACATAAAGTTCAAAGCGAAATATGAAACTGAGGATGATAAAACATTTTCTATTTTTTACAAGTTCTACTAGTTGTAAGCTTAACTTACAATACCCGTATGCTAACAGAATCTCTGGATCTTGCTTTATATGCATGTTCATACAAATTTATGGAAAGTATAAAATTTTTAGAGGGTTGGAACTCTGAGCGAAGATTAAGTAAAACTAGAGTTGTTTTCTTTTAAATGAATTCTTTGAAATGATGTTAAAATTTAAAATAGTATATAAACGTACATATATAAAAATTGACAATCCTTTTTCTTTTAATTTTGATGCCATTCGAATGTATTTATTTCCATTCTGTATAAAACGCGACATTCGAAGATCGCGAGCGTGTTATAAATCGCTTCGAACGCGTTCGAAATAGAATTGAAACGCGAAACAACGCTAAACGAATAACGAATTTTCGCGGGCTACTAGACAATTTAATTCACCACTGATTTTATCGTGTGATTCCTTCCGCAACAATACCTTGAATATTTTTTTACTCATTTTACTCACATTCGCTAGAACGCGAATTAAACGAATTATCACCTCGTATTTTGTAGTAATAATATAATTCGAAAATAAATATATTTTCTAACATCTTTCTACAGTAATTTCGTATTAATAATATTTATAATTCTATGAAGATAGAAATATTTTTCCAATATCTTTCTAGAAATATTCTTCTGATATTTTTCTACTTTCCTGATTCTAATTAAAATTTGTTTCACACTTTAATTTTGTTTTCTATAATTTTTATTTATTATACTAATTAAAGTATTAATTTACGTACCCTTGTGTGTGTTTGTCTATAATTTGCTTGCTTTAGAAATATAGAGTACAAAATGATTTGTGCTGTTTTGATGTTTGCTTGAATAATATTGATTCTGAAAGCTCGATTTTCGTTATGGAGAATAGTGATCAAAGAACGATGCTCTTAAAGAACACTCAGATTCCTTGTTTTATTGAAGCTCTTTGGTTATCTAATAAACAAGTAAAAAATCAAGAACAAACAATGAAATTCCGTACATTCCGATATTTAGAAGATCAGAGAAATTTCGAAAATTCTAATAAAAAGTTAGTTTTTGCTGGAGACAAAGAAAAAGTAGAAAGAGAGGAATTTTTAGAGTTTCAAAAAAGCTTTGACAAGACGACACTACCAATCAAATGGCTAAAAATTCGAAGAAAGATATTTCTAAATTTCAAGTTTCAAATTCGTCACATTGTTAAAATTAATTTGCTGTTTTGTTACAGAAGAATTTAGATATTATTTACGAATCTTCTAAAATATAATTTATAGAAGAATTTTGCAAAAGCAATTTAATATTTATTGAAATATTGATATAACTTTAAGATAACAAAACTGAAATATAAATATACGTATAATTATAAATTATATAAAAATACATTTACATATTTTTATATAGAAAGAAACTTAGAAGTCTTTTAGATTTTCAAAGAAACTTCTATAAAACCTCGCGTTAGATTCAAATAGATCTCAAGAACTTTTTACAAAAACTCTCAGAAAAAAAAATTCAACTCAATTACATTATATCGAAATTAATTGAAACTTTCTCCTGGAAAAAAACGATAGTAGATGAAAGAAAAGATAGTAGAATATTGAAATTTATTAACAAGTTTAATTCTCCGCTAAGGATTAGTTTTGTCAGATTTGTGGTTTCTCGTTGGAGTTTTCAAAAGACACTTTTCTCTGGTGAAAAGTTTATACAAAAAAAAAAGATCTTTCGACAAGAATTTAGAAAATGACAACGAGCGCCACATATTTTCATGAACGTCACCCACGTCTCCTCTTCCACCCTTACGTAACTTGTAAGTCGTTTTCGTCTCGAAATAGTACGCGTGGGCACATTTCGTCGACGCGAAAGAACATTTTGTTCTTATGGTCGCGATCGTCATCCTGGACTCGTCTTCTTTGTGAAGACGACGCGTTGCGCGAATATTCGATCGTCCTCTTTCTTCAACCCTGTTTTATATGGAGACAAAATGATACACGAGCGAACAATACGCGCGTGGAAAACAAGCGTCGGCGACTAATGACCGAGGCTCGTTGCGAAAAAACGATGTCGTGCATGGTGCATTATTAATTTCAATACAGTACATTACTCGACGCGTACATATATTTCACAGAAGTATCGGCATGTTCAGTGCATTAGACAGGTAGATATTTTAAATTTTCGTTCATAATGGAGCACTTTGTTTCATGAAGAAAGTTGTATCTACTTTTCCGAGATAATACATCGAGATATAGAACCTTCTTTTGTAAACTTTAGACAGTTAAAGTATTTCACGTCGACTTGTGACGAAATATTTGCAACCTACACTAAAACAATTTACAGAGACTGCATAATCGTACTACTGTTCATTTAATTTTGATCAAAATTTAACGTATTCTGTTTCTAGTCAGAATATTCTGCAGAATAATTTTTAAATTAAGAAAGACTTTTTCTCTGTATAAGTTGAAGAAAATAATATCATATTTATATTTAAAAAAAGTATATATATATATATATATAAAGAATATACATCATTAATTAAATTAATGTTTGGTAGATTTCTGTCACTTAATTTTTTTTATTTTTCGAGTTTTTAAATACTTAAGAATTTATTTCTGTAACTCAAAAGTTAAGCAATTATAAATAAAGGAATTATTTAATTATCTAATTAAGTTTCTAATTATAATTAGATTATGGATGTTTGTGCAAATTATTATGTATGTTTTATACATTTCATATGTTTTTACATGTTTTATATATATGTGTATATAATAATTTAATTTAAATTTTAAATTTTGCACAAAAGCATAAAAATTCATATTGATCAATTTGGTTTTTAAAAAGTTCAACTGCAATAAAGATTTTTGAAAAGCTCGATGCAACGAAGGTTTTTGAAAAGGTTTCAATTACAAGATTCTTGGAAAACTCAGTTACACACTCAGTTATAGATAGTGTATTTTGCACTTTGCCAAATGCTAATAATTAGATTGCATTTTATTATTTTCATAAAAATATAAATTGATTTCTTGAGATTAAAAATCTGCGATCTACTAATAATTGTTTAATAATTATTATTCTTTATAACACGAACCCGAGAAACTAGATGTTACTTACAGCTAATTTAAAGTTATATGAATTTACAGTCTAATAATTTTAAAAACTATTCATGCACATTATTTGAAAAATAATTTGAAAAATATTTTGAACAAAAATAGCAATATAAATTCACAATGAAATATTTCATAATATAAAGGACTAAAATGCACGATTTATTCTGATCTTTTTGCTGTGTTCAAGGAAGAAATCTAAAGGAATTTTACATTTTATAACGTAATGCATGCAATGTAATTATACGATTACATGAGAAAAAAATTAATGAATGAATAAGAATTAAAATAGTTGATAAGTTAAGCAGCATATTATGGTCACTTAAAGAAGAGAAACTGAAGAATGGAGAGTATATTTATTGTTACTTAAACTAAGAGAATAAAAGAGATTGTAAAGGATAATGATTCTATTAAACTCGTAAAATGCTTTTAATTTTATATATTAAGATTGGTAAAAGAAAAAAGAAACTTTAAAATAGAACTCTGTTAACGTTCTTAATGCTGAATGAGATAAAAGTGTTAATTAAATGGACACGATGGAATTAAATAAGAAGTGAAATGTTTCAATGTAAAAAGTTTTTTACTTCAGTGGAAAAATATGCAAGCACAATGCTAAATATGTCGTTATATTATAAGACTTTTCTACATTATAAAAAGAAATTGATGCTCTAGTTAGAGGCAACTTGAAAGAATAAATCAGTTGTATATATACAGTCAGGATTATTTTGTGTCTCTTTAACATTCTGCATAGTAACTTTTGAATTAAGAAAGACAGTTTCCGCTGTACAAGTTGAAGAAGATATCATATTTATATTATTTATATTATTTATATTAATATCATATTTATATTAAAAAAATATATATATATATATATATAAAAGTTATGCGTCATACAGTAATGGACAAAATTATAAGATAGATTTTTATATGTTGCATCTTCAGAGTGAACATGCAAAATCTTATGTTCATATGGTATACAGAAGAAAAATTAAAAAAAAGAAATATGAATATAAAGAACTATAGCAATTTCAGCCAATTTTCCATATGTTGTGATATGCAATATGTGCAGTATCTAGTAATATGTATAAATTCTTTTTCTTTTAATTACGATAAATTTACAAATATGTAAAATGTGTTATAATCTTGTCTAATGTACAGATATTTATTGTATTTTAATTTAAAAGATAGTCAAACAAGTATGCTCCAACTACAAGAAAATAGAAAATCACAATTCACATTGGAGATATTGATTTTAAAACGAATATTGATTAAATTTTTTACTTTTACTTGTAACTACTGAGACCTCTTAAAGTTTTAACTGTTCTCCTTAATATCTTACCCTCAAATTTCAACATGAACAAAAATAACTTTCACTGTATAAAAAAAAAAAGAAAAAAACAAATAACGATATATTCCTCCCCGAAAAAAGAATAAAAATATATGAATTCTACATATGTACAACAATAACTCCACAGTTGTAAGAATTCTCGATTAACGCTTAACGATCAACCCACAATTGATACCATCGAAAACACATACGTTATACTAAACTCGTGTCATTGTAAATAACGCTGTCTTACAGTCAGTCAATTTGAACGAAAAACTGCATTGTTCCACAGTTTATTTCTTCGGCGTTGTTTTATTAACGTCAGCTTCCACTTGTACGTCGGCCAACGAGCCAAAGACCTCGGATCTCAGTTTACTATCTCGAAGGCTCGTGTGTATAAATCAATTTAATGGATATCGGAGACAGCAGATTCGTGGAGAATCGTGGAAGAACAGGATAAAAAAGATAATCGTCACTTTATCGAAAATGATCGGGATATGTAGGTCACAGGGCAGTATCAGAATCTGTATCAGAACCCACCATTTCGCATGGAAACTGGAAAAAATCGCGGTCAAGCTCATTTCTTCGTACATATATATATGCGCTACCATTTGCAAATGTACGAATATTTGGTTATCTTCGAGAGAATTTAATTTAATTGGGAAATTGTAAATGAAAAGGTCAAGTTTTTTATCGTATAGAATATTAAGATATTTTTATTTATATAGAATATTAGACATATTAGCAAGGTCAATGAACATTGGGAATATTAGAAAAATATGATATTTTTATATATTTTTGCGTCGAAAATCTGTTATTGAAGTTAAAATTACGGAATGATCTTCACAATCGCAAATGGCCAGATCATTCCTAGTGATTTATGGACAAGAGCATAGCGCAAAATGGAAATTGTTTTAGATTAAATAAATTTAGACAAAAAATCGTAATTTTAAAATTTCCGGAAATATTTTCGAATAATGTTAGTTTAACAATCGTGACTCACCTATAGTGGTGTAAATGGTGCCGCAGTAAAATACAGCGTTCCAAAAGGTCCATACTTTTTGTCCACGATCTGTCAGCCCACGCTTGTAGAACTCGTACAAATGCTCCTCGTATTCCATCAGTTCTTTTCTCGCCCGTCCACTCCAAAGCTCTGAATTCGAAGCCAGTACCTCGTCGTCACACAATTTTTGGATTGCAGTCAGTGTCTTATTTCTGTGACATTTAAACATTTACAAAACTTTTCGATATTCGATCCTATTCTCTCTCGTTTCTTTGTTCTTTTTACTTGAACCAATAAAAAAACACTATGGAAGATATTATGTAGAAACAATTATGCACACTCGGTGAAAGTTTAAAAATATCAATAGATTTAGATTACAATAAATTCAAAGTTCGAAAAAAGCTTTAAAAATTCAAGAGTAGGCTGGTGACCGTCAGAGAAATTTCATTTTCTTTTTTTCGTATTTTAATTTCGAAATACAATTCAGTATTATTAAATGATGGTAGGATTTGCAATATTAGATATTATAGATTAGATATTAATAAAATATAGATATTATAGGAAGTTATAAAATTAATTTATCGACTAATCTTGCTAATTAATTTATCTTATTTTTCAGAAACAAATAAATAATTAATAACTCTGTAATTCTTCTCCTGCATTATTTAAATGTTTCAAATCTAAGAAAATGCAGGACAGACAATAAAATGGGAACAAAAAATATAATAAAAAATATAGAAGAAATAAAAGAAGACATGTTTTTCAAAAAAATAGGAAATTTTGTAATTTAACGGACTATAATATGTTTGATAATTTTATCGTGGAAATTCAAGTTTGAAAGATTTAATTATACGAAAAAAGATATTCTCTAAATGACCAAACAAATCAATGAAAAGTACTCTTAGTAAGACAAGAAACGAAACCTAAAATCTATCTAAAAAACTGTATCTAAAACTGTAATTTGCTAGAATGTAATATTTTTATATCTCGAATAATTTAAAACGTTACATCTAAAAGCGTGCTTTTATTAATTATTCAAAACCATGACCTGATTATTTTAAGCAGCTTACCACACTATATTATACCGTGTGCTTTGAAACATATTTCATATTATTTTCAATCCCTTTTCTTTCAATTTTTCTTTCAATTAACACCGTGTGGCTCTAATAAAAGTTCGCATGTTCACGAAGGACCACAGATATTTGCGTACCAATAAAAAAGAGAAAGGTTACAGAGAAAGATTACGGTTACACTGGTTGAGTACTTGAATGGCGACACGTGCTTCATTTTATCGGATCGGTCACGCCATCGGCGATTTTTCTACAAATAAAAAAGAGGTCAAACGCGAATTCTAAGGTAAACCTGACCTTCATCTTAAGGTCGATCGATTCTCCACCGCAAAAGTATCGTCGAAAAATCAATGTACCTTCGAACCAGATGAAATTGCTACTGATAAGTGGAATAAGTCAAGAAAAGCGTCGACGTTATTATGAATTCTATATACAGTGGCTCATAAAATTACTCGAACACGCACATTTTATCGAACACGTTTTTATGTTTTGAAATTTTATTGACATTGTAATATTAACATGTATTGAGACGCGACTGATACTGAAGATTAAAACTTATTGAAAATTAAAACGATTTTATATTGAAAACTAATGTGGCTTTAAAGTTTGAAACTGATCTGCAAATATACGTATAAGATATTATAAAATAAGTTTATTATAAACATCTGAAGCTAATCTAATATCAAGTGTTTTTCTTTTCTTAAATATTCTGAAATTTCTTTTTCATTCATTTCTGAAGTTTCAAAACTCGTTTCATCATTGAATACAGATCATAAATCTACAGATTCTAAAGATAAAAAATCTACATAGTTATAGAGAATCATCGATATTATTCTGCGACTAAATAATCTCCTTAAAAAATTCTAATAATAGTATATAAAAGATATACTCTGCATATATTTGAAAACAAATTAAAATTAGAACCAATTTCGACAACAAATATGATTACCGAGTTAAAGCTTTAAACTTCCTTTGTTTTTACCAATGAAATATGTATAATCGAATTGCATTTCTCTCAATAAAAATTTTCATTGGACGAGATGTTTGGTTACATTCGCTATTACCTGCTTTTTCTTATAATAAATTAGTTGAAAATGTTTCAACATTGTTTGTATTATAGCCAAACTCGCAATCATAAGAAGAAATATCGTATGAAAAGATTAAAGTAGAATTTATAAGATACAAGGAATAGCAGCAATTTGTAAGAAAACATGATTTATGCGCGGACACCATTTGATATCGTATAGAAGAACACTTTTCTACGACTACGAAGAGCATTGACTTGCGATTATAAAGAGATGAAAAATGTACGTACTCTGTATAAATGTGAAACGTTATCATGATAATTTAAAATACGCTTGCGTGACAGAAAGCTTCAGTATCATCAGATTAGGATTCAAACATAGTTAGCGATTCAAATATACACGTCATTGCCGTTTTCACATCGCAGTTTTCACTGCGATCGACCAAAATAAATTAATTTTAGTTGCTTCCTTTTACCTATTTTAAAAGTTCGTTAGATTATTAAACAAAATAATTAATATCAAGTATTGAAACAAAATTTTGTACTATTACATTATTAATAAATGAAAAGTTTTTATTAACAAGACGATTGTATTTTAAAGGAAAATTTGATTAATATTTTTGAAATTCTTCCTTTAAAGTTGAAAATATCTATTGTTACTCTTATAACAAGCACTTATTTTTTATTAGATTTATTTATGAAAGATTTCATTATCTAAGTAATGATAAAAAAAATATCTAAATAAAGATAAAAAAATGTTTCAAAATATACTTAATATTTGGTCCCAGCTATGAGGTATGCAACAGAATGGAAATTATAATAGTTTTAATGTTAATTGCTTGATCTTCCTACATTCTCCGCTGGTGTCTCATCTGGTGTTTCACGATTAGAAACCGATAGAATATATCATCATCGTCGCATTTGTGTTTATTCTTTAAGCACACTTTCGTTGGAATCAAGGTTAAATCATCAATGTACATGCATGTACGTGGAACTTATATTAATTATAGAGATTATCGCAGTTCCTTGAATTAAAAGCATAAACTAATATTCTACGTGATAAATGGAAAGTAAAATCGCTAGTGGACTATCACGTGCAGAAAATTTTGTACTTCTTCTACATTGGAAACAATAAATCATAATCTCCATTGTATAATTAACAAGAAAAATTCGGCAACGTAGAAAATTGAAAAAAAAATTGAAATTCTGCACAAATTATTTATTTAACTCTTTTTTGTATCTTATAATGCTAGTTTCATAAATATTCACGATAATATAAAAAATTAAGATTTTTTTTTAGGAGAGTGTTATCACTTCTAAGATTTCAGCAGAGAAAAAAAATGGTTCCATTATTAACAAAGCGTTTATGCAAAATTTTCAGTTTGTTTTAAATTTTTCATCTTGGAACTAGCATCTCGAATCGAAAAAAAAAAAAAAAAAGGAATGATAGAAGAAAGAAAAACGCGTTCTACCTTAGCCTTTCGTTCTGTATGAAATATTAAAGAGATGCACTTTTTAAATCCGTCCACTTTTCTAAACAGAAATTCTGCTGGGATATAAACTACAGATATGAATCTAGGTTAGACTGAAATAATACATTTAAATTTACTGCGAATTCAGAGTTGAATTCGATTTCTATTTCGTCCGACAGTTAAAGTTTGTTTGAACGTGTTAATGAATTTCAATACATTCTTTCATCTCGAAAATTAGAAATTTAAAATTAGGGAAGTTTTTAACACGTTAATTGCTTTCCTAGTGTCAAGTTTTTTTTAGCAATATTCTAATATACTTTTATAATTATTTAAAGTTTTTCAATTTCGAAGTAAACTCAAGTATCCTGAAGCTTTTGAATTGTTCTAAGATTTTTGTACATGTATTTGCCTTAGATCTTTAGAAAATACGGATGTATTAACTTTATTCTATGCATCATTCTCTTGATTCAACAAATAGAAAGACGTTTGACTCAAAAATTGACTCAAAAAATCGGAAGATTAGAACGCAAAATTTACCTCTCCTTTCGAATGTTTCCATGCATCATGTCCTCGTTGGTTCCCTCGATCGTAACAAATATCATCGCGCCTCCGATACTGTACAAAAGCACGATAACAAATAAGAAAATATGCGTGAACCATCGTTTGCTCCAGGAACTGACCTGTGCAGAAATTCATAATACTCTTGTATTCATAACACAAGTATACAAGACACATATATACGCGAAGTCAATTAACACGGACCTTTTCGTAAAGCCAGAACGCGCTCTTCTCACCGACGCTCAAGCCGGACTTGGTCAAATCCTTGATACCCTTGAACTGGCTGAAGACAAACTCGCTGGCCTTATTCGAATAGATCACCTGTGGTTGACCGGAAACAGGAGTCATCGGCATGGGAGTTTGACCATAGGGGGTTGAAACGTACCCCATGCCTGGTTGTGGATAGAACTGGCCTGGTAACGGAAGTTGAATTTTCAATCTCGGGGGCGGCGCCTTCCGCCCATTTGGCGAACCTGACATTCTTTTAAAGTGTGTTTTCTCGTTGTTGAAAAGAAAACAAATGAAAGTTCGTAATTTATAATATAGTCTCGATTAAAATTTCTTTAATCTCTGCAGTATCTAATTTGATGTATTTTTAATTTTGATTTGTACGATTTTGATTCCTCGCCTTTGGAATCAGCTAGAACTATCACAGTATGCCATCACTCTTTCTTCTCTTTGTGCTTTAACACAATATAGTTTCTACTTTATCTTATGTATCGCCAAAGATCGAGTGAGTTATTAGCATGTATTTGTGCTTCAAGCAACATTAAGACTTTCTTCTTGACGTTTCCAATGGTATTTGATCCGAGAACACGCGTATAAATAAATGCTGATGTGAATCCGAGGTAAACTCGGTTGGCAGATCTTAACCAGGATTCCACGAAAAATTTACTAAGAGAATCGGATCGTCGGACAATTGGACACACTTTGCAAATTTACAACCGGATGTCTACTCGGTGATAAGAAAATGCTCGAACTCTCCTCTAAAACATGTCTTCAATCATTACAGAGTCACGGTATACCGAACACGCTTGTGCAATTGCTATGTTATTAAATCAAACTACTTTCTTCTATCAATCAATCAAACTAGAATCAAACTAGATTCTTCTAAATCTCGAAATATAGTCACTGTAAAAATCAATTAACATTAAAATCTTTTTTTTTTTTTATTTTGGTATAAATCTTTCTACGTTCCTTGGAATTATCTCAGAAACAATGTAGTCAATATTCACTCGGTAATTTTCGTTCTTCACTTTAATATTTCAAAGGTCAAAGAGAAAGAAAGATCTTCAACAAAAGAAAAACACGAAGAAAAGTTGAAGACAGAGGTCTGAGGTTATTTAATTAGAAAGAAGTCATGACCACGTATATACTCATTGATCTTGACCGTGTTCTTCCCTTTCAAATTCGAACTTGGTGGCCCGCTTAATTTCCAATTTCGTTGTTGCCTAAAATTATTCGAGCGACATACCGTGAGTCAGTGACCCCGGATGAGATGCATCTTAGCAATAAATAGATTGACTGTTCGCGAACGTGTCGACGAATTTAGGCAACAGGTATACGAATAGTTTCTGCTCTTTTTCTATTAATTAATTTATCACATTCACGCCTTTTCTAAAAGAGAGAACGAAAAACCATGTAATAACGAAGTGTAGGCGATCGAAAAGCAGACTGTTATCTAATAATAAAGATGTTGAAGAAAAGATAGAATTTGTTGAATTCCAAAGATACACGGCGTGCTTGAAAATATTGCGGGAATACTTTTGATGATGGAGTGAAGGATCAAAACGAAAGCTTCAAGAAAATTTCATTTCTCGTTGGAAAAATCGTCAGTTAGCTAACCGTCGGGAAAGGAATAAGCTTCCTCACTTAACAATGCAGTACGACGCTTTCTCGAGAATTTCTCTCGTTTTTTGCTCTCCCTTTCTCTCTTTCTGCAGTTTTGTAAGTGCAGTTTTTTAAGATTGATGCGTAAAATTCAGCCTTTCCAAGATCTCTCGGGGATGAAATCTCAAATTTACCTTCTTTTTAATTAGTTACTCATTAAGTCTCTAATTAAGTCGTTGAATGAATATTACACTTGTTCAAGCGTAGAATCGCAGAATCACGCGTTTCGTTGCTTTACTGAAATTTTCCGCGTTCGCTGAATTCATTCAAAATTCGTTACAATCTACTCGCCAGAAATTTTATCAAATGGAATATTTAATATTTATTTCTTCGTTTAATATCAGGGTGATTGCAATGTAACATCGACTCCATTAATTTCATCGATGAAATATACGTGTCTAATAAATCCAACAGTTGTCTCTTTCCACTCATCTCCAACGGGAAATCTTACGGCAGGAAGAATCCTTTCATTCACTTTCTGATTTCTTTTATTCCTTCGTTTCTCACTGATCGAAGAAATCACGAAGTTTGTTCTTGTCATTTCATTCTAATCGGGAACATGATCGTGTCAGTCTTTATTATCTTAATGCGCATCATTTGTATCAAGGACAGCTGATCCTTAATGAAAGACAATTGCGTTTAGCCCTCCTCCTCCTGGGGACAATTTGTACAAAGCTAGGAAACTCGCGTCTCATCGATACTGCACTATCAACACAATTTACATAGCACAGTTCGTTTACATAACTCAGTTCGTGATTTCCAAAGAAAATTTGTTATTTTGAAGGGATGTTGATTATTTCAATGCTCGAAGTTGTGTCCAAAGATTTACAACGAAAATTTATCTTAGAAAAGAATTTATTTCCATCCTCTTGGAAGCTACGTACATTCAAAGATTCACATCGATTCGGAGCATTTATTTCACAATATTATCTCACGTTACGTTGATTTCTTTTCTTCGAATATTTAACAATTTGTCAGCATTTTATTAATTTTATAAATTTGATGTTTTATCAGAAAAAGTTAAAGATTGACTGGCTACGAGAATGAAATCGCGGTGTTCACTGATCGCGTGCACTGTGTGAACCTTTCGATAATTGTCCCCACTTGTGTCAGGAACGGAGAAAATCCAGCAATTGTATCGTACGTGACTTTCAGATACCTCTAGCGACGGCGTCGCGACGCCAACTGACTGAGCAAGACTGATGTCGAGCGTCGAGGCGTTTTGAAACGGGCGCTACAATTTACAGGGCCGTATTGACTATTTAAAAATTTATCCAGCTTGTGTGATTGCAACATGATGTCACAAGTTTCGTTTATCTTGAATGTATTAAGAATTAAACGTGTGAAAACATAAACGAGATAAATTTTTATATACTAAGAGATAAATTTTTGATATTTTAGATTAAACTTTTTAAAATATTTGATATGCATCAAAGATTTTTTTTATTTCAAATTGTAAATTAGTTGTAAAAAATCTATGAATAAATAGTTAATCTATCGTTATCACTAAATTTCCATGTACAATTGAATTTAGTAAAGTGAAAAAGTATAATGAAACAATATCTGTGACAGTATTCTCGACAACGACGAAAAATCATTGGAATATTTTTTAAAAACAATTGCGAATATCGTATACGCAATTTCAATTCGCATAGCGATTTGTGAAATCGCATAAAATATTTGACAATTCAACATTAGTCTCTTCATCATACAGAATCTTTTTTTATTTCAGAAAGAAGAAGTCATTTTTGCTGAAAACAAAGTGTTCCAACACAGAGCAATCTCAAAGTGGGTCATATCGATTACGCACGTCTAAAGGAACTTTTAAAAACACATCACACTCGAAACGAAAATCTATACCGAAGTTGTAAACGTACACTGAATCGTATCTGAATCATTTATATCCATTATTTGTTAAATGAATCCAATTCCTAATCTATATAGAGAAGTCTATTCTTGATAGAATATAAGATATATAGAATAGCTTCTATTCTCGAAGAGCTATTCTTCTGATCCATTTCTCAAAATCGTCGCATTGTCGTGATGCTGTGTAAGAAAGATGATGACACGACAAATTTCAATACGATATCCTGAGACACTGTTAACAGATGACCGAATCTATAACCTCCCACGCCTCACTGCGTATTTAGATAAGCTGAAAGGCAATGAAGAAAATGATCAGTTTGTTAATGAATACAATTTCGCGGATACATGGCACAACATCGATCAAAATGATGTAAAATCAGATACAAAATATTAGATATAATTTTGAAAGCGAAACTTCGAATCTTTCAAAATTGCAGAGATCAAAACTATTAGAAATTAAATTTTAAAAGATTTTTACATAAACTGTTAGTAGAATTCTAGTTCTAATGAAATTTTAGATTTTTTAAATTACTAAAATTAAAATTATTGGAAATTAAATTTTTTAAAACTTCTATTCAAATTGAACGACATTGAAGTTATATCTCTAATGGAGCTTTAAATCTTTTAAAATTACGGAAATCAAAGCTATTAAAAGTAAATTCTATTCTAATCAAAATCAAAATTCCAAAAATAAGATTAAAAAATAGTTTGATATATCTATAAAATGACATCATAACTATTGATATATTTTGTTTAATTTTTAATGTAAACTTAATCCACATATCCGTTGAGATAAAAGCGGAAAGGTTTCTTTCTGTATCACACGATACCATCTCAAATGAATGAACCATGGAAAAAACCAGTGACGATGCTGACTATATTTAGAGAATATAAATCGGTATTTTCATAAAACTTATAGAAGAAGAATATAATCTTTGCATCAAGAGTAGTTTTAAATTGTAATTTGATGATTATTTCTGAATGATATTCGAAATGAAGGAATATTCCAAATTCCGTAATAAGTAAAATGATTATTATGAATATGTATTATGAGTATTAGAATCACTATCATGAGACATTGAATACAGAAAATCATTTTTTGTATTCAATCATTCATTCAAGCATTTTTCGAACATATAGAAGTTATTATACAACATGAGAATTTATATAAAATTTCGTGAAAATTTTTAATTTTTAATAGCTTCCATCTTTGTAACTTTGAAAAATTTGAAATGCATAATTTGTATAACACTAGGCTTAGCGCTTACTATGCGGTGATCTTATTTAAATCTTGTACTGCGGATTTACTATTCAGTATCTAGTAGAATTAGTATATACAGATAGAACACATACCTATATATATTCATTGTAAAAAGTTTCAAAAGTTAAATATTTTTAAATATTTATGGCTAGAAAATAAAAGCGTTAACCTTTTACATGAACTTAATTGCAGCAATAACTGAATAGACTGTCATGAAATAAACGTAAATAACTTGATAAATAGAAAAAGAATTTAATTTTTGAAAGAGGGAAATAAAAGTTTTAAATTCTATCACGAAAATTGGGGTTGCACATCATCTTTGATATGAGTACATAATTCACGATGTTCGCGGCGCATCTGTGTGCATAGTGTACAGTTATGTACACACATGATTCTAATCCCTCGTCCTTTAGAGGGCTGACCTACTTAACTTGTCAATGTTTCTTTGATAGCCAAGTCTTTATCTACGAAAAGTTTAATCAAAGATCATTTTCTGACATTAATAGCCAATTTGTTAAATATTATTAATATAATATTCTTTCGCAACAAAATATATCTGAGAAAGAAATATTACCTTATAAAACTCAAAAATGGATATTACAAATTGCAAATTCATTTTGATTTTATAATTATCCAATAAAATTTTAACGCTTATCAGGCAACATTTAAGTTTTATTTTTACATATGTAGGTACTATTCACTATTTATAAATAATATTGTAGAATAGTGAAATTACATGAAATATTGTTACTATAATACAATTATATGAAACGTTGTTTGGCAAGATTTTGTTAATTGACGCCCATTATCTAGAATAATTGAAATATACTAGTGGAATAAATGCAGTAGTGGAAATACAATAGCGGAAATTTGCTAATAACTTGCAATAGTAATTTGAAACCAATTCTCTTACTACAGATTCACGTTTCCATGAATTACTGAAAATTGAAAGTTATTAATATCATAAAGTTTATTTCAAATTTATTGCGAATGAGCGATTATTTTTTCGATAATGTACAAAAGATTTTATACACAACAGATAAAAATTTCAAATATTTCTGTTTCGAGAACGCGTCATCTTGCGTCAAATCGCCGAATTATTCACGATGTAAAATCTTAAGGCAGATTTCCATGTGAAATACATTCTTCATAGATACAAGAATCACTTATATTTAGGTTCTTACATGTACTAAATACAACATCATGAATGCTTAATATTTCAATATTATTTTTTACTTTTACCATTCTAGTGTACAATATTCAACTGAAAATACCATATTTGTTCTCACAAAAACACCAGCCAACTAAAGATTATTCCAAATGAGAACAAAGCATCTAGGGATATTAAAAAGAGAATTCTAAAAAATTTCTCCGAAATTCACAAAAACGTTATAATATTAATAAGAAAAGGTAAATGAATTGTCTTTTATATAGTTTTACACGCAAAAAACGTAAAGACCAATGTGAAGAAGCAACAACAGATCATGGACCAATGAAATCGCTCAATGTACGGATATTAGCGTCTGTCAGCGTCACCGGGACCTGACCTTGGCGGCGCTTGGCTGCATTCACGGAAGGCGCCCGAAAACGCTTCGGAAAAAGGCATCGGGGGCAGCGCGCGTTCGTGTCGCCCATTGTTATCCTTGTCGCGTGTAATGGCTACCGTAGAGTTTGTTGATGGTGCTCGGTCTGCTTGTACGCGCAACGGCCTATCCTGAGCCACGGTACGCGGCAACGTGGCCCAATCTGACGGAAATAAAATCGAGACGATCTCTACCGCTGAGGTACCGCCAATTTTATGCAACCGAGAAACCCGCGCTTCGTATACCAGTCGCCGCAACCGCCACCGCGCTTGGACGACATGATCTGCGCGGGCCAACGTTGCTCATTAACAAGCGTGTAACTCAAAACTGATTTCGCGGCATCCACGGCTGGCAAATTCTCGTCGGCGTTGTGTTTGGTGTTAATTTTAACGGGATCTAACGTATCGAGAGGCTATATCAAAGCACTAAATTGATCGCCATTGATTTTTCCACCGCGACCACGGCCCTACCGACACGAGGAACTTGTTTCTCGTATGTTGTATTGGACGAAATACGTAAATCAGGTATCACGATTGTCAGAATTAGTGTGACCAGCTGCGCGGTATTCCGCGCCGCAGTCATGGCAACTAGAAGATCATCCGTTTGGCACTCAGACATGTAACCCGCGGCGCCTGTGTAGACTATCACATGTGAGTATCGTATGTCGCGGTTATACTTTGAGCCTCCGTTTCCTACCTGTACTCTATCAACTTTTCCTTCCATACCTGTGTGTGAAAGTCACCCCTACATACATTTGGTATGACTCCGTCACTTATCTAGACATGTATATTAAACAGTACCTGTTTTGTTTTCATTTAATGAATGCCTACTGATTGTGCAGGGTCAAAGGCAACACATCAATGGCCCTAGAATCAAATGGCAACAACGTGGTGTGGTTGAACACAACCCGTCCTGATCAAATACAACAGGTATGCAGCTTGTGTAGCGTGATGTAAAAAAGGAACAAGTTTCTTCATTGATATCTATTCTCATTGATGCTTAATACACATAACGTATATTAGTGTATGTAGCACGTTGATTGAAACAAAGTTCTCTAGAATATTGTTTTTTTTAAAGATGCAATGTGAGATTTATAATATCTAATAACAGTTACTGTTTAACAGAGCCAACCTATCGAGCAACCAGTGAAGTGTTCCATGTTTACTCAAACTGAACAAACTAACAGTTTTACTCAGACGGAGCAGAGTAATTCTAGTTACGGCGATCAGAGACAGGTTATTAATTGTAAAAATATATACAAAATAGATTTTTACATTTCATTTAAAAGGAGCAATAAATAATCTTACATTTAATAATTTATCTTATATACTTTTTCTTTTAATAATTTATATTTTATTGTTGTTTCTATATAGATCTATTATATGAATTTTCAGTTAATAATATATTTTCCTGTATCTATATTCATTATATTAAATTAAAAATTGTCATTTAATATTAATTTACAGCAGCAAGCAGCTATGTTTGACCCACAACAAATACAGCAGCAACAAGCTGCTCAAGGTCAACAATCGCAGCAACAGCAGTCTCAACAGATGTATGTTACAACAGATAAAAAAGAGGATAAGTCTCAGCAGCAATCAGCAACTGCTGACTTCCCTTTCTACTACAATGTCAACATGCTCCAAAAGGTTCAAACAAACGCGGTGAGCACGATTGGTGCGATCACAACCGACGACAAGGGTTGTTATCGTTTTGATGTGCAACCTGTCGGTTATAACACATTATTGAATCAGATGAGTATTGCGGCTGCTACCAATGCGACCTTCAAATGTGACATTTGTGGGTTGGTCTTTGGGCATATGAGTTTGCTGAATCATCACAAACGGATTCATAATACAACACCTAGTAATCTTCAGCAACAACCACAGCAAGTCGTTGTGCAAACACCGACAACGGTTACTGTTGCAACTACACCAGAAAGACCATATACCTGTGATGTGTGTGGAGCTTGTTTTGCATTACCAGGAGAATTAAAAAGCCATAAAACAAATATGCACCAGAAACCAAAAGTGCAAATTTGTGAAGATTGTGGCAGTGAAGATCCTTGTGAACATCATCCTACGAAAATTAAAAAGAGTATGTTTGAATAAAAATAAGATAAATTAGTTCTTGGTTCCAATCTTTATGGAAATTTTAAATAATATAAAATAACTTTGCTTCATAGAATATATAATATTTGTTTAATAAATATTTTTATTAATACTCTTTGTTTGATAAATATTTTAAATGTACTTCTTTTTTTTACAGCTATCAAACCTGGTCATCATCCTGTGAAACGAAGGGGTGTCACTAGTGTCACTAAGTGCCACAAGTGTAATGGGACAGGAATAATTTTTATTGGTAAGTAGAAATTGTCACTGCCATGCTTTGTACAGAATTGAAGAAAAATGTTTACTATAAAAGATTACATTTTGTGGTACATCAAAATAATATATATTAATATATGTTATAAAAATTATGAGAGAAAAAAAAGACAACATTTTTCTTCCTAAACAATGATCATCTTTCCTGTACTACTATCATTTCATTACTATCATGATCGTACATCGGGTGGTGTATGGTAGGTAAACACGACGAAAAACTAGATTCTGGAATCAGTTCCCTCGCAAAGTGTGGCGGCTGCAAGGCAACAGGCCGCATCATCATAGGAAGTAAGTCGGAAAAATACAGCCAAAAAAATAAGAGATTTATATTTCATAGTATATTTTAGAATCGTCTATTGATGATTGGGTGACATCAATTAAGCTTTCCTAACAATTATAAAAATTTTAAAAGTCATTGTACCTTCTTATACTTTATTTAAGAAAAAATTAAATGCCATTATATTACCGTTTCATAAAAATATTTGGGATCACTTCGGGACCACTTTCGTCATTTGTTTTACCTATTCGAATATATATTTACCTATCCTGAATTTGTGGCAAAAAAATAAATGTTTTGATACTGCGAAAATTTAATATTATAAGCTTCTTTTATTCTTTATAGTATCATTATTTTATTTGCATGCATTTGTTGTAGATAGACAGAAATCTTCAGCACTTGCTGGTTTCTTATAATATTAAAAATTTTTAATTTTAGTTGCATCAATTCTGTTTTCTTTATGGTAGCATTGTCAATATTTATATTTAAGAATCATTGCACGGAATAAAATCTCCCCTAAGGGACAGTTTTATAAATTTGATTCACTAATCTTTGGTATTGTTATAATGGAGAAATTATTTTAGATTTCAGTTCATATAGTTCATTCTTTCTTTATTTCAAGACATAGGTAATTAGGAGCTCATTTTAATACTTTCAATATATCTAATTATTCTATACATACATATAATAATACAAAAATCAGATTTCAAACATCTGATGCCATACCTCATTTCTTATTTTCTGCACTAACTTCCATAACCCGCATGTTCAGATTTCTACATAATATTGTTACATTTGATCAAAAGCATTAGTTTGGCATCATAAAATGATTTCTATAATGTAGAATTTCTCTTTTATATATTGAAGTCCTCTTTTAGATATATGAGGAAAAAGAGTATATTTTTCAAAAAACCATACACAATCCAGTGTCTCGAATTCTTCAAAGCATTTACTCGATCATCTCAAAGCGTATCTTTTTGTAGAACTGGCCCTTTGAGGAAAACTAAGAATTTGGGTGTTTCTTTATTTACAGGCGGTAAACAGAACAGTCAAAATCAGGCAGAGAAGCCGTTTCATTGCAACGTATGTGATGGAACATTCTCCAGATATTCGTCACTTTGGTCCCATAAGAGACTTCATTCTGGAGACAAACCTTTCAAGTGTGAAGTTTGTGGCTTAGCTTTTGCAAAAGGTGAATAAAATAGAATCATGTAAATTAACCTGTTGTTAACTTGTTTCAAAAAAGAAAATCATATTGTACACTGACGATGTTTATTTTTTCATTTATAGCTGCTTATCTAAAAAATCATGGACGAGTACATACTGGTGAAAAACCATTTAAATGTAGTGTTTGTGGTATGCAGTTCTCACAAAGTCCTCATTTAAAGAATCACGAAAGAATTCATTCTGGTGAACGTCCTTATCAGTGTGAAGTATGCGAAAAAACATTCGCTAGACATTCAACCCTTTGGAATCACAGAAGAATTCATACCGGTGAAAAACCTTATAGATGTAATATATGCGGTTCGGCCTTTAACCAAGCTACACATCTGAAAAATCACGCGAAAGTTCATACCGGTGAAAAGCCACATAGGTAATATACAGCATGTATTTTTAATGTTTCATTATTTCTTTTTTAATGTATGCATTTAATCAATATCGTTTGTCCCCTAGATGTGATATATGTGAGATCGGATTTTCCGATCGCTTTGCATTAAAGCGTCATCGTGCAATCCATGAAAAATACGGTCAAACTGCCCGAAATCAGAATGCAAATAATCCAAGTAACGCACAGCAAGCGAATGCGAGTAATCAGCAGCAACAACAGCAGCAGCAGCAACAACAACCTCAGCAAGCACAGCAAGGTCAACAGGTTGTTGTAGTGAATGCCACGACTCCTGTTACTGTAAGTCAAGGTCAAGGGCAAGCAGTAATGCTTGAAGAAGTCTACAAGTGCCAGGTGACCTTCCCTGAGCCTAAATGATTCAGCTAGAGAATACCTTTCAGAAGCTGGTAAAGGGGTTAATTTTTTAACCTTTTTAAAGAAACAAAAAAAAAATTAATTAACACTGACAATGCGATATACGTATGTGTAAACGTATACAAAAAAAGAAATGCAAACAGATATGTGGATGACATTGATGAAGAAGCAAGTCTTCAGAGTGACTGGCAGCATGGTTTCTGTGCAGATTTTGTGAGAGAATTATTTGGTGACAGAGGGTATATCTTAAATAAATACGCATGAAAAAAAAGGGTACCACTAAAAAAGCAAAAAAAAAAAAAAAGAATAAGAAAGACTCAGCGATAGTTTGTGCGAGTGAGTAATTTTCATAGAATGTGATTCGGAAGAGTAACGGCTCGTATAAAATCGAAACATTCTCCCGACCATCAGTGGTGTGAAAAAAATTTTCTGTGAATGAATATGAAACGATATTAAAAGGGAAAAATTGAAGAATCTAAAGGAGAAACAGTAATAAATCTATTTTATATTTTCTCACTTGAAATAGACGTATTACTTAGAAACATTGACATTGGATCAAATAACAAACTCGTTGATAACGACATTGTTCTCTTGATTTGCGCATGTTGAATTGCGAATTAATTTTTGTTTATTTTTCTTGTATTTTCGTGGATCCCTCGCTCTGAACAAAATTGAATGGAAAAAAAAAGTTATAGTGACCGTAATTATATTTAAGTTTCATAACTCACTGAACGATTAAAAAAAAATACATGTGATAGCTTTGAGTGAATCTTGGCTAGGCGGGAAGCGGCAGTAATCTGATCGCTGTAATACTAACGAATTATGCATATTATGCACATTTAACAGCGGCGTAAGTAAACGTTTCAAAAACGGATCTAAAAATATACAAATATTAATAAGTTTAAAAGAGAACGAAAAAAAAAACTATTTTAAAAGCCTGAACCTCGGCCCTTGTTTATTATAATTTAAGTGAAAGAAGGACAATTATGATTATTGATTTATATTGATCATCTTGTTTCTGTTTGACAATTGAAATCAAGAATTAAATTAAGCAAAAAAAAAAAAAATAGGAATTAAAATTAAAAAATGAAGAAGGAAACATAAATCGAGAACTATTGTCATCTTTGCATGCGTCTTTATGTTATGAAACGGAAGTCGTGGTACGGAACGATATCGCGATTTGAGCGAGCCTTCTTCCGTCCAGTCATTCGGGATCACAATAAAAAAAAATTAATTATTGCGTTATTGCAATGACAACGACCACGATTTAAAAAAATAAAAGGAGGAATATCAAGATGACAAAAGTAACATACTACAAAAGAAGATTTCTATCTCACACGGAGCTGCAATAAATAATAGTGAATATCGACGGGCAGACTAATCTGTTTTATAATTTTAAGGCCGTGAACTATAATGGATATCAGTTATTAAAATAGTTACTAGTTTGTAACGGCAAAATAGCTGGCTAGGTTATCTATACAATATATACATAATTAATTTTTATATCCCCATTTGTTAAAAGCGATGGCCAAACACCGTCGCTGCGAACTCTTAAAATAGCGGTGAATCAGAAATCGATTTGGTTGTAATTCAGAAAAAAAGTAAAAAAGAAGCTCCGACTAATCGGTAACTTGTGATACCGGCGATGATTAGGATACCACATTTTGAAGTAAAAAAAGATACTGTTCTTCATCGATTGCATCTTTTTTTCCACAATATAATATATGTGTATATATATATATATATATGTGTGTGTGTGTGTGTGTATATATATATATACACACACACACACATTTCTTTTCTTAATCGTTTCGAATAAAATTTATATTATTTTCTTATCTTGCTTCTAATGAAAATAATTAATAAAATCAAAAATATTTTTTCTTTTCTTTTTAGATTCACTAAACGAATCATCAAATGAAATTTAACTTTTCGACATCTAAACTGTTTTTGTACTAAATTGAAATTAAGTGAATAAAATAAATAATTACTGTAATAAATAAACCCTAAGAGATACATACGCAGGACAAACGGCGATATGGCTCGGTCATGTCTCAAAAATCGTTCTTTTTATACAATGTTATAACTGATTATTAAAATATTAACGAAGAAGAAATGCCATCGAAACAAAGTGATCGACTCTGCAATCAAATCGTTAATCAGTAATAGAAAATCTTTGCTAGGAAAATCTAGGATTGGGGATTACTTTGTTTTTATCGCTATAACTTGTAAAATAAAGATAATGCTATTACGTTTAATTTACTTTTAATGTGGTCATAATACCTGTTACAGTATTTTCGATTAGATTAGAAAAACTTTTATCTTTGGTATTTTCTGAATTTTTCATTCATCTGACGCTCTTTAATTATACATACATGCATACACACATACACACATATGATTTTTTTCTTTTTTTTTTATCACATCCTTTTTAAACGCAAGTTTTAACACTTTTCGTTATTACTAAGTAGTAGTAAAAAACTTACTTCCTGAGCTTACCAATGCAATGGTTTCTTAAATTATTGTTTAAATTGATTATTGTGAAACCATGTAATCGTAGTTCATCAAATAGTAATCGCCGATATGCTTGAATTTTTTTTATCACTCGTTTATTCGAAACTTTAGTCACATTATTTTGAAGATAATAAAAACTTGTAAATGATCACCCAAGCTAGGATGTTCGAAATATATGCTGTTTCTCTCTATTATTTTGCTGTGTAGCAGCATTCTTGAAGAAAGCAGAGTTTGTAAATATATGTATTAATAATTATAATAGATATCCCCAGGTCGAAGAGGAGGGCTCTAATATATAATCTTAGTGTTTTACAAAAACACGACTCATTTTCATTTGAAAGCACAAAAACAGTTGAAAGAAAAATAAAAGCGATCCTTAGACTGTTAAGTCCTAAGATGAGAATTTAAACACGATAAATATATTTGATATTTGAAAAAGCTGCTCAAAATAATTACAGAATTAAACTCCGGTTCAAGGAATTTTGGTAAAATGTTTAATTTTTTTTAAAGTTCCAATTGGAAACTTAATGTTTTAAATGTTTTTAATTTGTTTTTGTTATTATTATTGTTATCTCTAAATTTCGACTAATTTTTTCAGAATCAAATTCATATACAGTGATTCTTATAATTGTTTTGAACAGTTCTGATTTGCTGATTGACTATTAGCAAAACTTGAAAAAGATCATCGGGCCCTGTTTTTCGAGCGAACTAACGTACGTTTTATAATATTGTACCTACATTAAATAAGAGACCTATCGCTGAGGAAGGTCTATAAGGATTGTAAGTAATGAAGTCTAGGTGAATAAGTAATTTTAGGAATCGTGTCGTAGAAATTATCGAAGGAGATATGGAACTGTTTATAAAGCAACCCCATAGATCATTGTATTCAATAAATTACTAATCAGTGCCATTTGTAAATCTATATTTCTATCAATTTTTTCTCTTTTTCCAAATTATTTATTCATTATAACAGAAGAACCGACTTGTCCTTTTCACATTCTTGTAAAATTTCATTAGGCTCCTTAGATAATATTCTGCGAACAAAACGGAAATTCGGAGCTTCCATTTTAATCAAAATGCCTGGAAGCGTCTTCCTGAGCCTAGCGGGAATATATCCTAATCTACCCGATTCTTCGGTTGTACATAAGCTCGTAAAATCAAGTGGATTTAAGGAAAGAAAGAAACGAAATTACTTTTATTTTTCTGCGTTACGTTCGATATGTATCGATCAATTTGATTAATCATCGAATCCTTTCTTGATCATTTTAGAAACTAAGGGTCGAGGTTTCAGGGTCATCGTGAAAGCCAAGAAATTCTTTTTTGTAATCGCATCAAGAAGAATCATTGAAACGCCGGATAAGAAAATGTACAAATTCTTTTCGACGATATAAGAATCATCGAAGACGATCAGTGTCCTTAAAACATTCGACCCTTTTACAATCGAGTTGATTTCGAAGGACTGACGGCTTAATGAATTTGCGCATGCCATTCACTCAATGATTAATCTTTATCTGGCTTTTAAAAGAAGAATAAAGAAGTACGAACGGCTCTCCTCGCAACAGTATTTTATAATATAAACGGTAACGCAGTGAAGTCGATATCCAGATAAGGATTAAACAAGCGAATATACGTAAAAAAAAAACTTTATATAAGTATATATTGTATAAGTCTTGTAACGTGTACAGATTTTTCGTCCGTGCTCGAAGGAAAGACGAAGGGTTTTTGTACAAAACTATCTTCGTGAAAACACTGCAGATAACGTGCAAAGAGAAAACAAACTTTTTGCGATTCTCTTCTTTTTTTCCGGTTCGCATTCTTTTCATTTTTCTCTCTCCTTTTGATAACAATATTCATCGTCTAGCCAAAAGAAATAGAAAAGGGGGGAAACATTACGAGTATAGAATATACGGTACTGATGATTATATGCTGCAATTATTCGTAAAAATTTAAAACGATGGAAAATGGTGGAAGAGAGAAGAAAGGAAATCATGAATAAAACTAAAATATAGCGTGAAATTTTCAGATTTCATAATTTAAAAAAAAGGAAAAAGAAGAGGAAGGATAAACAGAAGGAAAAACAAGGAAATATGCAGTCCTATCGCGATGTAGATTAATTTTTACATGACACCACGTTGTATGGGCAATAATGCTGATCATACGAATTTTTGATAATAAAACACGTTCCTATTAAATTATCTGTTCATTGTCGTATTGTTAAGTCTTCTGAAGCGGGCCGAGTGGTAGGAAAAGTGAGAAAGAAGAAGAAAGGAGACGGGAGTTCTAAGGAAGATAGACTGGGTGAAAAGAAGGGAAGAGTCGAAAATGGCCTCTTTGTAAAATAATAAGGAAACATCCTACTTTTCGAAGGAAAAAAAGAACATAATAATAAATACTGATACAAGAAACAAGAAGATAGGAGAAAAAATAAAATAAAGGAATCTTGTAATTTTCTATCGTGACGACAAGAAAATTAAAAAAAGAAAGGAACATTGGTAAACACGAATCTAACGACATGAGACTGTATATTTAACGTAATAATTTATTTTCTGGGTATCTATCGAGATATTTTTTCATTTGCCATTGTAAAAAAAATTTTTGAAAATCTACGCACTTTCTAATAAGCTAAACTATAGTAGGAGTGTAAAGTTATATATAAAATTGTAAGATGATGATAATGATACTGATGATGATGCTGATGAGAATGGTGATGAGGATGGTGATAATGATATGATTACGATGATCAAGAAAGATGAATTATTATTTTCGTCTTTTTCACGAAGGATCTTAATGATTCATCGGTATACTCATCGTCGAATTCGTAAGAATATCGGGAATATTTTAAATGTTCCATGAATATTGTAAATGACGAACGATCAATCTCGGTATTTTTGCCATCCGCCACGTGAGAATGCCGGATAAAGAGAATTGTAATTAAAAAAGAAAAAAGATTTTACTTTTATCATGTAACATGTTATAGATGAAGCGAATTGTATTCCACGATGCGCTCTTTTAAAACTAAGTTTCAATCTTTCGTTTTCCTTTGGCTTCGATTTCTATACGAATTTTTGTTTTTAAAACTATCTGATATTGTGAGAAAAAGGAACTTAAACATTCTTTATTCTTCTTTGATTTCGAACGATATTGAAAGGAAAAAAAGGATCATTTATAAAATGAAACTAAACAATATACGATAAAAATATTATGCGGTGGATAAAGCCACTGTGAAAAAACTTATGAAATGCGCGTGTACGCAATAATTACGTGTACACGCTCGAACATCGTTTTGTATGAAAAAAACAGTCATAAAGGAAAAAAAGATTGTCACTTTAGATTAGTCTGCTGTCAATATAACTAGAATTATAATTTTGAATGTAACATGTATCATATTGATTATCGCCTAGATAAGAACCGTACCGATTAAAAAGTTAGCGCACGATTATATCAGACTTTAGGTATGATAATAAATGATGTCCACGGGACATTTTCATTTTTGAAGATTTACGTCAATTTTATTCAGTAGATGGCGTGTGCGAAGTTTAGTACGCCTGGATTACAATAATTTTAATAATCGATTGCTTTCATTCAACTAAGAAAATTTTTATATATTCTTGATATTGAGAATTTTATTTTATTCATCAATTTTTGCAGTGTTCATATATTTTTTCAAATTATAATTTCATGCATACACATACACACACACACACACATACACATATTTTTAATATTGAACTTCGGGAGATTTATAATATCTATGTTTGCTAATAATTAAATTCAGTAAAATCGACAATTGAATGAAGATAAATAATCTGAAAAATAAGGAAGTTTGAAAGTTCGCGCGGATCGTAACGCTCATGCGCAAACAGTTCGATGAACGACGTGATACTAGCTATGACGGTGAGTGAATTTAGTCACGCCCGTGCCGTAGTTGAATAAACATGGCGTCGTGCAGAATATCGAGTTTTGTTTAGTGATTGAGTGTTTGAGATTTGTGTAGTGCAACGACTTTCGAATTACCATAGCTTCTTGTCATCACGTTAACATATTCCCGAGGATGTTACCCGACTACGGTTAAAATTTCATTGAGAATCTAACGCCAAAGGTAAGTTATTTCACAAGATATCTATCTTTCGAAATAACATTGCTATGATTTTCTAAACTCAATAGTAAATAATTTAGGAAAGTGACAATTAACTTTATACTGTTGTAAGTAAGTAAAAATCTGATATTTTTAATTTGTTACGTATTTTAATTATTATATTGCGATGACAAGTTGTAATTGTTTATGACACAGTATGGTAGTTACCTCGTGTGATATATATGTACAATGTCGCGAAGGTATTTATGAAATGACTAGATCAATTATAGTGAAGCTTGTGCAACATAATTATCTTTATTGCTCTTTTTATTCTATTATAAAAGTTTAGTATAAAACTCAACACATACAAAATTTACTTTAAACACACTATGATTAATAGTGGTTATTTACACTAATAACACAAAGCTAGAAATTATTGTTACCGAAGTTAGAATCACTTTCATATATAATTTCAAAATCTAATTTGAAATTAAGATATAAATGTATATATTTAACGTATACGAATTATCATAACATGTGATCGTGTAGGAACCAATTCATATACATCATATATCTCGCCAGTTCACATATAAACACATAAGAAAACTGGTAAATACCTTTGAAAGCATTTATAAACATAGCTGTAAATATCTTTTTTTCGAATTCATCAAAATTTTCTAATGATTAATATGTTATATTTATACATATCATTCTTCAATATGAATTTATAACATCATTATAAATGTATATGAATATACGTGTTTCAGAAATTATATTACTAATTATTTAATTTGTTATATTATTAACATCTTATGCATCTTACATATATTTACTAGAGGAAGAGAAATTTTATATTATATTCAACCCATTCTGTCTACAAAGTTAAGCTATATTAATATAATTCCTGAAAATTTTAGGTATATCCAATTTGATATATAATTGAAATATAATTTGAAATCTATTAAATTATTTTAGTGTATTGGAAAATTAAGAATTGTACTTATAATCTTATTTGTGTGAAATATTGCCTCAGTTATTTATTAATTCATACTACATATGGAACAATAGAAAACTTGAATAATAATGAAACAATGAAACTGGATACGTCAGTTACGAGAATCACATTATATATTTAAATATATTCTTTGCAAGTACATTTTTAAAAATTCATCATACAAGTTATGTAATATCGTGTATTTTTCATGAATCAAACATGCATTTACACACTAATAACAATAACCTTTTTTTTTTTTTTCAAAATAAAAGAGTCGAAGTAAGTCATTGTACAAAAGGGTAAACGAGGTTAGTACTCGAATCGAATGGTTGCACGTGAAGAATATTTTCACGAGGAGCGTGCCTGCTTTTGTACACGCGACACCAAAGCCGTAATGTCACAAAATACACAATTTCCACCAAAGAAAGGAAACTGAAGCCCATGAAGAGGCCCAACAAGCCACCGGTGCTAGCTGTGCACAAATAATTGTATAAATGAGATCCTTGAGCTTTCCAACAGTTTCTTATAATTATGAATTATGTGCTTTTGTCACATTTCGCTACTCCATAGTACTTAACAACTTCACTAGAGTTCTGAACGGCTGAAGAACATTTTACGTATGCCACATCTGTTCAATCGCAACTTTTAAACATTCTGTCGAATTTAAGATTATAAAATTCGTTCAAATTATAATTAGTATTTTTCTTAATATAGCTGAAAATTTTAAAAATATTAAATATTATTTTTATATTATTCCATTTTCATTGCTTTTCGATTTTTCAATTGATTCGTATTACTCTATGAAGCGCATGATTGATGTGGCAGTTCACTATATTCTATTTTAGTGTCACTATATTCTTCTGTTTTAATACCTTCAAACGTTAATGAAGCTTTTTGCTAAAGCTTAAATATATTATAATAATTACGTTGTGTTAAATATTAAATATTGCTAAAGCGATAGAGAACAAAATGGAACAAATGCAAAGAAAATATTTGAAAGGCTGCACGGTTATATTATTTGTTGTCTTTCATTTATAACAGTTGACAATATAAAAAACATTTATTAACTATTTTGTTTAACCTCTTTGTTAATTATATTTTTATATTGTTAAATTGCTATTATCACAACAAATTTCTAATATCACAAGGTTTATACAGTACGATCGATACTGAAACTAAACCCAAGAGATTCACGTGAACTAACGAGAGAGGATTAGATAGAAACATATGCGAGTAGATAACGCTGGAAAGCCCTCTAGTGTTTAGACCCAGTCAGCATTTTCATCAGTTTAATTAAAAACTTCACTATTATGAATCACATATAAGTCTATCTGACAAGACTAACATACTGATATATTTGCAAGAAATACACCAATTTTTTTTCAGAGATATCGCCAGTACGCTCTTGTAAGACAAGCTATATATTACACTAAAAAAAAAAAAAAGATTGAAACATACTTACATAGAAATTCTGTGAAACCAAACAATTCATTTTTCATATACTTCGTGAATTGAGAATCGACGAAAAACAGGTGGACCACCGCCATGTTTTTACTAGTGAAAAGAAAAGTCATTTCAGTCATTATCATTGATTAATTAATAATATGAATTGTCTTAAATCAAAGGAACAAATAGAATTACGCGAAATAGTCTTTGTTTTTCTTCACGTAGACGTCAGGAATGATGAAAGTAGGCACCAATTTGCTTTGTGAGATTTCTACGTTGTAACCGATCTCGAAGCATCCCGGATAACAATTACAACTGGGTCTGTGAAAGATAGAAGTTGATTTCGATTTTTGTTTCAATCTTCTGGTTAAAGAATCTATATAATCACTCACGTTTCAGAGACATTTAAATTGCCTACTACAATATTGTCATCGTAAAGTTTCATTTCCATTGCTCTGCGAGCTTTTGTTGCGCAGTTGTCATCCTTCTTCTCACAGATTTGTGTATTGGAGGATTCTAGGAACAAACAATGAATTTGATGGCTAAAATCTAGATATAGGATTAACTTTGTTTGCCTTTTTAAAGTAGTGGAAAAAATTGCTAGAATAAGATCAAGGGGATTATTAATATTCAATTTTGATAGAGAGTAATTTATAAGCTCATTAAAATCTGACATGGTAAAGAAACATTCTGAGAAATAATCCTTAATTATTCAGCTTCGAAGGTAGAATAATAATTAAGTAACTATAAAATTGAATAGTAAACAAATGTTTGACGATTGATCATCATTCTAATTGCTAGAAAAGATTCATAAAAAAATTACTGGGCATGTAATACTGGACACAATGACAGTTCTTCTGTGTGAAGTTCGCTTCGCACTCGAGGACGCAGTTCCTTTGTGTATAGGTCCTGTAGTAACGTAACTTCCTCTCAGAAGTGAAGAAGCACTTCCTCTTTTTCAGAGGGATGTTAATTATTGACTTGCTGGCGGCTGATATTCTGGGCGCTACGATTACTCTAGTCTCTTCACCCGGAGTGAGAGTGAACGCAAATTCGGCGATCTTTGGTGTTTCCACCGGATTATGCAGCAACATCTATAAAAATATTACTGGGGTGAACTTTTCATCGTTGCTTCCATCAATCTTATATAGCACGTATGACACATCATTCTATTCGTTTTGACATGCTGAATGCGAATATCATATCCATTTTTGACGGAAATCACGAAAACTTACCGAAAATGCAAAAAAGTCACCAAAACGAAAAAGACAACTGAATATACTTCAAAAACAGAATTCCAAAAAATTTATAATTTTTTTTATCAACAAATATTTGTTTTCAATATATCCTTATTTTTATCTTTATTGTACATTTCACATATACATTTATTATATATATTGTCAAAATAGTAGAAATTTTTAAACATTACATTCGTTATGATATTATTAGTTTTAGATCATAGTAATTGTTAGATGAGCAAGTAGTAGCAATTAATAGCAGATAATGACAAATTGATCAACTATAACAAAATTGGTAAATTAGTGTGATGGATAGTATTTATAATACTAAAATATCCAGATTAATTTCATGATTTGAGATATAGTATACCTTGAAACCAACGCTAGCGGTGGACGAACAGTAGTATTCATCCATATCTACATCAAGAACCAGAGTCAGACCATAGAATTGTCCAGCACCATACGGTCTCCATGGAAGGGAATCTGGCGGTACATCTTCGTCGTATCCGGTTTCGGGATTCCAGTCGATGCTATTATTGAATGGAAACGTCATATTGATGTCAGACCAGTCACGTCTGCAAATTCAGTTTATTGGGAATAGAGGGAGCATCATCAAACACAAATATGCAATCTAAATTTATAAAAGGATCCTTAAAAAAATCGGTATAACAGAAGAGCTTTAAAAATTATAGAAGATCATAAAGGATTTGATTGAATTATTGGAATGAAATGATCAAATGGAAAGAAAAATTTTAATTTTGAATGAAAATTATTATTTCTGCAATTTACTTACGGGTTGTAAAACAAGTATTTCCTCTCAACGGAGTTGAAATTACAACACATTCCTTCGTCTGTCAGAGTGGGATTAAAAATTTTCTCGCAATCAGTGACATTCCCATTCCATTTACACAAATGTAGCATCTCTGTGCAAGATTGCGACACCTATTGTAAATATGTAAATATCCTGAATGAATGCTTAATTTATATATATATATATATATATATATATATATATATATATATATATATAATTCACAAAATGAAATCAAAACACCTTGAAATCATAAAACAAATAAATTTGAGGAATAAGATCTATCATTACTATCATGACATTCTTATAAACCATATGTGCAATTCACTGTATGTTACATACATTGACCATGAAATGAAGGATGTTGTCCCAAGTTATCGTGTTTTCATTGACTCGATTGAGAGTCGAGCTATTTTCAATACTGCACATATCGTCCAATAATAGTTTCTTTCGTGTATCGTTCCTGTTATTAAATATTATTCATTGCAATAAATCTTCCTTCTAATTTATACCTTTCAACGATATTTCAATAGAATACAAAATGGAAAATTCATTATTGAAATCTTAATTAAAATGTACAAGTTTTATTATCAAAAAATTTTAGTAAAATATGGATTTTTTTTGAATTTATCTTTTCTTTTATCTTTATACGTATCTTTTTTATATATCTTTTCTTTTATTTTTATTTTCTGTTAGAATTTTATAAAACAACGTTGCTCGAAAACAACTCACCCAGCATTTATGCGATTTGCCTCGCTCTTTTTCACATTATTCATGTTACAAATGGTAACCGAAGGGAACGGAAACTGATCCAGGGATACTGATTCTGGACTGAGAGCGATAATAATGGGTGTCGAGACCCACCTTTGATATAGAAACCATATATAATAAGCGGCTGTTAAGACCGCTAATGTAAAGGAAATTATCCAGAAGATTCTGTAAAGAGGTATTAATTAATTTTTCAATTATGTAGTCTAATAAATATTTGAATCTTCTCAACATTCGAAAAATTATGACATTTTAATGAATAATACGATACAAGTTGGACAAAATACTTAAATAATCATATTTAAAATTAAAAATTAAATTATTGTAGAGTATTTCAAAATCCAACATTTAACTAGAAAATACAAATTTTTCTTTTTATTTCGATTTTAAAAATTTGTTCGCGTATTAAATAACATGATAATTAATTCAAATTGCAAAAAGTTACCTTTCGACGATAGATAAGCTCGAGTCTCCCACATAACGCAAACCATGAAGAGTACTATTCATACAGTATTGTTTCATAATATTCGTAAGCTTCGTCCATCGTTGATTTTCATTTTTACTAAATCGGAAAAATATTAAAATATTTTCATTTCTGAGATATATTATAACATCATAATGTACTATTATTACCTTATACCCTTGTCATCATCATAATCGTAATGTTGCGTCAGAGGGCTTTCTTTTTTGATAAATTTGTTCTTGTTGTATCTGGACCTCAACGTTGTATCCTTCGAGCGGTACATAATCTTTAATTTGCACGAAAGAGAAGATTTATAGAAAATTTTTACTTCATACAAAAGAACAATTGTTATGCATTAAAGAAAAATATCAATTCCTCGTTAATAAAACAATCCACAAAACAATACAGAAACATATACATATAAATTTTTAACAAATTTTAAAATTTATAAATATAATTATAATATTAAAAAGCAGGATTTTAACAAAATTCTAATCGATTTTATTTTTCGTAAATAATAGAAATTGATGTTCCAGATAAATAGAAGTTCAATTAACTAAAATTTCACTCTAGTGAAGTTCCACTGTGATTACATTACCTTGAACGAAGCTGGTCGAACTTTGAAAATCTCTCCAGTAGCGTATCCTTCGAACTTTAGAGGATGTTTGTACGGGTTCTGCAGATGTACAGTGTTGATGGGGTATGGTATATTGGGATCGTGATTCTTCAAATAATTCAACGTCACCGTGTCGGTTGTCCTGTAAGCGGTTTCGATCGGTTCTACCTTGTCCTCATCCTCTGATTTCGAATATTGCCGATAGTACATCTTTATCGGCATTGCATCGATACTCTGGATTGTCCGATTACTATCCATATTGCTTTATGCTTCGTTATTACAAAAAGTTCATATTCTCAACAATTTATCATCAATTCTCAACTTTTGAGTATAAATTCCTTCAATTTTTGGTTTAATTTCTTCGTCTGATAATGTAATAAAACCGTTTCAAAAAAGATATGAAACTGGATTGTCGTTACTCAATATCTGAATTTAATCAGTAGTCCTTAATATGTCCGCGATAAAGAATATGAGGTTTTTATTAATAGAATACGTTTCTATTTAAAAAGAAATGCTAATAGTAATTTTAAAAATTATAAAAATTGTCAATTGAGAAAAGGGTAGAACTTTTTATGAAAGTATGTAGTTTTTTTTAAACAAAGAATCGGATACTTCTTGCGTTTAAAAATGAATTTTTTCTACACAAAACAATTATTATATTAATATTATATTGATTCATAAGAAACATTTAAACGATTGTATCAGTCCCTTAAAAAAACAAGGCACAATGACTCACCCTGTTCTCACTTCATAAAAATGACACAACATACAATCTAATAAAGCATGACTAAGACATGATATTTGAAAAGATTTTTCACATTTTACTTCTCGACCAACACCTTCTAAATAAATATGAATACACAAGAGTATCAGTATTATTTACCTAAAAATATAAAAAACGAGAAGTTAAACTTTATTTCCAAGGGAAAAATAAGATCTCCACTTTTTTGAATTTAGAAAAAAAGATGACAAATCTGCGAAAAAGATACAAGAGCCGTTTACAACCGCTATGAGTGCGATACTAAAAATGTAATTTTTAATTCGTGATGAAGAGCTTTTTGTCTTGTCAGACGATGTTTTCGCGCAATTAGACCGACTGACTGAAAGTGTGTCAACTTGACGATGTTGGTCCTTCGATGAAAGATGTCTGTCAACCTACTGGGGGTGGACACCAACATGGACATCCTTTTAACTCGCTTGGACAGGATCTTTACGTGTCAATGGCTGTCTGTTGTCTTTAGTGAATACCAACGCGATGACACAGATAATTGTAAATGACTTTTTTTATCGTGCTCTAAGAAAGATCTAATTCGTATAATTTTGTTGAAGAGTGATGGAGAATATGATTCGTGGAAATTTTTACTCACTTTCTTTTTTAACATTATGGTTGGTTTTCCTCCTTTTTACTTGTCTTACATTCATAGCATCGTTTATTATTTCAAGTGGAAATTTCCTTTTATTGATTTTTCAAACTTTAACTACTTCTTGTATTGGGAACATATGTTAATTAAAATTTTAAAAGAAGTTAGCAATTGATGGGTTAAATTCAAAATTCTTAGATAAAAGAAAGTTTGAACACTTTGAAAATTTGAATTTTTAAAAAAGCTTGGTAAAAGCAAAAGTTTTATTCACTAGTATAGACTGTACATTTAGTCTTTAGTTTTTATAATTAGTAGACTGCGGACTTCTATGCAAATTTATAAATATAATTTAAAAAATAAAGCTATTAAATGTAAAGCGTTATACTCCAAATATTCTATATATTTTTTTATATGAACACTACGTGCATTCGTGCACCTTGAAATTTCCTATAAATGCATAAAAATCCGCAATGTAACAATTAGTTACATCTTTTTATTTGCAATGATGAATCAATATTATGATATACTATGTATATTATAATTATGTTATAATACATATGATATTTATTTGCTTAATTTTTTCCAGTTTATTGTTATTAAAAATAACAAGAATGATAAATTCTATGTCATACTGAACATGTTATTCTAAACGTTTCCTGAAAAGAGAAGTCTTACGTCTTACACAACGATGGAAACGAGACACAAGGCCATTCGAAGAACATAGTTATCAATTCTGTGTAGATCAAATCGCAAAGATGATCTTGAGTATGATTTTTTAGCAAGATAGAAAGAAGTCACAAGCGCATCGGTGATCCTTTCACGCGACTGAAAATTACATTTACTAGCTATTGAGAGTAAAATAATTATAACAAGAGTATCGACTAATTAATATTAAACAACTATGCACGCGACCATTTATTGTTATAACTTATAACTTCTAGATATAAGAATGAAAGGAGCGATAAGAAATTACTATACATATGTGCTGACTTGAGAAAAGACTTTGTTAAAGATTAACGTGAATTTTAAATAGAATCCATCAGAAATATAAATTATTTTTCTTCTCTTTTTCTTTATTTTTTACTCTCTGTTTCGTTTTCTTTTTTAAAATGACTAAATTAGAATATTTATGAGTATTTATGGGAAATTTACATACGTAAAAATTTGAAGGATGCCTATAACATTTTCAAATTAAGCGTTCATGTTTTTAGACTCTATTTTTCTAAACAAAAACCTATTTTTAAAAATATGACTTTGCATAAATATCTAACTAATAATAATGACAGTTTTTACTTGAATTCTCTGTTTATAATCATCATTTATAAAATATCCTGTAGATTGAAATTGAATTGTCAAATGAAATTTTCGTATATTTTATGCAATAGTTTCTGGCGTTTACGTAGTTGCAGCACAAACGAATAAAATATTTATACTTAAACAATTGCCTTGCATATAATCATGATAGTCGATAATCGCATCTTATAGTAATCATTCTACTGCGTACTTGAAAAATGTATACAGCAATTATCTATACGATGGAACGTTCTGTTGTTGATTGCGAAGTGCAAATGTTTGCGGAACTAGCGTACTCACGGTTAAGCAACATTTATTCGCGTTATCGTGCAAATATTACCTTCGACATTCAAGCACGAAAAACGAGCATCATGAAACTTTTATGGGATGTATGAAAGAGACCTAATCTAAAGGACAGATAATGTAATACACAACGTTGAGAAGTGTACTTACACTTGTACGTAAAATTACATTGACATTCATTGGTCGGTAGTAGGTCATCGTTGTTTGCTTTGTTTGTGGTAAAAAACGTTGTAAGAGATGACAGTGATTGCGAAACGGTGGCAGTTGTTCATATGATTCTATCTAATTAATGGTGCATCTACGATAATAAGACACAAATAATTTTGAATATGCAATATTATATAATTGTAAAATAAGAACAGCGTCATTTTACAATTAGCATGGAAATCCTGATTATATTTGTTTTTCCATCCTCCTCCATTTTTCTTTCTCTAATATATGGTCAAAACGTTTGTGAATTCTTCTTTTCTTATAAATGATGCAGTTTAAAAATATTTTAAAATTTAATTAATAAGAATGTCAAGGCCAACGATTTATAACATGGACGATTCAGAGACTTATACATCTTTCGCATCCCTTACGTAGAGACAATTTAGAAAATTTACAACTGACAATGAGTTAGTTTCGAGTGCGAGGAATTTTTTTCGCATAGTAATTATCGTGTCGTGAACCAAGTGCATACTGAAAGTATTATGCAGGCAACTGGATGGTTTTCAGAAGATGATGGGACCCATATCTTCCAGCCCACGCAAGTCAATCTTACTCTCAGTAATGAGAAATTTTGGAAACCTCCCCCGTACTTCTTGATTGGTCTTGACATGTCACGACATAATTTTTCAGTCCTTTAGCAAACGACTCCTTAAAAGATCTCCTTATATAAGAGGACTTTGGGGAAGTCGCAACCAATGACTTGTAATTCAGTGATCAAATTGACTCAGAAGTCATTCATCAGTTCAATCAGCCAATACAATTAGTAATTAGTCCAGTCAGGGATTTTGGTGAGGGATCCACAGTAAGTCAAGTTAATGATTATTCAATTAAATCAATTAGACAGTCAGTCGGTATTCAGTTAAACGAACTCAACCGTCGTTAGCTTACAATTAGTTATTCAGACAAAATTACCTGTTTGAATCAAGCAGAAGCAATCAAACTTCTTGAATAATAAATCCATCAACAAGTTAAGTCAGTGAGTGACTTTAGCACCAAGTGATATAAACAAAGACACGTGATCAACTCCAATCATTCGCGTATTCAACTATATTAAGAAAATGGATATTATCATATTATATTATATTATATTATATTATATTATTTTTATATTCTTATTTTAAGAAAATGTATTTGTTTTGTTAAAGTAAATTTTTTACAGAAATTTAGATATTTTTCAAGAGTTATTTAGTTATATTTGTAAAAGTTAGGTTCAAATGTCGTTTTTCTTAATTTAAGTTACAGAAATGTCGAAGAAGAATAAGAAACGAAAGTTGGAGGAAGAGGAACAGTTGATGGTTGACTGGGAACAGGAGAACATTTTTCCAGAGGAAATAAGAAACGAAATGGAATCCATGTGGGAGGTACATATTTCTGTTGCTTATATTTTAATTATAAATTCTCTTTTGTAACATTTAATCGTTTCAGATTCCGCAGATATTCCATTTCCTTCATCTAGCGAAAGAAGCTCTGAACATACCTCACTTGTCTATGTACGAGATGGAACGTATGCTTTTGATACCTAGAGCTTCCAAACAGCTAGCAAACATCATGACATCATTGTTGAGGTAAAATAATGTGTAACTAAACTTGTAGATACTTGCAACTAAAAAAGAAAAATCGAAACGTGTTTAGTATTTCTTTTCTATATAAAATTGTATTAGATAAAGTAAATAAGATATTAAATATTCTGAATATTTTTATAAGCTGATCACCACTTTCGTGAAATTAATAAAGTTTTTAATTTTAGTTCTCCTATGACCAAAGCAAAGTTAAGGAAAATACCACCGATGCCATATGAATTCTGGACAAACATTCTTGCATACAAGATGAAGAGCTGGTTCAAAATGTACGAAGCTAAACATCAGAATGCGGTAAAGGTAGGTATATGTCGTCTTCGTGATAATGATGTCACTTCTGTGTCGTCACTTATTACAAAATAATACAAATCACCTGTATAAATATTATCATTTATTTAAATTATATATACGGATGTTTTATATTACAGCGATCAGAAATATAATGAAAGTTTTTAGATTCTAGAAACTATCGGTGTGGAGCCGGAATTCTGGAATGTCTTCCCTGACGCTCCTCTGCTAAATGGCAAGGATTTTGAGGAGTTAACTTTCAAACAGAAAGTTTGGCTTTTAAAAACTGTCTGTGATACAGTCATGGTATGCAGAAATACAAAAAAAGAAGCAGTTTTACGTATGATGAAAAAATCAAATCCCAAAGATTAAAAATTTCAGAGTTTTTGCACTATTACTTAAGATACATGAAACCGTTGCGATAAACTCGAATTTAATTTAATTAGTAAATATTTTAACAGTGAAAATTATAAAATACAATTTTTAGCACTCTAGAAAAACTGTGCAAGAAGAGGTAGCTAAACAACCATGGGAAGATCAGTTTGAAACCGTTCTAGGTATCGATCGTTATGGAGCAAGATATATTTACTTTCCACAATTTCTTAAAAGTGATCTGAGAGTTTATAGACATTGCCTCGATAATAAAATATTATCCACAGTGAAGGTATCCAATCACTGAGAATTTTTACTTCAATTTTGTCTGTGTTACTTATGTTTTTTATGTATCCTTTTATACTATTTTTCTTTCAGCCAATCAAACCAAAACTAAAGACGGAATTAGAGAACAAAGTATTAGTTTCAAATGAATTAATAAAAAAGAAGACCAAACATAGAAAAAGAAAATCCCGATGGAGTAACGGATTGCCTCCGAAATCGAGGAGAAAGACAAGTAAATCTGATGAAAAACATCTGAACGACTGCAAGTGCAGTAGCGATAGTGCAATAGGCTCGTTGACAAACGAAGACACGAATTTTAGTAGTACAAGCACCTGTAGTAATAACAATAATAGCAATAGTAATAATAATAACAGTAATAATACCAATAGTAGTAGTAATAATAATAATAGTAGTAGTAGTAGTAGTAATAATAATAATAATAATATTAACTTAGATCTAACTATCAACATGGAGAGATCGAGAAGTTCGTCGAAATGTTCGGAAATAAGCACTACATCTGATAAAACATGTTGTAAAAGTACAAACTCGAATAGTTATGATACGAATAATTCTATTCGGGGTCTTCCCGGTAAGAGATCATCCCAAAAAATGTTTAAGGGATTTTCTGATAATAGTAATAACATTAAATATAATATAGACATAATCAACGGGCTTTTGAACGACCTAAAATCCGAAACTAGCGAAGAGAAAAGCGCAGAAGATAACGGCATGTCTTTGACACACGTTTCGCAAGATAAATTGAAGTTAAATTCAACGAAGCAGCAATATTTAGATGCAATGGATCTACATATAAATAGGAATGATTCTGTTGAAAGAAACATTGACAACTTGTCTAGTATCTCTAAAACAGATGATGAAAAGCTAAATGAAATTATCAGTGGAGAAAACTTGAAATTAAATGATAAAAGTTCCAACAACATTTGTGATGTTAGAGAGACGCGTCGAATATCTATTACGTCGAAATCTGACGACGAGAAATTAAATGAGACGAGAACACACGTTTTTAAGCAAGAAAATGATGCTAGCCTTTCCGAAGAAAAAATGGAAAGTAGAATTACTAGACGGAATGGAAGGTTTATTAAAGAACAAAAATTGAGTAACGAACAGTTGGACCAGACATGTAAAGATGAAACAGTATCTAACGATAAAGATCTTTCTCTGAGCGAATTAAGAAGTATGTTACAAAAGGAAGCGATGGACGATGATTTCTCTTTTGACGAGAACAGCGAGGTTAAATACAATCTTAGGAAATCGAGGCATGCAAAATTGGAAAGATGGAAACAAAGAACAGAGAATTTCAATGCGATGCTTTCGGAACTTAGCGTCTCAAAATTTCAACTTGTAGCTGACAGTGTTAGTTCATTAAGAGATCTTATTTCTACGTTTTCAAAAAATAGCAATCCAAGTATTGATACTGACGGCGAGGTATGTAATCATTTTACTTAAAATCATTTTCTTATAATTTCTTTCTTGACTGACCTTTTATGCCTTTAGACCGAACTAATACCACCATGTGAAATAAAATTAGTCAAAAGAATGACAGAGTTACTATCTTCTTTGGAAGAAATTGAACCAGCTTTGCGAGACTCGACGAAGAGAGCTAGAGGAAAGCTTCAAAAGGAATGGACTAACTTTAAAGAAGGGTATATATGCTTTTGTATTAAATTAAACAATATCATCTACATTCATTACATCTCAACAAATTTAATCTGGGAATTAACAGTAATAATTTTGAAAGATAGAAAAATATATATATGCTTGATGAATGGATTTGCACAATCTTTCATATTTAACATTCCCAGATTAAAAAGTTCATTTTGCCTGAAACCTCTTGAACTTGCTACAATCTGTATCTGATCCGTAAAGTGGAACTCATCCACATTCTTTCAGTAACGTTGCTTTTATTGTCGAGCGTATGTGATAGATAAGTTGTTGTATGTTGTAGCAGTGCGGAGGATCAGGACTCATCTGGGGAGGGTCTCGGCTCTAATTGGTGGGTTGTTGGATCGCAGGGCTGTCAATTGCCAAATTCCGGAGACGCAACGTTACAAACGTTACCGCAATCTACCATATCCTCAGCTAGCTTCCAAAACGTCCCCAACAAGAACGAAGAGGAAAGCATTAGTAATGCAGAACGTATTAAAAACGTCAATCCAGAGTGCAAAGAATCTCAATATGAAAGTTCACAAAACCAAACACAAAGAGAACAGTCTGAAAGAAACAAAAGCAATGGTCAAGAAAACGCAGGAACTGAAGAAGAGACGAAAGAAGATTCAAGCGAAGAAGGTAGAGATATAAAAGCAATTAACGAAATAATTTAGTTTTAATATGATAATTGATCAATTTTTTATTATGAAAGCAGAACAACAAACGCGAAGAGTATTGCGAGCCCGGGGCATTTCATCATACACAGAACAACTTTATTCAGATGACGACATCGAGGAGAACGAGCTGGAAGAATGGACCGACGTTGAGGCCGTGTATGCGGCTCCCAGCGCACAGACAGGTTCATCCACTTCATACCTTACTCCGAAAGTCAGACACGCTAATGATCGGACGAACGAAGAGGAGGACTCAGACCAAGATTGGATTCTACCAAGCTCTCGCAAACGGAAAAATAAACGTCCGTGTAAGCATTTCAACATAAATAATTATTATGATTAACATTTTAATAACTTTATTGATAGTTAGTAAATACTTGAAAATTGAAACGATTTTGAAAAAATCGTAAAAATGAAACAATCATAATTGAAATTATACTATTGCAGCTGCCAATCGAAGATTGAAGTCTTTTCAACACAAATTACAAAGTATCAAAGTTGATGCTCTCCAAGACGCGGCAGAATCAAAATTAACTCCTCATAAGATCAGTAATGAAAAGGAAAGTCCTAAAATCAAAGAAATCCAAATATGCAAACCAAAGATACCGACGAACTCAGAACCTTCTAACAGCAACAGTACGATAGAGAACCAAGAGGCTATAGCAGCAAATAATTCTAAAGAACCAGTACTTTTCACGGGAGTGAATTGCAAAGTAGAAAATGTCGTAAGCGTGCATTCGGAACTGGACATCAAAGATGAAGGCCCTATTTACGATTCTGCGCCGAGTTTTGATAGCAGTTACACGGTTAATTCTAACTATGTAATGCTGAAAACTGAGCCGAATCCAATGAATTATTATGTAATGCAACCAAATTCTGCAACCGTTGTTCCACAAAATGCGATCGTGCAGTCTGGTCCGATGGTCTCGAGTATCATACCTCCAATTCAGCAAGGTTATTACGTACAAGGGGCACAAAATTATATTATCCAGAATCCACAGAGTAATTTCGTACCTTCTCATCCATTTCAACCTCAAGGACCGCAAATGATAGCACCGCAGCAGTTTATCAATCATTCCAGTTATGTACCTTACATGGTAACGACAACTCAACCCCAATCTCAATATATAACTACAACGAATCAACAGATTATTTCGCAGAATGTTCCTGAGAATCCTACGTTTCCAGTTCATTCTAATTCCACTTCAGTAACTAAGCCTTCGCAAAATAGGTATCCTGCACCGAAACAGAATTATCCACATCTTAATGGAGCTGTTGCAAAAAGTAATACACCTGTAAGAGGAAACGCGGCTCGACCCAGGGTCGTGAAAAACGTTCAACGCACTCCTAACACATCTGTTAGAATGTTGAAACCGAGAAAATCAAACACACCTCCTGTAAACACCGGTCAGAAAACTACTTCTTTAATCGTTCTTAGCGACAGCGACGATGAAATTGAAATGATCATTACAGAAAAAACCAATCCTGAGACTGAAGCGGAAAAGGCAAAGACTATACCTAAGAAAAACACCGTGCAGACTAGGCAAAAGCCAACAGTTACATCGGACGTCACAGTAATGAAAAGCAGAATTCCTCCACAAATACTTCAACGTATGAATCAAGGAGGGATCTCTATAACACCTGTCAAATCTACACCACCAGTTCAGAATACCAATACGCAGTTGGTAGTAGTCGTGAACGAAACTGGAAGCCATTATGCCTTAGCACTACCAAACGGAAGCAAATTAATTTTGACTCCTGAGCAGGTCGCACAGATTCGAGCTTCAAATGGTGGGAAACTAATTTTATAAAATATAATATAATATAATCCTAACTGAAGAACTTAAAATGGAACTTTAAAAACGGATAGAATTGAAATATAGTATATTGTGATCGCTGGTTCACGTACCATATATTTGAAGTTAATGTTCCTACAATATACAACAGAGATTTGTACGATAATTCTTGGAACATTCGGAATCGATTTGTACAATTTGTAGAACGACGTACTATTTTAAGTAACATAACAAAACTGTTAAAGTGTTGCGTTGAATGAATTTATTCTTGAATCATTTGATTTTGTATTTGTTAAGATTCTCTGCATAAATAATTTTCTGCATTTGTCTATTTAAATGAAAACGAAAAAAATTCATATATTAAATGTTTGAAAGAAAGAGAAAATTTGCCTCAGTAAATTTAATGTTAATAACTCTAAACTTCTTTTGATATTTCTCTTCCCACTTGCAACATTAGAGCGATACTTGGGACCTGTGATGTCTATAACAATTTTTATATATTTTTGTTAACATTAATAGTATTTGTATTAAATTATATGAATAGATCAGATATTCTAATGAGATATTAATTTTTCTCGAGTTTAAAACAAGCTTACATACTTAACATAAGCATTATAAAGTGAGTTTACTATACTTTGCATAATTTATGATGTATCTCATTTAAGTGTCTCACTTATAAATTACACTTATAAATTGTTAATTTTCGTTATAAGTCGAATTTTAAACCGGCTATTACATTACGATGAATGTAAGATTATAATATAAAGTTATTATTTATACATTGAATTGTGGAGAGATATTTTGTATACTGTCCAATTTCGAAATTGATGCAGTAAATGTGTATTATTACGGAGTAGCACGCATCTTTCAGATCCGTAACATAATGTATAAATAACAAATAAAATTATTGTTAATGCTGTCACTTATCCGTAACTTCAATTATAAGAAACTTTGGTTAGATATCTAATACATATATATAGTATATATATTATAAATCCTAGTGTATAAAATTTTTATATCGTGGCTCATGGATAGCCAGTAAATTCGAATATATAAAATGTGCAAAATTAAGAGTCTAGTAAGTGTTGTAAAAATTATTAAAAATATAAGTCATTTGCAATAGATAAATAATTGAAATAATTACATTATTTATTTTTAAACATTTCTTAAAGTATCAATAGTATAATACTATTGTTTGTTCAATGTATAAATTATTAATATTGTATAATATATAATTTATACATTTTAATACATATTTATTATGTAATAAGTAAATGAAAGATTTACTGCACGAGAATTTGTTTGTTACCATTCAAGATAAAGTTTTTATAAAACACATAAAATGCAGCTTTTAATTGCATAAAACGTTGTCTTATTTTTAATTAATTATCAAGTTAATGAAAACGATATATTTAATATATTGTACAACTTAAATTATGTACCTCAAATTAAGTAAAAGGGATAAAAATCTAAAGAAAAATTTAGCAATGAAATTGTTTTTTATTTTACACATAATAATTTACAAAGTCGAGAATAGTATTTATTAGCATATATTTTCTCGTTGTTGCACATATGATATATATATATATATATCATATGTGTGTGTGTATGTGTTAAAAAAGCTTTGTACACTTTACAGTGAATAGGAACGTTAAACATTTTAATTAACAGTAAGCTTTCTTTAACTATCAATCATAAAGTAACTGGAATTATTTACAATCGAGATTACTAAATATTATATGAAATTTTATCACTGTGACAAAATCAACTGAAAAAGACATTTCACGAAAATTGAAAAATTATTAATAAATTTAAAAGATAGTTATTAGAATATAAAAAAAATTATTATATTATTCGAGTATTCGCCAATAATAACCCTGAAAGAATGTCAATGTATATGATCAATTTTTCTTATTAAACATCACCTTCAATCTGATTCCTTTTCTTATAGATATCTTTATCAAAAACTAAAAATTTTGATAAACGTGAACCATTATATGGTGCTTCGCTTCCCGGTGGATGTAGTCGCATCTAAAACAAATATGCATTTATTAAACTAATATATGTATGAAAGAAACGTACTAAATTTTTAAACTAGTAATGATCTTTTAATTTAGTCAAACATCATGAACGAAATATTACCTACCACAATGTATATGTTTGACGAAGTCTTCAGGTTCATTTTATGATTGATGAAGATCAAGAATGAATCAATACTTTGATAGATAACTTTAGTTAACCAACAAGTTATATTTAGTAAATAAAGATAAACATAATTTTAACATATAAAAAACGTAATTGAGTTATTAAAAGAGACGTTCCAAATTTTTGTCACAATTCTAATTTACATTTTGTCATAGAATATTCATCTAGTATTTTAGACGTGCACAAATGAAGTAAACAGAACAAAATGATGCAGAGTTAGTGTGTAATCGATTACCAAGTATCAGCCGTTGAAGCTATATTCGGAAAATTAATGATCAATTTGCCCAACTCCATTATTTGTTAGTTTTATTAATGTTATTGCGAAAATGACATTTCATAATTCTGGTCACCAAGCTCAAAAATTACAAAATAGCACCAGTAGATCAGATAATACAACAAATAGAAAAAAATGAAGAATCGAATACTTTATGTCACTTACAATAAAAATTACAAAAAAAAAGATTATAAAAGAAAATCAATTATCTATCCTAATAATGTCACATGCTATAATAAAATGCTTTTAAACGTTAACGCGTAAACTTTCTTGTCAAATTAATCGTATCTATAAACTATTTAATTGGACATTTGAATTTGGGGAATAAAAATGCTTTGAATTATAAGGCTGGAAGTTGCAAGCTTGAGCATTAGTGAAGAGACCCATTTGCAAAATTGCACGCATTGCTCGGTTGTGCAGCATCAATTTCTCATCTATTTCTCGACGTAGTCATCCACGATGTTCTCATCTCCCTCTGCTTTGGTTCTGAATCGCTTCTGCAAGAAAACAAAACCGACACCAGTCGTGTTACACGTGATGAACATGATGTTACGTTGATGATGGTCGAATGATGTGTGCATCACTAGTAAAATTTTGCTTTTAAGCTCTTTTAAGCAATTAAAGCCATTAATAAAACTTCTTTGACATATATGATATATTAAATTAAAGATTTAATGAAATAAACTTGAATACTAAAACTAAAATGAATAAATCAGACTACATTTGAAACTTTTTTGATACGCAAAAGTTTTCAATCAAGTGAATTTTCTAATTTATTTCCAAATCAATGAATTTAAAGAATTTACAATAATATTATATAAGTATATAACAGTTTGTTGAACTGTTTTCTTTCATACATATATTTTTTTAGATATTGTTTTGGAAAAATAAAACGAAAAATCTACCTGAAAACTTTTGATGAAAACACCACTGTGAATAACTGTTTTCGTTTTTCGACATTCAATTAAACCTCAATTATAGAGAGGTTTAATCACATTAACATGGAACGCATGAAATGCAGCCAAAGCGTATAGCTCCTTTTTAAGAATTCAGTCAGAAGATCGCGTTTCTGTGTTATTGATTGTAGTCGAATACACCTTATTTTTTATGTGTACGCGATCTCGAGATTCGAGATCGTATACTTTCGAAGTGAGAAATTTCGCGGCCCATGACCTCGACGATGACTCACCATAATCCTGTACTTTTCTTTGCACGCATACTCGGTCTCGTCCACGTCGTTATAACAGTCACTTTTGTAATCAGGTGGAATCGGTTTCCCCTCGAATTGGCAGAGTCTTGACAACGGTTTCGCGTTCACAATCATCTTCTCGAAGCCAGTCGGTTTCTGTTGCGGACAGTAGAACACATCCGGGGTATTTTTATCGAAAACAATGCTCTTCCGCATCATGTCACCAGCCTCCACTGTTACAAGGAGTACCTGTTAAAAAAACTTTATTATTCTATTTTTAATTAGAGAATCTTTACTGTCTTTTAAAGTTTTAGGTAGTTGTTTTAATTAGTGAAATCGCAATCATTCTTTATAATTATCCAACAACAATTGATATGTTAGATAAAGATCAAGGAAGTCAGTTGCACAAATGAAAGTGGTATTGTTTCTAGCATTAGTAATATTAGTTTTAATAACATGAGTACTTTGTTTTGGAATTTATAGAAGCATAATCAATGTTAGAATCATAGTGAAGTGATATACAATAGTTCTTAAACGATAAATTATGCTTAGAAATACATTCCAAAATTCGAAAACAGAAAATTACGTACACCTTCTGTAGTAACTAGTTTCTTACCAAATATCCATTTTTTACCAAATATCCATTATATTTACTATTCAAGCGAAAGAATAGATTTCTATCTTAAAAATTCGACACAGTTTATGTCAATCGTTCTTTCATTTGACATGATTCATACATCATTAACTACACTTTCCATTTGTGAAAGGATCGATATTCTTCAACTCGGAGTTCGCGTTTTACGCAAGAAAGCAGTGTGTAATTTGCGTGCAATTTCTTTTAGAATTCAAATAGAAACATATAGAATTAGTGAAAAAAAAGAGTACCAAACTAATTAGAGAGAGCTTAGCTGATGGATTTGGATATGAAATTGTAATTGTAATAATCGACCTTTGCTTCCCTGATTCATTGATTCAACGGGAACAAATTATAATGCATCCGTGATCACTTGCGGAAGTATGAAAAGCAGGAAGCATAATCTGGCAGGAATACTTACGGTGAGCATAGCCACTATACTGCAAGCATATGCGGTCCCTGAAAAAAAAAGGAAAAGGATAAGTGTATACGATTTTTAAAAAATAAAGAAAACATGCAAAATAGCAAAAACAACGAAAAGGTGAAAAATGAAAAAATAAAAATAAATATGAAACGAGAAAGGATGAACAAATATGGTGTTCTTGAAAATATAACCAATTTTGCGAAAGAATAAGGAAAGCCTAAAAAAATGATTAACACATTAATAAAATAAATCAATAAATGATAATTAATATTAAGAAGTATATGAAATTAATGATGAAAATAATTATATAAAGCTAACGAATATATATAATTTTCAGAAAAGAGAGGGAAGGAGAGAAAAAAGAAACATATATCTCGTAATCGAAATAAAAATCACTGAGCACCGTTCAGACAGAGCAAAAAGATTCATTCTAAATGATGAAAGCTTATACAAGTTGTCTCGTGGACAGATCCATTATTAAATAAACGTAAAACGATAAAAACTGGATCGCTGAGAAAAGAAATCAATGCCACATTTTTATTATAAACCGCTTTACGATTTCTCCGTTTTTCAATCGATTTTGCTTATGGTATCGTTATTCAACTTTATTGAATTTTAGACTGATCTATTGTAATTAATAGAAAGAAACAAAGACATAAATATCGTCTGTCAATGGAAAGATCAATCGATAAAAATAATAATTTAGTATCAACAATTCTTGTTGAATTGTTGTATAATAAAAAATATAAAAGAATAAATAAATTACCAATAAAAGGAAAAAGTAGTACAGAAACAAACGTAGGAAGTAAAAAAAAAAGGATAACCGGTTTGTTACATAAACATCAAAAGATCAATGTGAAAAATGTTTCTCCCAATTTTTCGAAATTCCACTACTCCGAAATTCGAAACAGGAATTTCCTGCTTATTTTCTAAGGATTTGAAAAAGGAGAGAAACGAAGATACTTAATTTTAAAGGATGAATAAAAAGATCAAACGAGAAGATCGATATCTGCATTTGCACAGGATGCATAATAATATGAGTCACGGGAAATTATAAGCATTCCCTTGAACTGATCTTTGCTTTGACTTTATCTTTAATTGTACATGGCGAATGGGAGGGTATCCATTATTTTTATCCGTCGGATCTACTATCGATGTTTGCGCTCAAGTGCGCTTCTGCAAGGACGACGAGGTCAGTATGGTTCCGCGTGGTGGATTCGATTGGACTGCTCCTGTTTTAAAATACCAATCTTATTGAACTGATATCCTTCTAACATTTCGTTGACACCACGCGACACTTATGCGCCGTTGTGGATATTTATAACCAAGTTATTTCCATTTCCTTTCAATTTATCTCATAAATTATGATATATTTGTAAAAGTATTCACATCTGGATCATGTAAGTCCATAAAACTAATCTTGAGCGAGTTTCAATATGAAGAATTAGAATTGAATAAGGATCACGTAGATTAACTATGAAACAGCTGATTCCTATTCTCTGATCATGACGTTATTCTTTTCTGGGTCAATGAGGTGTAAAAGAAATTATGAAAATAACAGCTGATTCATCTTTCATATCAAAAGTTGAAGATGATTATTGTACTTATTGTAATAAATAAAATTATCCAGAAGACAACAATCTGGAATTTTCCAAACGTACAATAAGATGTATTTTAACATGACATTTGCTCCTCGACATTTGTCTATGACATTTAAAGTATAGTTCATTCACTAGTAAACATAAAGTTATTGCAAAATTATTCTTTACTCTTACTCTGGATTGATTTTCATCACTCCTATATATCGCTGATGACTAAAAAAAAAAAAAATGATATTTTATTTCAGAATTAATTGTAGAAGACAATAATAATAAAAATTTTACTACAGTAATATTTTTACTATAAATAACATATCAAAGCCTTTTAAGTAGAGAAATCCCATATCGATCAATCACGTGAATAATTCCTTTAAATCCAACTATATCATAGATATCTGCAGCTTCAATTTTAATTACTACCTAAACCCAATGTTTTGTACAATTAAAAGAAACAGATACAAAACTCTAATATGAATAATTAAATTATTATAATTATTATAAAACTTATTGTTAGTTATATTAATATACCGAAAAAATAAAACATTATTGTTATTTCAGCAAAGAAAGCATAAGTTCAGCGTCCAACGTATTCGTGTCTCATCCTGCATACCTAAATGAAGACGCAAGGCATTGTCGCATTTTCACGCTTTGATTTATTACTTTCGCTACAGAAAAGAACTTGGATACGTTGCAGCATTTCATTATGAAACGCAACGAACAGCGTGAACAACGTTTCAAATTAATGTGAACAAAAATGAAACTTACCCATGCTGGTGAATATGTTCTACACGGGCAAGAACACCTGTTGATCCATACGAGACGGCGTCTCTTCGTTGACTGAGATTGAAGCGGATTCACGCTCCCCGCAAGGCTCCCTGAAAATGAATACCGTAACATTATACAGGATGTATCAAAATCAGAGAACAGTATCTACACAACTATGAAACTAATAAGTTTTTCACAGGAATGACTAAAAAAGCAAAAGAAGCAAGATATTTTGAATGAACCGTGTTGAAAAGAAACATATTCTGAAAAAAAAATAGTACTTAGTTTTAACAGCAGAGGTTTAAAATGCAATGATCCATAATGTATGGCAAATATTCATTTTTAGAAATATCTTATTGATAAAATTTTATAACAAATGAAATGCATAGAAATATACAATCCTGTGGTATTGTTGTATTTATGTAGGTGAGAGAATTTCGGAGAATTTGAAGAGAAATGGAGTGGGTGTTAAGTAGGCAGGTTTAATCATTTCCATATTTAGATACTACAATGTCATCAATTTGTGGCAAGTTTCATTCCGAGGCTTCATTCTTCTAATTAGAAATACGCAAGAAGTTCGTTTTCATCGCACAATATTTTATTTTACGATCTTTTCTAAATAATGTTTGTTATTTGTACGAATTACATGTATACAAAATATTATTATTTATATTTTTCTTTTACACGTTGCTTGAAAATACAAGATATCACATACAAAAAGTAAAATTATCATTTAAAATATAATCTTACAAAACTTTATTAGAAAGAATATTTGAAATACTGTAAACAAGTTGAAAAAATTATATATTAGCAACCTGAAATAAAAATGGAATATATTAAATAGATATTCAAAAATGTATATATATACATATATGTGACATATTTCTTGTTTTTTACCATTTCATCAAGATCAATATCTGAGGTGTCCAAAGACAGAACTTCTGATTCTTTGTACGAATTACTTTCAATATCAGCTATATCTTCTATTTTATTAGATTCTTCGGTATCGATATTATTATCAAGCTGCATATTATCTTGTTCCTTAATTTCATTTCTAAATAAAATGCACGTTCATATTTTTATTGTCACAAACAATTTTTTATACTTCTAATATATAAAAAATCTTACTTTTCTTTTTTTGGATCTATACTCTCTAGTCGAAATAGTTTTACAATTTTTTGCAGATGGGATTTACTTCTTTCTTTTATCGATGGAATTTCCAAAATTTCTTTTAAATAATTTTCCATAGGCGGTAATGGTTTATGCGGATTAATAACACGATGCGATAATATGTGCCATTTGTGTTGTATTTCAGGATTTGGCACATATCCTGGTAAAAAATACTGACTCCCATCTATCTCACAACTATCCCTGTTTAAAAATATATAACTACATGGAAAATGCTTAACTAAGTGTACTAAAGTACTAATATTCTTACTGTATATCAGATAACATCAGAGAATTTATTAAACTATCTACAGCTTCATTTTGTTCTTCCAATAATTGTTTAATCACTGACTTCATGGATCTTGTTTCCAAAACTCTTCTGTCTTCTGCATATACTAATTCTATTTCTACCAAGCACTATGTGTGAATATAAATAACATATTAAACAATATATTGGAACATAATATAATTAAAAAAATATATTTTACAGTACCAATGGTTCATCAGGAATATCAGTACAAGGAAACAGTGCAACCATTCTAGGTGAACTACTATTTCCAAAAACTTTTCTCACAATAGCCACTGAATTTGTTTTTTGCATTGCAAGCACCAAACTATAAAATGGCTTTGTTATATTCTAAAAAAATCAGGATAAATACATATATTAATTTGAAATTTATAAATAAAATAATAAAATATACCTCTGATTCCTTGGCTGGTAAAAGAATATGAGGGGCACTTATATACAAATACTCCAAATCAATATTGTTTCTGTTTGTAAAGCCATAAATTTTATAACTTTTCCCGCCACTTTTATAACTCATACACTCCTCTAGATTCTCTAAATTTTAAATAAAATATATATATTTTTCATAATATAAATATATTTATGACAACAAAAACAAATTGATATATACTTTCTACTGGAATAGAAGTTTCCCCATATCTGTATCCTTTTACAATTTTATCCTCTGAATAAGAAACTCTCTGCCTATTTAAGTATTCTGTTTTTTTCTCAATCTTTTCATTATTTCTGCTTTTTGTTTTCCAGGGTGGAAATTTTTCCATGTCTATCTAATAGAAATAGAAATGTTAAACTATTATAGTTATGGATTACATAAATGACTTCTTGGTTCACAATTTCTCCTTACTTTAATATAAGAAGCAACATGTATTTTTTTATCAAGCAATTCTAAAGTATAATAACATGGACATGGTTTTTTTGATGCTGGTATATAAAATTTTAAATCTGATAAAACCTTATCAAATGTTGTATGTTGACCATTAATCTAGGAAATAAAATAAATTTAATAATAATCTACAATAATATGTTATAAAAGTAAATTATAGTAGATGAAACCTTCTCATAAACATCTTTAAGAAACTTTCGACTAATTGTAAGACTAGTTGAAGGCTCTGATCTAAAATGATAAAATTATAAAATTAAATTATATATAATAATTTACATAATAAAATTAAAATAAATTACATTGTGATTAATTTAATATTTTCTGTAGATAATCTATCTGCAATTGCATCTGCTTGAAATTGTGAAATGATATCTGCGTCTTCATTAAAATCAGAAATCAGAATGATTTTCCTTGTAGAAACATCAACACTAAAATAAGAAATATATCATAGTTAATATAATATAAATTTGAATGCAGTTTCACTTTTTCTACAAATACAATTATGTTTAAACATACACATTTTTTTCCATAAATTCTACTGCAGCTATAAGTGCTTCAACCCAATTCGAACAATGATTTGTCCCTTCTAAAGCCATACATTTTTTTACAAAATCCCAATTTGGTATCTGAAAATTTGTAAATTCTTCTACGTGTTCTGTGTTCAAAACATTTTTTGTAACAGAGGAACCCATCAACATTATTGCAATTTCATCTTCTGGACTTAAGAAAATCTATAAAATAGCAAATATTAGTAATTCAAATAATATTAAATTTCATTTCTATAATACCATTTTTTCTATCTTCCGCTTGGCAATTTCTTTTGCTTTTTCCAATGTGGAATGATTATTTTCTATATTTGGATTTGTTACTCCAATATTTATTAATAATATTAACGATTCCTGAAAATAATATCAACTTACATTATATTACACATAAATGATTCGCGCATTTAAATATAAATTAGAAGATACAAATATTGTATTGACGTTTAAATATATAATTAAAAGATACAAAAGTATAAAAGAAAAAAATTAAAAAAATATAATTAGAGAATAATATAATGAGAAAATATAACCTTCATTGTTTTTGGCATTTTGCACGATTTCGTTTGCGATTAATACGTATAACGTCCAACAATACATATGTGTATGTGTATAACTTTGCGTGACTAACAAAACTAGATAAGTAAAAGAATGGTTGCTAATTAAAAAATAAAGAATAACTATGATTCGAAAAAAATTTCTTAACCATCGTAGAAAAACAATATTTACGATATGATTTTCGCAATATACAATATATATAATGTATTTATATATATATTATATTATAATTTAATATCTTCTCATTATCTTGACAAGAAACTTCTTTCATACATCATATTAAAAAACCGAATTAATGACAAATGTAATCAACAAAATGTATGATGATCACGAAATATAATGCAATTATTATAAAATAAATTTTACAGAATTATCATAAAATAAATTACAACAACACGATCATTGTAAAATAAATAAGTAGTCCATTAATCAACGATTTATATTTCAGTTTTAGTATGTGCTTGTGAACTTCTGAAATCTGAATCACCGTTTGAAAGATTCTTAAATAAAGTCAGAATATTAGATTACAAGAAGAAAACTGCTTGTTATTTTGAAATCGACCGATAGGGGATGCGAACTTGTCAAACAAAAAGCGCTAGATTACCGCGGACATTTTGTATTATTCAATTTTACGAAAAGGATAGAGAGATCACGTTAATAGAATCCTAAGTGCCATACACGTGGAAAAATGATTGAGAGATGAAATTTTGGGCAATCGTTGCTGTGGTACTTGTAGTATACATGTTCTACAAAGATCAACAACGAAAGAAAGTTTCAAAACCTATAACCTAGTTTGAACTTTAACTGATATTGCTCTACGGGCTGCGCGAATATTAGATTATAAGAAAAGGCGCGCACTGCAGAATTTGTAACATTTCCAAGAATGAACTTAATCTGCATGTTTATTTGAAATTAAGTGCAATTTCATCGCGTATTTAAAGCCTTGGCATTTCATGGTCATGAAATAATAATTCTATTTTATTCGTTCTAATAATTATTACGAAAATACGGGATTAGCAGCTTTTTTTATGTTCTAATAACAAAAGTTATTCCATTCGTTTAGGTTATTTTTATTAGGTGAGATACTGTTTATTTATCGGTTTTTCTCGTTGATTGAATCATGCAATTCGTTTTTATGTTAATTTTCTCTCGTAGAGACTTGTGTAACGAAGTTCTTTCGACGATCGAGATAAAATGGAATTAGATACGCATACTTCATGGACACAGCTAACAGAGGAAGATGATGCTCTTCTTAATGAAGCCATTTGTATGAGTTCAAATGAACTGAACAAAATTATAGACTCTAATAAAGAAGATGTACTAAAAGAAAGTAATCTGGACACTAAATTTTGTGCAGCTAAGACGCATGTTAATAGTGAACAGGAGAAGAAAGATAATGTCAGTTCAAATGTAGAAATTGATAACATATCTAAATTGAGAGGAAATCAGACAAATAATGCAACCAGTATAAATTATGAAGATAATGTAAAGAACAAACAGCATGATGATGGTTTACGTAAACGAGCTAGGGAAAATCAAATAAATAATGAGGATGCAAAAGTTTCTCGAACTAGACATAATAGTGATTCAAGCTCCACTACTAATTCTTCTGATAGTGGTAAAAGACGGGTAGAATATGAAACAGATCCTAGAGTTTTAGCTCGTAGACAAAAAGAAATAGATTATGGGAAAAATACTGTTGGATATGATAGATATATTCAAGCTGTGCCTAAGTAAGAAGAATTTTGTTCATTAAGATACAGTTGAAATTATTTTGTTGAAAACTATTATATTGTACATATTTTAGAGAGAAACGAACAAGAGAGCATCCGAGAACACCACCAAAATATATCAAATATAGTAGAAGAGGATGGGATAGCATGGTAAGATTGTGGAGGAAACAACTTCATCAATGGGATCCTCCACAAGATAGCAATAGTGATTGAAATAACTTTACGTTTAAACTTTACCTTATTTACTAATATATCTTTATGCACATCATTAGTTCCATGATTTTTATATTTGTATGAAATTTCATAAACATAACAGAGTTAGACGAAATATAACATAATTCTTGGTATATTCTTAAATGTGAATACTTGTATTTAAAAGATTCAATTGCATTGAAAAAGTGAAAAATAAAGAGTAAATGTAACTGATACTCAAAATAAATAAGACTTTACATTATTAAGTGAAAGTTTTAGAAGTATAAATAGATAATTTAAACAACACTTAAGAATAAAACACAAGGAAAAAGTATTATTTTAAAAATTTTTTACATACATAGAATTGCATATAGAATTAAATACATATTGTCATTATTTACAAATATATTCTTAAATTGTTTGAATTGAAGGTCACTTGACATTACATTGACTTTCTAATTGCCTTAGAATAATATCAAGTTTTTCATTTGTTCTTTGTTCCATTTCATGAATCTTTTTCATTAATCTTCCTTCCATATCTTCAAATTTCTTATCAATATATGTCATGATATCTACATTATTTAATACAGTATTTTCAATTGTAGATTGTGCCACTTCTTCCTCATTGCTTTTTTGAACACTTTTGTTTTTTGATGTATTCAAAATATTCATGTAACATGATTGAACATCATTCGTGGTATTGTTCCCTTCGTTATTAAAACTAAATTTAGTTAGAAAATTTCTTATTATTTCAGGATTAAAGATTTCTGTGGAAAGAGTCTTAGGTTCATTAATTAATTCTGTTAGGTAGAGTTTTATACCATATATCCACATAATTGAATTTTTACTTTTTGTTTTTGTAAACTAAAATAGAAATTTCAAAATAAATAAGTAAAGTATATTTTTTGTAAATTAGATGCATATATACACGCATAGATGTATTTTCTTTATACCTTAATACTAGCTTCCGTAGCATGTGGAAAAATTGCTGTCTCTCCAAAGTAGACTGAATTGTCTTCAAATTCATCTACAAATTCTGCAAACTTTGTTGTCTCATACTCTCCAAATTGTTTGAAAAATTCTAATACATAAGCCTCGGAAACTACAGCTATTTGAGAAATTTTTTGACCATTGTTTAATCTTATATCTAACATACATGGTTCATTGTTGGATTCAGTTGATTGTAAAGATATACATGTATTCAAAGAAACTATATCTTCAAAATTAGTTCTGTAAAAGAATTTATATTCACTTAAAGAAAAAGTAAATATATGATAATGATCTATAATAAAGCAAAATAACAATGAAATATAATACAATTGGATAATAAATTGAGATATTTATATTATTTTATATTTCTCAAATTTTATATTGTTTTAATATATAAACCTAATGTATGATTAATATATACATGTACAATGTACATGAAAAAAGTACATTTATACACAATTGTTATATGAGAAATTAATATATTTTTAATATATAAATATCTGTATTACTTCTTAAATTCTAAGGACGAAACTCCCAATGTGAAAGCATCGCAAAACTGTTTGTTATTGCTAATTTTCCAGTTACACGAAATTTGTAAACAGTTTGTATCTAATAACAAGGAAGAATCAGCTTGCTGATCTGAAAGTTCCATTATATGTAATTTTTTAAATAAAATACAAATTCTTTAAACAGATGAACATGTGCTATTAACCCAGCGGTAAGAAGTCGTGTTCGTTGTTTTCATAATATCATTTTAAGTTAGATCAAATTTGTATTAATACACTTCATTTTTATGAAGGTTATGTTCATCTCTCACTTCATTCAAACGAAAAGCATTTCCTTCAGAAATTATGCAATCAATTGTTAACATATATAAAAATCTGTAAAGTTTCAGTCAGAAATATTTATTTATTTCATATATTTCAATTTTTATCAATTAAACACTCAAATTGATCCGAGTTTTCATATGTATTTCAGTCAATGTGACGTACAGTAAGAACTAACAATTTACAATGGCGCGAAACATTTCATTGCATGAATAAACGAATAAGAAACAATGCCAAAATACCAACATTTGTAAATGCATGTCGCTAGATTAACAATATTTTCAAATAAACAAAATTTCTCAGCCGTATTGAAAATAAATAGGTGTACGGACAATAAATGTACAATGTGTTCGTGCAAAATTTTGAACAGAATGCTCGTACGATTAAAAAGCATGACAGATGGTGGGGGCTTTCAGTTGAAGCAGTTGTGCAGAGATATTGAGCAGAGATCCTTGCCTCCGAATCGTTTTTCGTCTTTACGTGCACTTAGTTCTTGTAATAAAAAAATGTCGAAATACACGATTGTTATGGTACGTCATGGAGAGAGCGAGTGGAATCAATTGAATCTGTTTTGCGGATGGTATGATGCCAATTTATCTGACAAAGGTAAGTCATTTTAAGGTTTGTTTAAGAATAAATCTCAAGGACGAAAGGTCAAACAGTTTTGAATGTTATGTTAATCATGTTTCGATGGTTAGGTTTTCTCATTTTAAAGATACGTACAGAAAGAAATATAAATTAATAAATGAATGTCATAGGATATCACGTTAATTATAACCATTCATGATACTAATTACTTTACCAACACATATTTTATATAGTTAAAAAAACAGTAAAGATCTGTGATCTGTGTAATAATATAAAATTTAATTCCAAAATTATGTTATTATTATTTAACATATATGTTTAGGTAAAACTGAAGCAGCTCAAGCTGGAAAAGCAGTTAAAGACGCAGGTCTCAAGTTTGATATTGCTCATACATCATTGTTGACAAGAGCGCAAGAAACTTTAAAAGCTATTCTTAAAGAGATCGGTCAAGAAGATATTCCCATTCAAAAAACATGGCGCTTAAATGAACGTCATTATGGTGGTTTGACTGGTATGAATAAAGCAGAAACTGCTGCTAAGTATGGTGAAGAACAAGTTCAAATATGGAGAAGATCCTTTGATGTACCGCCTCCAGCTATGGAGCCGGATCACAAATATTATAATACAATAGTAAAAGACCCAAGATATGCAGATGGACCGAAACCAGAGGAATTTCCTAAATTTGAGTCTTTAAAATTGACAATTGAGAGAACATTGCCATATTGGAATGATACTATTATTCCACAATTGAAGGAAGGGAAAAAGATCATCATTGCTGCTCATGGAAACAGTTTGCGTGGCATAGTCAAACATTTAGATCGTTAGTTTTTCTCTTTTTATAGCATAATAAATTCTATTTATTACATTAACAATTTTATGTTTTTTTCTTTTTCTTTTCTTTAGAAATGAGCAATGATCAAATTATGGGATTAAATTTACCAACTGGTATTCCATTCATCTATGAGTTGGATGAAAACTTTAAACCTGTTGTATCAATGAAATTCTTAGGTGATGAAGAAACAGTAAAAGCTGCAATGGCTGCGGTTGCTGCCCAAGGGAAAGCTAAGTAAAATTAAAGACATTAATTGCAATCTGTATTATGTATGTACAAACAAAAAGTACTGATTTCTAGTTTTGTTAAAAAATGATTTAAATTATTGAAAGATACACTTAAATATATGTGTAAAAAATGTTTACAACAGAAGAAAAATAGAAAAATAACAGAAGTTATTATACATTATTTTCAGTGATATTACAAGTTTCTACATATATGTTGTAATTTATTCAAACAAAAATATTTATTGAAAATCATAAAATGTGAAACAAATATAAAATTATTAAAACATATTAAATGTAATTATTTTTCCTGGAGCTAATTAATATAAATGTATGAATGTATAAAATAAAAATTAAATTTAAAATAAGCGTGATATACATATAATAAAATCATGAAGACGTAAAAGCGCCATCTATGACATAAATGCATGACAGTACTTAGTTACGTACTTAATTACGTGTTTATATGCAAATTAGCTCAGATACATCGAATAAATATCATATTGAATTCTTGATAGTATTTTTCGTACCAAATGACGTAATTTTTATCTTTCACAAATATTAATGGTCACTTCTTAATATAAGAAAACAAACGATAACTCTAACCTAAATGTTACAAAAAAGGCTGATATTTATTTTATAATTGTTGCACTCTGAAAGCTTCATCATCTAAGGATGAATCGCGTTGATTTGAAAGTGGTTTTACTGGGTAACGCAGCTGTAGGAAAAACAAGTCTCGTAGAACGTTTCGTAAATGAAAGGTTTAATGAAAGTCTGTCTTATCAAAACGTAAGTGTATATGCAGAGTATATTATTATTTATTAATTTGTTTTTATTGATATTTGCACAATGCAATAGTTCGAAATTATTTTTTTTTAATTATTTCTTTTATCATTTAATATAATATGTAAAACAAATGAAAAGTTTAATTATATGTCGAATTTCTCTAAAAGTATGAAATTACAGAAACCTGTTACTTATGTTATTTTGTCAATTGTATAATTGAGATTGGGGTGATTTAGGGATAATACTGATTTAGGCTGTCTTATTTCTCTTAGTCCGCGAAGTGGAAGGAATATTGTAAAATAAAGTTATTAAGATTTACACTGAGAATCATCTAAGAGATGCATCGTAAAACAAATTAACCCAGTTCCACTTTCCTTAGACTATAGGCGCTGCGTTTGCAGCTAAGCAAATGCAAGTCAATGGGAAAAGGCTTATCATGGGGATATGGGACACAGCAGGTAGTGAAAAGTAAGTGATCTTAAAAAATAAAGAGTTTAAGAACATTAATAATCATGTACTAAAATTACATAAATTATGTACTTTCAGATATGATGCCATGAGTAGGATATATTACCGTGGTGCAAAGGCTGCTATTATCTGTTATGATATTATAAAATCGAATACATTTCAAAGAGCAAAATTCTGGATAAGAGAACTTAGAACAGTTGAAGAAGGATGTAAAATATACATTTGTGCAACAAAAAACGATATTTTAAAGCATGGTGCAGTTCCATCTCCTGATATAAATGTTGTAGAAACATATGCTGCTGGCATTCAAGCTAAATTTTTTATAACATCAAGTAAAACTGGAGAAAATGTTGGTAAGGATCAACATTATACATTCTCATTAATATCATGACATTCAATATTTATTAAGTTAATTTTATAGCTGAGTTGTTTAATGAAATTGCACAAGATTTTATGTCTGATCCAAATAATGTACAAAAAGTCGAAGAGGTAATTGATATTAGTAATGAGTCCAAAGGAACATATTGTTGTCAATAAATATAACAGTGTCAGTATTAAAAATTATCATATTTTTCTTATCTGTTATATTTTATATTATTTTGTACAAGTTAATATCACAAATGTAAATTGATACGTAGCATGCTATAACTTGACATATTGTTATCTGTAAATGCAAAAAAAATTTTCATGTTTAAAGATTATTTTAAATATATTTCGTATTTTATATTTCTTTGTGCTCGTTATTTCTTTCTTTGAAATGTGTGTACCAACATTTATTTAAATATATTATAGCATGGATTAATTTAATTATTTCAATTCAAATACAAAATTTATGAATTAGAGTCTATCTTTTTATTAACAGCAGCTGTAACATAAATGCAATTATTTTTTCATTTTGTACTTTTTTACATAAGCAAAAGTCAATGTGATAAATCCTCATTTTCTTTAAAATCTGTAATAAAATTTTTTTTAATTTTTTTATATTGTATTACCAATGAAAGATTAACATGGAATATTTATAATAAAATTACTATCAATTCTAAATAAAATTACCTTCTGTCTCAATTTTCTTGCTATTTTAACCATATGATAATACCAGTTGATGAGATATTAACCGTGACTTATATTTATAAATCTATCTTTTGTGAAATTATGGGGAGAAAACTATAGTACAAATTTCTTTAACTTTTTCATAAACACCAAAAAATACGAATCCACTAATTGTGAAACCACCGACTCTTGGTACAAATCCTGCAAAAAGTCTAAAAATATTTATTAATTATTGTTTGTAAAATAAAAAAAAATTGATAATGGAAAGACATATTTGTTATAATACCCTTTAAAACCATGATCGTGGTAAACTTTATTTAACATCACGGATATTTTTATTTCATCTTTCCCTGCCGTCACATTTGACAGCATTATTCTAGTTTTTGCAACGTCTAAAGGTGTTGTAAGAGCCGCAGATATAGCAACTATAATAATAAAGATATTTAAAGTATAATGTTTATGCATATTGGTAATTTAATAAACTTTTTTATTTTTCTATTTTTTTTTTACCTGATGCCGATCCGCAGATAGCGCTCTCTACGGACGTGCATTCACGTTTTACGTTTTTTTTCCAATAAAGTTTAAAATACTCCCAGAGTGGCATCTGTATTAAACCGAACGGCAAATCTCTTATAACAGTACTTCCATAGCCACGATATAGAGCACTCAACGGTAATTTATGGGCATCACTTAAAAGCGCCTGTCTTCTTTGTTTCACTACTTCTACTGGGACTCGAATAAGACATGCAACCTATTAGTAACAACTCAACATTTTTAAATAATACAAAGTAATTGTTAATTGTACATTTAAAAATAGAAAAGAGAGAAAATAATTGTTTATATGGTATGGTTGGCCGATTAATCCAAAAATATATAAAAGAAAAAAATACACATATAATAGTATGGCTCTAAAATTATTAAATTATTGAACAAATGTATTTTGATCTAATTCTCGGATATAATTCAAATGAAATTTACTTATATTTATAACTAATTAATTGGAATCTAATTGTATGTACATACATATACACTATATATCTTATATAAAAAAGATATATATTGTATAGAGGTTTACATACATATATTTATGTATATATGGAAGATACATTTAGTAAAATAAAAAAAAAAATGGTCATAGAAAATATCAATAATTTTTCTACTCGTTAATTAATTTCATCTTAACAATAATATAAATGATTAAAGCGGAAATTGATTAAAGCAAGACTGCATACCGGAAGTCTACTGTACGATGCAAGAATAATAATAGTTTATGTTACGAACTAATGCTAAGATGCGAAAGTATATTGATTGCATATATTATTATTGTTGTTGTTGTTGTTCTATTTACACATATAACCATTAACAAAATATAAATTACCATTTCTCCCAATGATGCAGCAGTCATATGTATAAACGCGTGATACTGTTCAGGTATTTGAGGTTGAAACATTACTTTTATACTTTCATAACTTATAAAAAATAGGGAAGCTGCAAAAAAAATATTTTTATCAATGTAATGTTATTTTTACTTTTAAAATGTGTGTTTACCTGATGGTGCAGATCCTATCATTACGGGACCCAAACCCTTGTATAATTGTTTAAAACCGCCAGATTTAAAAAAACCATGTTGACTTTGTAATCGTGTTTTAAGCGTATCCAAAGGGTATGATATAAAATCGCACATAGTCCCCGCAAAGGCACCTGACTATCGTGAAATAAATATTATTTTTCTTAAAAATATATGCAATAGATATTTGTTTAAAAAACTGGTTATCTCAATAAATGTATAATAAATTGTATCAAAAATAAATACAATTCTTATTTAGAAAAATGCAATAATAATAATAATTTCTAAATTATAAGATTTATTTCTTTGTTATAAATATTTATTTTTTAAATAATGAATAAAATTATATTTACATAATTATGAATTATTTTTAATATATTTATATATTATTTTTAAATAAATAAATAACAAAAATCAGAAAAAGATTGAAAGAATAATTTTAATATGTAAAATGATTATAAATAAAGTTTTATCATTTTGTATCAGAATGTGACGAATTTTTACATAGAATTGATAATCGAGACATGCATGCTTGATTATTCATTGATCATATAGAAGTTTACTTACAATTAACGAAGTAATGAAAACATTTCTCGTGACTGCAGTGGTTGCTGAATTATTTTCTTGTAACATTTTAAATTTTTTTTTTTACAATATTAACATTGTCAAGTAGAGATGGTAAAATTTTGAAAATAATTAGGAACTAAATGAAACATTTGATTTAACTGATAAATAAAAAATCATCGTTTCTGTGATAGTTTAATCATTGTAAAATGTTAATGTTAGAATGAAGGAGAACGATCAGAGATAATGTCTATTTTACAGTTTTATCATTTTGTGTATGTTGAAATGAAGTAATGGTATTAAATAGAAAAAATATACGGATATTATTATATAACGACATCACTTCACAAGTTAATTATCATTTACTTTCTCAACGTTTAATTCTATCGTAGTCTGCTAGATAAGACCTAACCTTATCTCACATATGCCGAGATTCTATTGTTAAAGTTAGGAAAAAGCTTTTGTTTTGGAAACAGTTTTCCACTAGGAGAGATAGACGAAGATGCTTGACAGAAAATTACTAGATACAATATATATATATAGAAAATTGATGTAATTACGTCATGAAATCCATTTCATGCAGTATGAAGAAATTCTTGGCTTTTATATTTGCTATGTTCCGATTAGTCAGGATCGCGAATGAAATTACTGAAAAATGATCGACTTGATGTTTTAGGTACTGTTAAAGTGTTCACATAACCTTGAATTTCATTGATCACCTCTTTGGGCGGGAATCTCGAAACATTTATATCTTCATTTGATCTTTTATAAAAATGTCACAGAATATTTTGAAAAGCAGCTTGGAAAATGCTTCGTTCAATATTATATTTCAGGTATATACATCAACACAACAGCTACATTAAAACTTGTATATTTCGTGACAAGAAATATTCTTTGTCTGTGAGAAAACTTACATCATATTTATAAATACCAAATGTATTGCTATTATTGATAATTAATATATACTTTGATTATTTCTATTAATATTTGATAATTTCTAACATGTAAAAAAATAATTCATCATAATCAATAATTTCTAATATATTTCAAAACTCAAGATTTATTATGTAAAAAATAATTACAATAATTACTTTTTTCTAGATATTATGCAGAGGAGTTACTTTTGTTTTAAATGCCTTTGTTGTTCGGCATGTGGGTCAAGCTGTTTTAGGAGTCATAAATGTGAGGCTACTATTATTGGAATCAATGATTTTGTTTCTATCTCGTGAGCCATTTATGAAAGCGTGTTTAACTAATACAGCAGAACACAATTGGGCTCAAGTTGTAAATTTATTATGGATGACGTTAGTTTTTGAAATTAATTAATCACAGTATAAGTGAAACTTATATAAATATATATGTAGTAAATATTTTTTTCAGGGTTCCTATATGTTTTCTAATGTCTCTAATGTTTGGATATATTTGGCTTTCTGTTTTATCAGCATCTGAAGAATTGCCATCATATTATACATTTGCAGTTTGGGCAGTTGCTTTGTCTTGTATTATTGAATTATCATCCTTAATCGTTCAACTGGTTGCTAGTGCATTTTTATTTGTTAGGTTGAAAGTAAGATTTTGAATTAAAAATACTGTGAAAAATTATACATTTATGGTTAATTATTAAATTTTTTCAGATTATACTTGATACTATCATGATTGCTATTCGCACTATAACATTTGTTCCACTAATACTACATAATCCAGAGAATGCATTGTTAGCATTTGGTGTAGCTCAACTAATTGCAGCAATATTTTATACTACTAGTCATTATTCATACTTTCATTATTACATTAAGAAACTTAACAAGTGTAAGCTGAAAAGACGAATGTCGTTGAAAGATAGTAGTGATGAATATGTTGTGAGGGAATTTCCATTCAAAACAGTAAAGGATTTTTTGCCTGGACAATTGGCAAATAAAGTATGTAATAAAACAAATCTACAGTGTATTATGTATACAGACTGTCATATTTTAGGAATCATATTTAGATAAAAAGTTGACTGTTCTTACATGGAGCTTCTTTAGACAAGGAATTCTAAAACAAGTTTTAACAGAAGGAGAAAGGCTAATTATGACAGTAATGCCAGTATTAACATTTACTGAACAGGTATTTGGTCATAAATATATATTACTTGGATAAATATTCAATTCACTGAATTTATTCTTTTTTATTTGATTGTGTTTTCATATGTTTAAAGGGAACATACGAAATTATAAATAATTTAGGTTCTTTAGCAGCAAGATTTATTTTCCGTCCAATAGAAGAAAGTGGGTATTTTTATTTTACTCAAATGGTAAAACGAGACAAATCAATTAATGACCAGAATCCTGTAAGTATTAAATAAAAAGCTTGTCATAAATTCAATTAAATTAAAACAAAATCTTTTTTAGGTGAAAATACAAGAAAGTGTAAACGTGCTTACACATTTATGTTCAGCTGTAATGTCAATTGGTTTAGTTGTTTTAGTATTTGGACAATCATATTCAAGCACACTTTTATGGTTGTATGGCGGTGCTAAATTAACTTCACATTTACCGGTACTCTTAATGCGAGCACATTGTTTAGCTATACTTCTTTTGGGAATAAATGGAGTAACAGAATGTTACACTAATGCAACGGCCGATAGTGTAACTATAAACAAGAGCAATTTGATTATGATTTACGAATCGATCGCTTTTCTATGTGCATCCTATTTATTTGCTATTTGGTTTGGACCAGTTGGTTTCATTCTTGGAAATTGTGTAAACATGAGTTTAAGAATTGTCCACTCTACTATATTTATCAATAAAAGATACAAAGATACAATGTACCGTCCATTACGTGGATTAGTGCCAAAGCCTATGTTTTCTGCTTCTCTTCTCATAGCAGCATTGACCACTAATATCTCTCATGTAATGGAGTAATATTTTTCTTTTTTCCACGTATAGATAATGCAGCATTACAGTTTGAAATTTTTATGTTTCAGGCTTACTTTTTCCCAGATGAAAAAGTATTGCATTTAATTATTGGAGTCATAATGTTTATGATAGTACTTGTATCTTGGATATATGAGCATCATGATCTAATTAGACTTGGTACAAATAAATGGTATGAAAGAAGAAGTAGACAAAAAAAAAGTGACTGACCTTAAATATGTTTCTAACGATGGTTTATTGATATTCACCTGTAAATTATCTACAAAGGTGCTATAACGAACTCTTGTAAAATTTTATGATCGTGTATTTTCTATACTGTTGTGATCAAAATCAAGTACAAGTTTTCCTATCTCAACGAAGAAAGAATATAAAAAATTATTTATTTCAAGTTTACATATAATTAACAAAATTAGTTAATTAATTTACATACTTAGTATTCATTTAAGTAACAAAATTATTTTACATAGAAATATCCTTATAAATGGCACCTACTACTGCACCTTGACGTTGTATGAGGCATTTCCTAAAAATAATTTATAATATTTTTAATATTAATTTAATGCAAGTTTAAAGACATGTTGAGTTTCAGAATTGTTTAATAAATTTGCTGATTAACGATTTTGTATGTTGATCTAATTCCAACAAAAGTAACAACAAAATAAATTTTTTAAATATTACCTGCTATCATTTTGAAGAGAAATGACCGGTGGTGGTGATTTGGGCTCTAATTTTGTAACTTGATCTGCAATAGCTGCAATTATTCCTGCACTGTCGGTAGATGCATTTCCTTTAGCTGAAAATATTTTTTCTTTATCTTTATCTTTTTGGGTAGTGCAAGGATTAAACGTAAAAATAATTAGAAAAAAGTACCTCCTAAGCATAGTCCAGCATGATCAGCCAAAATACAACCAATAATACCTTCTGTGTTATTTCTATTAAAAAAAAAAAAATATCAAATTTTAAGTAATTTTTTTAATTCTTACATGTATTTTGAAATGAATTTTTAAAATCTGTTACTTTGTGTCAACAGAAATAGAAATTAACAGAATGTCTCATATTTAGACTAAGAATTTTAATGCATTTGTAAAAAATTTGAAGTGCAAAATTGCATAAAATGCACATAGTATGGAAAAATATATAAAATATCTAAAGCGTAGTATTTTCTGTGATATTTGGTACATAAAATGATTTTCTGAAGAATCAAGGTTCTGTTTTTCATATAATTAGTCTCAAAAATGTGAATTTTCATAAAAATCTGCGGTCTATTCATATTGAACGTCTGAATTTGAATTATAAAAATTTGAGGGTTAAATTCAGTTGTACAACTATTGTATTTTTTGAACAATGGACTAAACTTGCGTAAATGTTGAAAGTTAATGAAAATCTTACGGTTTGCAAAAAAATTTGCATCAACAGCACCAACCTAAATACCAACACTGACAAAATACTTTTGTCGTAAAGACATATCAAAAAGATAGTTGTAATAAACTTACATATCATCCAACGTTTTCTCTAAATTCTTTTCCATTTTGAAGCTTCAATCTGTTTTACATAACGTATTTTGTAAGGATTAATTGCATTAGTTGTCCATTCACTAAAAAAATTCGATTTGACATTTATCGTCTCGCGGCTTTATGTACATTCGTGACTCGGGATATTTCTTACAATTAGCAACAAGTTCAGTCGAACCATTCGATATATCATAATCGCTGCACATTCTCTATCGATTATCGTTTCTACATGGTGTCACAAAAAAAGTATTCTCGTCGTATTCATGTATATATTTACTATTAAGTTTACATCGAAAATGAAATTTTACGATACAACGAGTTTACTAAGTGAAACAGCAACATATAAAAATTTCATTAACCTAATATCTCGTATTGTTACAGTTACATAAAAATTGCTATTCATTGAATGTAAATCATACTCGTCTACCAATGAGTAGATAATTTCAGATTTACATGAGATGACATCATATAATTTTCTGATTTTGTTAAATAAAAATGATAAATGAATTTTACCATTTCTACAATTTCTCTCATTTTCTAATATTTAATTCGTTATAATCGTTATCTTATTTTTATTAACGTGATATTAAATTACAAACAACTTTTTTTTTATAGGAGGAACGTTTTTGCAGCGTGCATACATATTCGTCACCCTGTATAGATAACATCTCATCGTAAGCGAATTGGACGACGTGACTGGTACAGTGACAATCATGGCTGGTAAGTGTGAGGGTCTGTTTTCTCTACTCTCGTTCTAAGATAAAATTATTAAACTCGGAGTAAAATAGGAAACGTGCTTGCACTATGACTTATTGTTCCAATTTCGTTTTTTTTATTTTATAAAAGTAGAACGTAAGGCACTTAATTTGTTCTAATGTAAAATTTGCATAATATTATGCACCTATTGGCCTAATTTAAGAATTTACCGGAGATCATCGTTTTTAAATTTCTATTTTTTTATATCATTTCCCCGTGACAACGTACAGCAATCTCGAATCAGACGTTATTTCCACATGCAAATTAAAAAAAAAAAATTCGATTTACGTCAAAAGTACAATGTGACACTGCTTATAATACTATTATGACACCTGTTACATTTGACAACTACATTACATATATCTCTTATGGCATTTGTTTAAAATGGCATAACAATTGAAGAAACTTGAAACAGTATGCTTAACCAGTGCAGCACAAACTTGAAACAGTTTCTAACCAGTGCAGCACAATTTCCACGAATAAATTAGATTAAGCGATCTATGATAAAGCCCGATTCAAACAATTGTTCCGAATGAAAAAACGATTGTTACGAACGAAAAATTAATTATTTGAAAAAAGTTTGGTGTGTGTATATGATATGGAACATTCTGTAGGAAATACAATTTATTTGTTTCATAATTTGCATTTCAATATTTAAAATTATTACATTATTATTATGTTATATCTTATTATTTCCTATTTTAGCAAATAAACGATATTTTTATTTAATACATTTTTAATGTGAGCAATTTTCAGAACAAAATCCATACAACCACTTAATGAAGTCGATTAAAATAGGACTTAAAGACTATAAATATTTTGATATTACGAATATTGGAAAAAAATATGGTATGTATCAATAAATTAATGTTAAATTTAATCTAATTGCAATTTTTAACATAAATGAATATTTGTAGACAGACTACCTTTCTCAATCAGAGTGCTTTTGGAAAGTGCAGTTAGGAGTTGTGATAGTTTCCAGGTAAAAAAATCTGATGTTGAAAAGATCTCAGATTGGGAACACAGTCAGGCTATTGAGGAAGGAGTGGAGGTAGCTTTTAAACCAGCTAGGGTAATATTACAGGTAAGTTTTTTTTTTTATCAAAAGAACAATTTTCGCAAGTTTATTATTTTGTTGAATGTCTCAGTTTTATTTTAAATAGGATTTTACTGGAGTACCAGCAGTTGTGGATTTCGCAGCTATGAGAGATGTTGTAAAAAGACTAGGATCCGATCCGGACAAAATAAATCCTATTTGTCCTTCAGATCTTGTTATTGATCACTCAATACAAGTTGACTTTAACAGAAGGTAAATTGAGTTATTTTTCTGTTTGATCAGGATATAGATGCAAATGCATCTAATTTAGTCGAAAAATAAAATAGTGTACTTATCAAATTAAAAAGATAATTCTGTAGCGCGATTATATAAGACCAGCTCTGAATCTATTTTTGTTTCCTTTAGAATTAAAATGAACGATAACGAATATTTAAAACAGCGATAATAGTTCCACATTGAATAATAGATAACTTAGCCTTGATAAGAACACGATCTTTTTCCAGCAAAGATGCTTTGAAAAAAAATGAAGAGATGGAATACGAAAGAAATAAGGAACGATTCATGTTCTTAAAATGGGGTGCCAAAGCATTTCAAAATATGTTGATTGTACCTCCAGGAAGTGGAATAATACATCAAGTAAATTTGGAATACCTAGCCAGAGTTGTATTTGACATGAACGGCTTGTTGTACCCTGATAGCGTAGTTGGAACAGATTCCCACACAACTATGATTAATGGTCTTGGTGTAGTTGGTTGGGGTGTTGGAGGAATTGAAGCCGAGGCTGTTATGTTAGGTCAGGCAATGTCGATGTTAGTACCAAAAGTAGTAGGATATAGATTAGATGGAGTCTTGAGTCAATATGCAACTTCAACAGATCTTGTTCTCACAATTACTAAGGTAAAAAAAAACTACCGTGTTTAAAGGAATATTTGTAAATTCAGTTACAGAAGACTATTATATTTGTTTAATTTTTTTGTAGCACCTTCGTCAAGTTGGAGTTGTTGGAAAATTCGTAGAATTCTTTGGTCCAGGAGTTTCTCAATTGAGCATTGCAGATCGCGCAACAATATCGAATATGTGTCCGGAATATGGTGCGACAGTTGGATTTTTTCCTGTTGATCACCAGAGTTTAGCATATTTAAAGCAAACAGGTATACAAACTCTAAAAGAAAAAATCAAACTTGGCAAAATAATACTTCTATAATTCAATTTTATCTATGAAATTTTTTTTGTAGGACGATCTGACGAACATATTAATATAATAGAGAAGTATCTTACTGCTGTACGTATGTTAAGAAACTATGACGATGAAAGTCAAGATCCTGTCTTCTCAGAAATAATCTCTTTAGACTTAGGAACTATTGTATCTAGCGTTAGTGGTCCAAAGAGGCCTCATGATCGTGTATCCGTCATAGATATGAAAGCGGATTTCAGGAAGTGCCTTACTAATAAGGTAAGAGTTACTTCAAGTTATTATAAAATTCTTAATGTACAAAGTTCTCGTATCAATCTATTAACATCCATTGTGCAGGGCATTTGATCATGAAGTAATGTAATAATGATGATCAGTCAGTACTCGTATGGGACAAACGTAACCCAGTGACGACCAATTATTACCGTCAAACAGGATCACGTTTATCCCATGCTGTACTTTTAATGATTAATACGCGCCATTGTATGTGCTTATTAAGATTTCTCAGTGAAGATGAAGAAAGACGAAAGAATTTCAGATAACTACTGCTGTGATATGAATCTCTTACGGCGACACATCACAGCAAGAGTTCCTCCGGATTCTTTCATCTAGAAAAAACGATTGTCTACTATGGCACAACGCGAGATTCTGAAATATTTGAAAACATGATTACCTTTTATGTTTGTCACAGTGGCCAGTTACATTTCACGAGGATATGTCTCGTATATTTTGCTTTACTGATCTAGCTTTATGGTTTTTTAATTCGTCATACAGTTAGATCACCAAAGAAAAATAAACAAGACGGTTTGAAATGTTGAAATTTGAACGGACATATTTGTCGATATTAGAGGCGTCGATGTCAATATTAAGAATGTGAATGTCGGTATTAGGAACGAGTATTTCGATCTAGTCACGATTTCTTTACAACGTAGCACTAGATGAATACTTCGTCCCCAACAACGAGAGAGTACGTTTCAGAAATATCTCTTGGTAATCGTTGAATATCGGAGACGGACATTGGATAAATTCTACCCGGTGAGGTTCCTTTTGCAACCACACCGGACGAGATTTCATCCGACAACAGCCTCCAGTATCATTCGTCAAGCATATAGAATGCTCCTTCCGTCTAATTCCTTCAGTTGGTTGTTATACGAGTAATATACGAGATGAACACGAGTAAAATACTAGTAGAAATTAAAGATTAAAATATTAACAACAAATCACTAATAGATCTAGAACAATTTATCGCAAAAAAGAAACAATTTCAACTTTCACAGTAATATCTGTTTTACGAAAATTAACTTTTTTTTTGGTGTGTAGTTGAAATCACTGTCTAATTTGAATCATGATGACTGTCTACACTTGTACTGCACACTAATGACCTTTTCTGCTTGAATTGCGCTTATATATCCTCTAAAGGTATCCCCTCTCTTGTCTTCCTTAATCAAGCAACGCCGGCCATCCGCACAAACCTGGTGAACATTCCATGAACTTTTCCTATACTTCCCTTGACAAGTCAGGTAGACTTTAGATTTTAGTAGTACTCACTGTGTACACAATGCTTAGCCAGGATAAAATCTCATTGTTTTCAGGAATAGCCTTGAAACATCTGTTAAAACAAATTTATGACAAATCTCCGTGTACAATGCAAGGCTTCTTGAAAGGTTTCGTTCTTACTAGGATTTAATTTTGAATTATTTTGTACGTTTCCAAGAAAATTTGATTGTACAATAACGGACAAATGTTTATTTTTGAATAGAGCTATACATCAATTTCAATGATGATATACGAGTCCTTGAAAATGAACGAATTTCTTAAATTTGTGAAATTGAACTGACTTATATGAATTGTGCATTTAGAAACACGTTGAACATATTTTTTTTCTTTTTTTCTATTTTCTTTTGTGAATGTGTCTATTTTGTACGTATAAACTATTACATTTTTTTTTAGCAGGTGTAAAAATTAGAGTATAGAATAATAGTGGTCAAATTCGATTCAATTATCGACAATTCTGGTTTGTTGAATAAATAAGGATATAAAATATCTATACTAAGTCTGGAATTAAATTAAGGCAATGAGCCTTCTTGGTAAACTTGTTGAACACATTTAATCGTTGTTCTGCAAGTAATACGTTGTTCATTTATAGTTCTACGATTATTGTTTAGCATAAATTGAATATAAATATACTTAAACTAATATTAATTGGATCATCATTGCGCAACAAGTAGAAAAATATTTAATAAATTGTTAATAAAATGAACAATCTACTTAATAAACTTTTTAAGATATATTATTTTTTCTAAATCGAGTAATATTTAGTAACGTGTGTTGTTAGTTTCAAACGACGAGACACGTCCATCTATATTTATGAATCAATTGTATTATATATGTTTGTTAATTATTACATATATTAATGGTTGAGCAACCAAGTCATAAATATTGGTTAAAAGTGGTAACGATAATCGTGCGAACGTGATGAAGCAACATTGGACGCGCGTGATTTTAAAAACAAGGGACCGATCGATTTCTATTGAAAGATGTTCAACATCGGGATCGCATTACTATGTATGCTATCGCAATAAGGACATTTGCTGAAAACGCATCCACGTGAATCATAGAGCTGACTGTTCCCCTGTGTCATGAAATTCAACCTTTTGTCGTCAGTTTTTCGGCTCAACTCATGATGAACGCGGCTCAAGAACCGCACAACTTCTTTCTCAATAGAATTCTATGAAACTACGAATACCAATTGATGACTTTGATTCATTAGTATCAATATGAAAATTGAAAAGAGAACAGTTCTTAAAGTCCTTAGAGAAATTCAACTCACAAATGAAGTTAATAACTAATATTTACTTAAAAAGCAAAAGTCGATTTATTTGAAGACATTACATTAGAATCTCGATCAAGTAATATCATAGAATTTTCATTGAATTTAATCTTACATAAATTATTCTTAGAAGAAAAGAATCATTTATCAGATTAGACTTGTCTTTGTAATTGAAAAGATTGCAAAGAACGTTTTCATATGGTTGATAATAATAATAATAACAACTGCACGCGCAACCAAGATTTCCAAATAAAAGAAAATATTTTATACGTACCGATGATCGATCGATCTTGAATTTCGTGGAGAGCACGAGCAACTGTTTTCGATGAGGCTATGAACGACGTGCAACCTCATTGAAATTGCTGATACAACATCCATTCATTTTGCAAAGCTCACGCATTTTGTTGCATACCATCGTCTTATGTACAGATATTCACCGTATCTTATATTGCAAACGATTGGTCTTATTTTTTCTACTGAAATTATTTCTCTGAATTTGTCCTCTATTCACGTGCACAGAAATTGAAAGGTTTGCAGAAGAGAGCAGTCCCAATATTTAAATTGTATTTAAAGAGAGAGATATATTCAAATCTCATAAATTAAGTTAATATTCATCATTTTATATTCAGAACACAAAAGAGTTCAAAAATTATTACCTAATTGTGAATTTATTGTATAGTTTAAAAAGTGATTTAATTTTTATTAACTTTGATTTGATTGGTTTTTGTTAATATAAAAGTAAATGAAGTAATTTTCTTATTGTGGCAATTTCTTCAAGTCTTCTAATAATAAATAATTCTCAATAAATATTTTCGATTTTGTTAAACTTTATTCTTCGGTTTTGTTAAATATTATATTTATCTCTTTCTGAAGTTAAGAAAGCGAGTATAGAAATTGCTTGTATAGAATTTGTAAAAATAACTTCTAAATGCAATAAGAAGCCCAGATAATTACAGAAGTGGTCATTATTCGACACTGAAGGTTTCTGGAAGGTTCCGTGAACAAATTTAGGTATCGGCTTCCCGTTTACCGTCCCAAAAGTAATTATAAAGGTCTTAACAGTCTCAGTAAGCGGGACTTGTCATTAAGGAAATATTCAAATAGCCGTATTTTCAAAAGGAAAAGGGACATGATTTATTGGCCTTCAGTAAATTTGTGAAATTTTATTATCCCGACAGAAATATCCTCATAATAGTATATTAAAAAAAAAATATTTATTAAAAATTTGATTATAACTTCTTTTGTTGTTAAAAAAAAAGAAAGATTTATGTAGACATACATATATTCTAATGAGTAGTTTAGTAAGATATATGTATGTTGATGAACTTATATCCAAATTTTTACCCAATGTTTTTGAATATTAAAATTTATTTATATATTTCTATGTCTTCTATAAAAAGAAAATGTTATACAGAATGAAAGTTCGACATTAAACAATGAATGTCGAAAGAATTGAAGATCTGCCGTTTTGCGATATAAGAGTGCTCCTTCAGCAAATCATTCGTCGGACAATGAATTCTGAATGCAATCATTCTCACGGGTCATCAAACCTTTCGTGTCTGTATACGAAAGGCTTCGGATTTCCATTCCGTCCAAATTTAAAATTAGAATTTAATATGTAACACATAAAAATATTTTTGGTATCTATCAATAAAAAATTACTTATTTATGAATGTTATAATTTTACATTTAAATAAATTTAGTTATGTTTTATTAAATAGTGGGAAAATATTATTAATAAATCATTTTTATTTTTAGGTAGGATTCAAAGGATATGGTTTAAGCCCTGAGAAAGTGGATGCTGTCGGTATGTTTGAATATGAAGGAAAGGATTACAAATTAAGACATGGTTCAGTGGTCATAGCTGCAATTACTAGTTGTACTAATACTAGCAATCCTAGTGTTATGCTTGGAGCAGGTAACTTTTTTTAAATAAAATGTTCTTCCTTCAAATCTCGTTTATTGTGCATTGAAATATTTTTATTTTTGATATAATTTTAAAAAAGTTTATAAAAGCTTTTTATTTAAACATTAAATATTTTTGATATAATATTCTTTATAATGTCTTTAGGTCTTCTTGCGAAGAACGCTGTTGAAGCTGGTTTGAGTGTAGCACCTTATATTAAAACATCATTGTCTCCAGGATCTGGAGTTGTTACTTATTACCTAGAAGAAAGCGGAGTCATTCCATATTTAACAAAATTAGGATTCGATGTCGTTGGTTACGGATGTATGACTTGTATTGGTAATAGTGGTTCTCTTCCAGATGTTATTGTTGAGACCATTGAAAAGGTAATAACATATTTAGTGTTTTCAATTTCTATATTATGATAATAATTTCTACCAGTTTTAATTGTTTGTTTCACCTAAGTAGAACAATCTTATATGTTGTGGCGTATTGTCCGGAAATCGAAATTTCGAAGGCAGAATTCATCCACACACGCGAGCAAATTATCTAGCGTCACCGCTTTTGGTAATTGCGTACGCTATTGCTGGAACGGTAGATATAGATTTTGAAAAAGAACCGCTTGGTAAATTATATCTTAGTTATATTTTATGATTTACGATTTTTGAGAAACTTTATAATATTGTTAATGATATGCAGGTCGTCGATTAGATGGCACTCCGGTATACCTTCAAGATATTTGGCCTACTAGATCAAAAATTCAAGCCGTTGAGCAAAAATATGTAATTCCGGCAATGTTTACAGAAGTTTACAGCAAAATTGAGAAAGGTAGCCAAAGTTGGATAAATTTGGCTGCTCCAAATACTACATTATATCCATGGGACCCAAATTCCACTTATATAAAGAATCCACCATTCTTTGATGATTTGCAAAGGGTAAATCATATTATATTCGTTTAATTTATTAATTTTATTATAAATTTATTATTTTTACATTAGTAACTTAGTATTGACTAAGATTATTCTGATTGCAATTAGGAATTACCAAAATTCAAACCAATTACCAAAGCACGTGTTCTTCTGAATCTTGGTGATTCTGTTACGACAGATCATATTAGTCCAGCTGGCAGTATTGCACGTAATTCCCCGGCGGCACGATACCTCGCAAGCCGCGGGTACGTTTAAAGCATAAATAAAAAAAAAAAAGAAATAAAAATAAACAGGATAAATAAACATTTAATTAATTATTTCTTGACTTCTAGATTGACACCAAAAGAATTCAATTCTTACGGTGCTCGAAGAGGTAACGATGCTGTAATGGTACGAGGCACGTTCGCTAACATTCGTTTAGTAAATAAATTCCTCACAAAACCTGGACCACGTACAATTTACATTCCTACTAAGGAAGAGGTTTGTGATTAAAATAATATTTCCGTAATATTGTTTGAGACATTTTCTAATGCGTTGCAAGATGGTCGCATACTCAAATTATGTACACATAGTTTCTTCTAAAATCTTTTAGATGAATGATTTTTATCAGCATGAAAAATTGATTGTCTTATTTTTTGCTACTTTAGCTGGCAAAAGATCTTAACGTCTATGCGAATGTTGTGTCATGATCACTTATTATTCTTAATCGCTGATCTGCGGGCTTGTTTTGCTTCGTGTCTTCTAGAGACGATTGGCATCGATCGTTCAATCGATGTTCTAATTACAGCATTTTTTTATTTGACTTACGTCAGGATGATCAAATGAACCAATTTAATTTTAATTTGTATAAAACATATAAATATCATTGTATATCATAATGTAATCATTTGTTTTTAGATGGATATTTTTGACGCAGCTGAAAAATACGCGAGGGATCAAATACCCTTAATAATTCTCGTCGGCAAAGAATACGGATCTGGATCATCAAGAGATTGGGCTGCGAAAGGGCCGTATCTTCTTGGAGTTCGAGCGGTTATAGCCGAGTCGTATGAAAGAATACACAGGTAAAGGTTAAGAAATAAATCGAAAAAAATTTATAGGAAAGTTTTAAAATATGGAATACAGAATATTTGATGAGAGTACTTTGTGTGTATTATATTTATCTCTATTGTCGATATTTTCTAGGTCAAATTTGGTAGGTATGGGCATTATACCCTTAGAGTATCTACCTGGGCAAACTGCAGAGTCTCTAGGACTAACCGGTTATGAAGCGTACGATATAGCAATCCCTGAAAATTGTCAACCTGGTCAAAATATTACTGTCACTACGGACGATGGTAAAAAGTTCGAAGTTATCCTGCGATTTGATACTGAAGTCGATTTAACATATTATAAACATGGTGGTATTCTAAACTACATGATCAGGAAAATGCTTTGATAGGTTTAATTTAAGGATCGGTGAGGTATAAATTATCATAAGAAGTTACTTAACGCAATACTTAATTTTAGGTTTGGATTTGCAGCATGTAATATTTGAATAGATCCTTATCCTTGTTCATAGCAAAAAAAGTTAATTATAAAGAATATTGCTTTTTTGCTGTGAAAACGCAGTGTTAAATTAGTTCGAACAAATATATTTTTTTGCATATCACAAATTTTTCTTCAGAATTGCGAAGTTTCTTATACAATTTAAGTTACAAGTTAAAAATTCAGGTAGTGCAATATTTTATGAATTTACAAATGAATTGTACAATATTCATTGCATTAAATCAAATTTCTTACATTTTATAATTATTTTTTTAAAAAAGAGCCTTGCAGAAAATGGATACTTGTTGATATAAATAAAGTGTTAATAATTATTGCAGTTGTGACGTATTTCTTAATCTACAATTAAATTTTCCAATATTTCAAAAGTACCTTAGTCTGTATCAGTCACATATTGTTTCTTATTTTATATACTTAATAATATTATGTGTTCATTATACATCTAATTCGGATCTATTCGCGTCAATTTATTCATACTTAAGAATTTCTTTATAATTGGATTCTTTGTACGAGTACCCTGAGAAGTTTAATTCGACTAAATGTTGATCTGTTGCGCCGTATAAATGTGTACTGTCAAAACTTAAAGAATAAATAGGACTTGACATTCTACGAAGGTTCATGAAGTAAAACTGTAAAAACGTATTATGAATGTAATATAATGTTACATTCGATATATGATATACAAACATCATTTAAAAAATACATTAGTACTAACCTGTACGTAATTTTTCTGTCTTTGATCCCAAAGGACAGCTTTGCAATTAAATTTAGTTCCAGTAATCATAGTGTGCTGGTAGTCTGATGATAAACAATATACAGTTGCATCCGTTGGATCTGGCCATGAATATACACACGTTCCAGTTCTGGAACAATAATTTTTTTGATAAATATAATATTATTAATTTAATTATATTATTATTCTAACATGTACGTGTGAAATATTTACCTCAAGTCCCATTTACGAATACAAGTATCATATCCGCAGGTAAGTAAAATTTGTGGACTATTCCAAACCATATCCAAAGTTCCTGTGCATCTTTTTTTATCTGGCTTTAGACTGTCGGATTCCTTGTAACTAAAATTGTTACGAAACATAAATTTAACATGCACAGTTTCCGAAATTTTAATTTGCGTTTCTCGATTTAAATAATAGCTTACTATTCAAGATCAAATATATGAAGGTGAGGCGTATCAATTTCACCAGCAGAGCCTACAGCAACTTTTTTACTCGTTGGATCAATTGAAAGAGAACACACCCACTCTCCAATGTTTATTGTTGCTAAAGGTACATTTAACATGCCTTGTCCAAAGGGTCCCCAAACCTAAATATTATGACATTACTTGAATGTTAATTTCACGAAACTTATTATTTAAGTAACATTTAAAATTTTTACTTTTACAGTTCCATCATTGGAACCTGATACAATAGTGTTACATGTTTCATCTAGTGCATTTACGTTCCTAGAATGTGCTCCGTCTATACTGAAGTAAAAATTTATATTCTGGCTACATTCTGGTTTTGTCCAAAATTGTACACTTCCATCTCTGTAAAACAAAAACGATGTTTGTGTGAAATATTATAAAACTTTATAAAATATTAGCTTCATTGTTATTTTGATCAATTAGTCTATGGCCAAGTACCTGTGACCTGTAACGATACAATCATTTCTAATAACGAATTTGCAAATATCACTCCTAACATAATCATCAATAAACATTCTGTTATTTCCCTGAAATGGTTCAGTGCGTCTAAAACCATACAGTTGATTTCCACCACTCCACCATAAAACATCTTTGGTTAGTTCAATTTTTGGTACAAGTTTTGTATTTTGAGAAAAAAGAATCTTTCTCTCGTATTTGCCATATTGCCAATTGTTTGAAACATGCCATTTTGTACGCAAACATAGTAATGAATTGCACCTGTTACATTAAAATATTGAAATTTTAGTAAAATTCTGCTAATACATATATAAAATATTTCATCATATTCATACTAATATATATCATTGATATCTTAAATATAGATCTTGAGATTTATAACTGATAATAACAATAATGTAATTTGTTTAATAAAAAAAACAAGTAATCCTTCGTTCTATCTATCATATTAATTGTCGACAATATATAATTAATTGTTAGTATCGTGGAACCATCTGGAATTTTCTGGAACTTTGGTATATAGTTTCGTCTGTCCTGTCAACACGTACTATGAACTTCGTAACGTATAAAATTACGTAAACAAAGTCACGTTACTAAGAATAATCAAAAATAACGGCCAAAAATAACATTATACACTGAGAAATCGTTTGAACATAACCTGTTATACCTTTCGCGAAATTTTCTCGAAGTTTGATTCGTCGCGATCGGCTGTTTGCTTTTCTTGATCCAAAGTGTTTCTTCTCGTATGATATCGTAGAACCGTTTACAAACTTCGCTGAGTCGTACCAAGTCGAACGCATGGCAATAATCGAAAATTAAAATCAAAACGTCAGATGGCAAAGTATCCAAACGCCATACATCTGTCATGTTTGTCAACCCAATCACGTGGTGACTGACTGAGGACGCGCAGCAACAGCTGTTGAACTTCAGCGTTACGAACTGTCACGTCATTTTTTTCGCTATTTGCCATCATTTCCCCAACGATGAACACACGATGAAAAGTTACACCAGTAATAAGAATATATTAAACTTTATTTACAAATTGTAAACTGTAATAAAATAATCTATTGATAAAACATTATGTTATATATCAATAACAAATTAGCAATAACAATATTCACTTGTATTAAAAGTATCTTTTGATTCATATCTTTATATCACCTTTCTGCAACTGTACATTTCCTTTGAGCTTCCTCGGGCGTTTTCCATTCTATATTGTTCTTTGTATCTGTAATGGGAAATAGTTTCAATGATAAAAGAGTACAAAAAATGAAAATATTTGTGGGCATTAAATTTACTCAATAAGACTGTCAATTTTATTACCTGGTGTCACATCTTTTAAGTATGTAAGATATAAAATGAGGTATATAAATGCTGTTGTAGCAGCAATTGATGAAAATATTCGTAACGTTATTATGCCTCCGTATAATTTGTATAGGATACCGCCTATCAAGCTACCGATTGCAAAACCTAATGTAATAAACAATATAATACTATAAAAATATCACATAATATAAATATACATTGTAGGATTATGATGTTATTTGAATAGCATCACTTTGATAAATATCGATTGAAATAGTACAAACATTGGAATTATATCTAAATTTACATTAAATTTATATAATATTATATCATAAATTTTTATTACCAAAACCATCATCCATGCCAGCTACGATTCCTTGAACAGTGGCTGATGTACCAGGTGGTGCCACTTTACTTGCATAGGCGACTATTGTTGTGTAACAAAGTGCATAAGTAGGCCCTTGCATAAACAACTCTATTGGTATTACCCACCATGGAGTCGATGCTAAAGAAATCAGTCCAAGTCGTAAAGCATAACATACGAAACAGAATGTAAAAGTATATCCGAATCCTAGTTTCTTTAAGATTTTACCTATTGAAAAGGTTTTACTTATTATTGATAAAAAGATAGAAAGAACAAATACATTTAAATAAATCAATAGCATACCAGATAAGGAAAAGAAAATTACTTCACCGCCCAAAGTTTCCGCGGCAACGATTAAACCTTCTATTAATTTAATTTCTCTCATACAGTCAGTTGTCATAGCAAGATCTTCCAAATACCTATTTGAGATATGTCTTTTTCATGCGAATTTCATTTTGTTCCTATCTATATTTATCGTATTTTGAAAAATATTTTTGTATTATATTTAAATAAATATTTACCAAAATAAAAAGTAAATTATAAAGCTGTCAAGAATACCGGCAATTGTTGCGAAAAAAAGAAATATCATTATAGGCTTCAATTTTAAAAGCTTCACAACATCTTTCAATATATTCGTTGATTCTGTCATTTTTGGCAGCTGCAAAATGTAATAAACTACTTGCAATTGAGAATATTAAAGAAAAATTTTTTTACTTTTGAGATATATAATGGATACTTACATCTAATTTTTTACAACAAAATAGATCAATGATTGTGAATATAAAAACAAGTAAAAATGCTGGTGTATATGTTTTAATAATTTCTCCTTTAGACCAGTAATCTACTGCATAACCAGCTAAAAAGGCAGAAATTCCAAAACCTATAGTTCCCCAAACACGTTGTCTACCATACCCCATTTGACCACCCTCACCTGGAAAGATAAATGAACTAAAAGATACTTGCTTGCATTATTAATAAATTGAAATAAAAAGAAAAAAAAATTACATAATACCTAATATATCAAAACAAATTGCATCACTCATGCAATTGCTTACATTAAAACCAATATTACCAAGAGACATTAATAGAACGAAGCCCCAAAAAGTAATTGATGTATACAGACAATAGCTATCATTTGAATTATCACAAGTAACAGTGCAGTTATTATGTCTAGAGCAATATAAGGTATTATTTTTATCAATTAAGCACGTGGAATTTGAGGAAAAACTTATTTCCTCATTGATTACTTGAAATTGTATTTGTAAAGAGAAATTTTTATTTGTACAAAACCAATGGCACATAGTATTCTTTACTCCAGTACAGGGAGCATGTGCCTTAGACACATCCTAAAATAGAAAATAAAAATTAATATTTTAAAAGTTCAAGAATGTTTAAATTATATAATTTCAGTAAATTTCAGTAAAAAAGTACCTCTGGTTTACAATAAGATAACAAATCACAGGATACATTATTAAAGTTATGGTCTGGAAAAATGGGACTTGAAAGTATTGGTAAGAAGTACATACAAATAAAGCAACTACTTGTTGTTGCTAATAATATAATAAAGATTATTTTTCTCCAAGCATAAAAATAATCCACAAGAAAGCCAAAACTTGGCTTAGCAACTAAGAATAAGATTGGTAAAATAGCTGTGATGCTGCCCATAATTAATGCAGAAACACCAAGTTGTTTACCATAAACTGGTAAAAATGGAAGAATTGGTCCCATTGCTGCAATTATGAATAATATAAGAGAATTACATAATAAAAAGATGTATTTTAACTTCATTAATTACACTTGCCTGCCAAAAAAAAGAAGTAATGTGCCTTAATAGGCAATTGCTTGTAATTCAGCTTCATTTTTTGTGATGTAGTAACCAAAATATCAGAGAAACATTTTCTTAAATATATCACTTTAAGGAACAATGCTTAAATTCAGCATTGTTTTCTGAAATCAAAATTATATTTATAATATGTATAATTATATTTATATGTGTAAAAACATTCGAAATACATACATATAATTACTAAAAGAGAGAAAATAAAAAAGAAAATGCAAGTGTAAGATAAGACAATATATTACACGTAGATATAATTTAAAAATACTATTTGTTATTGTTTAATAGACAATATGTAGTGTATAATAAACATTTAAAGAATGACATTCTGAAAATTCATTGTATCGAATTAAGTGTTCAATGAATTTGTCACTACGTGATTTCTTTACATTTGTGTTTTAATTATATAAGTAATAACGTAATAAGTCATCTGTATTATCAGATGCTGTATTTTATTTTTATCTCGAATAATATTAATATGACTTATTTTTCTACAAAAAGAATTATTGTTGTTAAAAGAATTACATTATATTGTATTGTATTACATAAATTAATCATGCAATGCACAGAACTTACAGTTACCTAAAGTTTCTCCCGACTATTTATTCTCCTCAAATGATTTCGACATTATCAATATCACGCAAGCGAAATACATACTGATATGTATGCCATTGTGTTAACATTTTGACACGGCATTAAATTACGTAGGTTTGATACCTCTCTCATGTACAGCGCTACTAAAAGTTGAGGTTTCCCTCGATTGAAATATGTATCTATACACACAAAATGTTATGCGTGTCAAGCCCAACCGTATATATGTGTAAACGCATGTAATAGGTCGTATTTGGTTATATATTTGATTATATGACAGAATTTTTATATATATAAAGAAAAGTAAGTACATATATATGATCTATTTTAATTCATATTATGAAGTTATTTAAAAAATTTTATTGCAAAGAGATTAGTTTTATAATAAAGTATTTAAGTTGGATTATTGTGTACAAATCTTTCCTTTTCTAGGAAAGAATCATATTTCAATTTTTTCAGTTAGAAAAAAATAACTTTGTAAAAAATTTTAGAAAGATATAAAAATATTACGTTGTAAAAAAAATTGCGGTATTTGCGCATATTAATCGGTTAATAGTAGGCAGAGCAGTTTCATCATTGCTGATTAGTTATCTTACTTGAATAACTCATCATTAAATATGCGCACATCATAATTTTTAATATAAGTAGTACATATATGTAGTGAATATTATAGTTTTAAATCAAATAAAATTTCTTTGTTCGGTTGTATTGAACATCTGATTATTTGGGTAGTTTAACAGTTTGTTATTCTCAAATTTGATAGTTTTTCTAACTATTAAAAAAACATGAAATGATTTTTTATAAAAATTTTGTATGACGACGATGGTGCGTCTGTTTTAAGAAAAAACGATACTGCATAACGATAATAATAATTTGCTAGTAATCTTCGTTCCTGACACTTTTGGCATTAACAAAGTAATTCAGTAGCAATTGTACCATGACTCAGATCTCTGCGTGAGGAGACATGAATAGACATGAATAGCTCAATCACAGTAAAGTTAAATATACGAATCAATTAATTAATTAAATTATGATAATATAAATTATGATGGTAATTAATAAAAAACATAGAATATAATTTGTTTTCTATAAATAAATACGTTTGTATATAGTATTATATATTTACTTGTATTTATGATATTCTTTAATCTTTTATAGTCAATAAACATTCTCAAAATTCCAAATAAAAAATTTGTAAAATTAATTATATAATTAATCGAATGTTTGTTTTAATTAAAGTGATAAGAATGTTAGAATTATATATTCCTTTCTTTCTTCAAAGTATGATTGAACACAAAAGTAAACTTTAAGATTCCAAAGGGAAAGTTACAATGATTATCAAGAAGTTGATTCGCTTATTTAACTCATGATTAAATGTTAATATTCTCATAATTTATAATCTCTGGATTTCCCATCTCTATTACAATAGAAATTCATCAAGAAAATATACGCAAAATCTATCTAGTAGAAGCACATAGCAGCTACTGTGTAGGAGGATATACATAAATTATCGTCAATGAGAAATATCAGTCCTGTTTCTTTTCTTTCAGAGTGTATGTCAAACACAATATTATCTTTCAATTAGAATTCATAGCTTTCATCATTTAGATAAAATGGTAAGGTGTTGCATAAAAATCATTTGTGTAAAGTATTGCTTAAATTCGTTCGGAATTATTTACGGACGTTAACGTCATTCGCTGTACCAACATGTTATATTACGCACGGGCCCCCACCAGCCTCAATAATTCCAGTTCCCTACTGGACTTTTGGTCGGATCACCAGCCAGTTTCAATTTAATCCAGTCTGCGTGAAGTTATATGTAAACGTAGACGCATCGAACGCGAAGAAATCCTCCTCTTTGTATTTCGGGTACCATATGGTAAATTCGCCGACTATTCGTCATTTCTTACGTCTTCTCAGAGTGACTGTTCAAAGGAGTTATCCACGCTGATCTTTTTCACATAAATCATACTCATTTTTCTTGAAAGCTTGCGGTAGCATACCTGCTACTGTTTTCTGTTACAATCGCCGGGTATCCATTTTTAGCACTCTGACGAAAAAAAATAGATAGTAAGTATTTCGTTGCGTATAAAGAAAGTTCAGTGCACCGGTTGAAAGTTGAAGATACATGTTGCTAAAAAATAATACTGCTTTTCGAAATACTCAAAGATCCAACCGATGATGTTTCCTTTTCCATTAACAAATGATTGTAAGAGTATTCTTGCGGCCAGTCAAGTTGCTGTTTGTGAGCTTTGATTATTGTTTGTGATTGTCTTCGTTTTGTTGATTGGTTCTCGGTGATGTCTTTCGATTTACATTTGATTTTTGATTTGCAAATGGGAAGACAAATGGAGAGTGCAGTGTTACGCATCGATTTCAATGAAACTTCGAATAGAATTGTTTACGGTAACAACGATGATAGTAACGATGCGTGGATGAAGAAAAGTATATAGCATCGAGATAGCATCAGAAGAGATGTAACAGGAAAACTTGATTGATCGTACTAGTAGATGAGACATGATCTTTGTTGCTAAATATCTTCTAAATTACTTTTCTTACTTAAATTTCTTCGAAGTTAATTTTTTGTTTGCGCTTGAAGTTTCATTGAAATTGATGTGTAACACTTTTATAGTCTCGTTCTTAATTATGATGTTTATATATTCACTAAATTAGTGTTTACCTCAACTATACATAACGGTAGGATAAGTATAATTATCCTTAGAACAATGAAACCGTTGTATACTCTGTTCCTACATATTGTCGTGTTTTTAGTATGAAATGTTACATAGAAAAATATCGTGTTAGTTTTTTGACAATTAATTCAAAGAATTTTGTGGAAAAAGTGAAAATCAAAGACTTACGATTGGTCCTTGAGGAAGATGCCGGTGGGATCGTCGAAGATGAAACCTCGATTATTTGTTTTACTCTCCTTTTTCGCGTTTTTTCATCAAAGTATCAACGCTGAAAATTGTAAGTAATTTTGATTAATATCCGCGATACTCCTTGTTATGAATATTCTATAAAATATATAAGTTAAAAGTAAAAAGAAATTGGAAAATTCTTTTTCGAATGTATGCTTTTAATAATTCATCTGTTAAAAATAAAAAGATAGACAAAGATAAAGATGAGAAGAATGAACATTTTTTTCTACGTTAACACGATGCCTCCAGTTACTTTGAGCGGCGAGCAATTTGTTCGTCATTGATAACAAATTAGTCATCATTCCCCTTTGCTCGATCGTGATGAGGAAAAAAGGTTGCAAGAGAGAAAAAGAGAGAGAAAGAAAGAGAGAAAGAAAGAGAGAGAGAGAGAGAGAGAGAGAGAGAAAAGAAATATCGTCTTTTCAGTAAAACTATGCGTGGTCGAGAGTGTTCACACGACAAAAAGGATCCGCGGACTTTGCAAGCAGTTGGTAATTTCAGGGAGCCCAATAGAGTGTATCATAGGAAATGATAGGCGAGTATAACAAATAGAAAGATCGATAAATCTTATGCTTTTTAAGATTGATATCTTATTCCTTGTCTCGTCGTTTCGACGTATTTTAATGAGACACCGATTACACAGATTCAATTGTCTGCGGCGATTAACCATGGGCAAAGCTGACTTTACTGTACTGGAACCGGAAGATCTGGTTGCAGCATCCGTGTATAACGAATACAACATTCTAGTCACGAACGAACTAAGAGCATTTCCAGATGGTAATTACAAAGTAAATCGGACAGCAATTAAAGTTACTTTATCGATTGCCAGCATGCGAGATGTTGGAAGTCACGTTCCTGCGTTATTACATTATTTTTTCGTAGAAAAGCAACGTTATGAGATGGTAGTCATAGTCTCTAAGGAGGTGAGAAATATATGGGATGTAAAAGGTAAAAGATTCTGTCATCCTGGACTGGATACCACTGATGATTGGACCAATGCATTTTCTACGGTTAATTTTCTTATGATTACTTCTTGCTTATCGTATGTCCTGCAAAAGATTATTTTTCTCAAATAGTGTAGCTGATTGTATTTTCAAATATCAAAGTTCGATTTTTATTGAACTGTTTAAAATATTGGAGTGTCAAAGAAGATAATTTATTCTTTGGTACTTACTTTCTATGAGAACAATTTTGTTGAAAATGATCAATTAATTGGTGCAAAATACAATAATATAAGCTTACTTTTTAATAATTGAACGAGTAATTGTATTTTTCGATGCAAAAATTAAGATACTCAGGATTCTTCTTTGTTTATAAAATACTTAGATTATTTATTTTTTCACGCATTTCAAGTAGAAAATTTTGAAAATCAATGTCGACAAAGTCATGTTAACAGACTAAACTCAATTCGTATCTAAAGACCTTTACGTAACGCGATATCATTATTGCATATCTTGACGATCATAATTTTTCCAAGTATTACATAAATATTGTTGCTTACTATTTTTTTTCTTTTTTTTTTACCTTATGAAAATCAAATTTCAAAAAAGAAATATTTTAACTACCACAGAGATTAAACATTACCTGCAGATATTTAACTATTAATGTTTTGACATTAAGATATTTTTATCATCCAATAATACAATTGAGCTCAAACATAAAATTGGACATACAACAAAATAGCAAAAATACAAATGCATCATCAACATTAACATGCTTGTATTACGATTATAGTACTTTGAAGAATGGGTGATACTGAAAGAATGTGATCCAAATAAAACATTGCTGGAGAATCGAATGAACGGTTTGTCGAATTTCTTCGAGACAGCCTGTATAGCTGGTCCCTGGACTGCCGATACCACGTATGATAGTAAATTAAGTAGGTATTCAAATAATCGAAGCAAATCGAAAATATAACACAAAATGTAATTACTTTATTTCGACTTTCTTCCTCGTAGAATCCAAGTACAGGAATCTTTGCGCTGCATGTGACAATCCAGTTGGCTGTTATACGACTGATACATATCATGGTCGCGAAGGCGCTTTGTTGTGTCTCACTGATAATGCAGGTGATATTGCCTGGGTTAGATTAAATGATACCTTGGAACATTTTAAGGTAGGGAGATTAATTTCTGTACAGATAAATACTCAAGATAATTAATGACCGAAGAAGAATGAGAAAGTCGATATTCTATAAAACTATTCTATAAAATACAGACATATTTTAGCACGTCTGGCGTTCAATGTTATAGTAATCGCTTTATCACTTGATTCTAAAGTTTAGAATAACATCTAACTGTAGAGTAGAATATTAAATATAAAAGAAACGATTAGCTGAATTTTAAATTGGAGTAAAATATTTAATTCGTTCATTTTGATGTCTTTTCACAGTAAATTAAAAAATGTTTTTGTTCGCTTAACACGATTATTCGCTAATTCTTGTCTGCCACGATGTTAATTATTTTGAGTAGCATGATGTAATATTAAAATTTGTTAAAATGATGTAGCAAAAGTTTGTTAACGAAATTGTATCTGGAATAAGGATGAACGGATTAACAAGGAAGATTACAAGTACCTTTGTCCGGACGGTACGACGAGACCAGTGAAATTTGATAAACCATGCGTATGGATCACAAAACCATGGCCGGTGATCATCGCTAGATCGTTAGTAAAAGAAAAAAAAGAAACTTTAAAAATAACTCGATCGAATGATGTATATTCTAAGTGATGTTTGCGTTTTACCAGAGAGATAGCGGAAAAAGTAGAGATGATGATGCGTTCTTCGAATATGGACAAGTTTAGCCAATTACTGGAGAATTATCATCCGACGCCGGTGAGCACAGATACTCTGGAAAAGCCGGAAGACTTCCTAATAAGATGTAATTAGCAAAGATTAATTAAAACAGCCCGATCTTTTCCAAAGAAAATTGTTTAAAAAATAATTTAAAGATATATCGAAGGCTTTGCTCGGATATCTTTTATATTTTATACACTGTTAAATTATAAAATTTTTCTTTTTTCTAATCATAGTTCCTCGTTTCATGAGTGCCAATAATCGCGCAACGTGTCACCCATCGAGAAGAGTGAGATGGTGCGTCGCGTCGAATTTGGAAGAAAATAAGTGTCGATGGCTCAGAGAAGCTTCGATCGTATATGGTGTGGAGCCAGCAATTTCCTGCATCCAGGAATTGACCAGAGCAGGTTGTTTGAAGGCTGTTAAAACCGAACGAGCAGATATATTTGTTGCAAGGCCGGAAGAGCTGTTTGAAGCTAGAAAGTGAGCAAAGATCGAACCTGTATAAATTCGTGGGTAGAAAAAGTAGTGGCTATAGAATGTTTCAGAATGAATCTAAAAACGATGGTGCAGATAATACCTAAAAGAAACAACGAATTCGTTAGGATTGCGGCAGTCGTGAAAAGGGATTCATGGTTCAAGAATTTAAAAGACCTGAAGGGGGCGAAAGCATGTTTCACGGGATATCGAGACGTTGGTGAGTATATTCCCATTATTTGAATAGTTATTTTTGATAGTAATCTGTAGATAAAATTGTAGAACAAAGTTTTCGTCATTTCTGTGAATCGATAAATGGAAATTTTTTTCAATAAATGGTAATTGGAATTACTGTGTATTGTTATAAAATAAAGAATAAAATATAACCAACAATTATAAATATTATCTGTCCTTTGTCCCAATCTGACATTATGTCAATCAATATCTTTCTTTGAATATTTTCACTTTTTTTAAAAAATATTCCTTAATGACGGACATTTCCGCAGGATGGAATGCTTTTGTGACTACTTTGAAGAATATATCAGCTACAGATTATTGCCCAGATACAGAAGCAGTTTCTAAGTTCTTCACAGAGAGTTCTATTGTTGGTTTGAGCGACAGTGACGGCCAAATGCCGTATAATTTACATGCCTTGAATAAACAAGGTGCGTACACGTGGCGTGATAATCGAATTAAATGAAAAGCGCGATTTGTGTACTAATTAAACAAGAAAACAATGCGATTTATAGCGAACGGAATTGATAAAGACTTGATTGCTTTTGACTGTATGATGTCTAATGTCGGAGATGTGGCTTTTGTTAATTTGAAGAGTATCGAAGGAAAAATTGGTAAACTATTTTATAAAAGTATATTTTTCTCGTACTTTATTTTAAATTTATTATTTTTTAAATTTATTATTTTAGGTAATTTAGTACAAAAACGTGGTAGTCAGGCAAGAAATACCAAGTACCGAACTCTATGCCTCAATCAAATCGATTCGGATGAAATGTGTTTGCTTACGTGGGCTCCGTTGGGCATGGTAATTCCTTTGTCATAAAAACAATTTTACAGCACGAATATTAAAAGTAACGATACTGAATATTATTTTCAGGTGGTAACGCATGAAAATATAACAGACTTAAGACGAGAAGAAATTTACTCAATGCTGTTGGAAATGGACAAACTTTTCGGAAGCAGTTTTAAGGGCCCAACGCCTGCTTTTTCCATGTACGGAATATACGATTCAAATCGTAGTATTATATTTCCGGTACGTCAAAATATCAAGATAGTAATATATTATAAATACAAATATTAACATTATAAAAATTTAACTAAACTTGTAAACTAGTATGATGCATATAAAATTATAACATTTCTCTAGTCTTCCTCGTCGGAGCTTATGCACATGCAGTCTAAAGGTCGCTCGAGTATAGTTATTTTTTCTCTATACTTCTCGTTTTGAACCATCCCGTAATAAACATAACCCTTCTCGCAGAAAGCCCATGGAAATTGTGGGCATTTGAAAGAAATGTAAGGTTTACCTTTCGCGTCCAACGCAACAACGCCTATGTCACGGCTCCCAGTTTCGCTTTCGAAGTTTTGCAAAACTGTATTTACCGCGGTGCTAATTGATATATCTTCAGATAATATTTTAACTATCCTCCGTGCTGGTGCGTAACAATAGATACTTGTATCATTACCAGAAACAGAGGTGCAGCCATGTTCATCTGTATAAATGCCGCAGCCGATTACCGTACCGATTGCGCTTAAAGAGCCAACCGGTTTCCCGGGGTCACCAGCTGTCGATGTTCCGCTTGCAAGTCGCTTTTTACGATCGTATGCAACTACTCCAACCGCACTAACCTGATATTCATATTCTCCAATTATATTTTATAAAAGCTGAGGGCTTACAAAATTTTAAAAACTAAGATTATACTTTATGATTTTCTAACCCGTCTAATATTACCTGTAAAATCATTGGATCATCCCAATCTGTTAAATCGCTCGATAATACACAATACTCTTCTCCGTCTAAAGATCGATTTATAAAGCAATCCGAATCACATTCTATTTTCCTATTCTCGTCATCATTCCATTTATTTTCTTCATTTTCTTTTTCGTTTATGCAGTATGTCAAAGATTCGAAGCTTGACGAATCGGCTGTGTTTAAACTTCCCGGCGGTAAAATTGGAATTCCGTTATCCAAAGCAAACTTTTGAGCTCCATTTTCAACGATTAGTACATGTCCCGTTTTCTCTAATACTTTTCGTGCTATCGTTAGAAATTGAAATCGGAAGTTAAATATTGATGTTAAATGGAAATTACAACGGATCATCAAATATTGACTCGTCAGTCAAAATGTACCCAAAGAAATAGGATGTTCTATGTCACGAACAGCCCCTACACATCCAGCATCACGTGTCGTCATTATAGCAGCATCTGTGACAATTTCATCGTTAACGTTCAAGGAACCTCCTTTCGCGCAATTAAAACACGGCCTGCTTTCCATATAAGCAACTGCTTTTTCTACTGCATCTGTCGCTGATTGGCCGTTAATAAGATCGCTATATGCCTCAATGGCGGCATTTTTAACCTATTTGAATGAACAAAAATCTTCATTTAATAAGTACTTAGATATGATTTATTAAATGAAATCGTTGTATTGAAATGATGATCATTTCATCAACGATCACGTATATTTTATAAATAATTATTTTTTATTTTTGTAAAAAATATATATATATATATAAATATTGTTTGGAAAGTAATATTTTTCAAACCTCGAAGAGCATTCGTTTATGTTTCGCCCGAGGAATTTTTCCAGCACCCCCATGAACTACTATAACTGGATCAGTGTAGGCACGACGTTTCTTTTTGTCTAATTTTGACTTGTATTTGATTCTCGCTAAAATTTGATCGATCCAAGAGCAATAATCGCACATTATGAATGAATAACATAGAATTTTATGATGGGGAATAGGTTTATTAAAATAGGTTTATGTTATTTAAAAACAAATGCAAATGCCCTTTTTTTATTGCAGGAGGAAACGCAACATCTACAATTAGAAGTTCATCAAATTCAACAAGTACCGAGTTATTCGGATATCGTTAACGATCTTGTGAAACGAGTTCATTGCAGCGGTGCACGAGATTTGAATTTCTATTATAGTTATATGATCTTTATATATATTTTTATCGTTGCGTTAAGTAAATTACAAATTACCTAAATATGAATGGTTTTTTTACACCACTGTATAAGTCTATGTTTAGAATAATAAAGAATTTATTACAGAAGAAGGTTTTCATTACGAGTATATTATTTAAATACATTTTTATATTATAAAATTACGAATTGTATTCAATTCATGGACGGCATCGATTTTGTGCATTACAGTGAATAATGTGCATAATAAATAATAAAATTTTTGTACAAATTGCTAGCTTTGCTTGTTAAAGTGATGTAGCAGTTTAAAAAATTTTTACTAGACACATATATTATAATCATATAATTGTCCTTAAATACTATTTAAATATGTACCATTAACTTTGAAGATACAAACGTATATCTATCTAAGGGATATAAAAATCGTTTCAATTTACTGGAAGTATAAAAAAAATTTTAATTCCTTTGAACAGTTTCTATCATCTTATAAAGTCGCTACGTATGTCATGAAAGTATTTAATTCTTGTAAATAATCTTCTTTTTTTGAATGATAAAAATTCGCCTTTAATTTGTGTATTTCTACATGCCCAGATTCTGTACCAAACGCCTGGAGAAAATGACATATTGAATTTTGATATATCTCATGTATAAATCATGTATAACCAAGTATTGATACATACCAAGTATTGATGGGACATATCGCGTTTTGTTTTGCAATATGATAATTGCATACTTCTTATATATCCACTATTTTGTACATTTATTTTATATGTAGGATATATATCACTATTACTTAAATCCCATATATGTATACTGAAATATACAAAAGTTATTTAAATTGTTTATACTGTCTAAATCGATGTTTACTTTTCGTTTACCATGATTTATCATCTAGTACAAAAAATGTAAGTGGTTTCGATCTTGACCAATGTATCGATTTAATAACGTAAGTATTATCTTCATCTTTTAATTGTAAAATTGGTTTTTCAGTACTTAAAGAGTGCAATCGAATTGTTCCATCATCGCAGCCAACCTATAATAAAAAAAAAAAAAAAAAAAAGAAAAAACTGCTATAGAAACAACAAAAGAATATAAAACAGTGAATGCAGGTAAAAATATTACCAGAAAAAACGAATATTCAAATGGACAGGTTTCTATACAAGTTACATTTCCACATGAATCTGAAATATCAAAGAAAATAAATTTACAATGAACAAATTAAAATTGATGTGTTATTAATAACTTACAAGTATCCAATTTCGTATATACAGCAGGATTAGCTTTGTTACCAATACAAGTACCATGCAAAATATTATTACTGTTAGTTATAATATAAAAATTGTTACTATCAATACAATCCACATGTATATCAACGAAGGTAGCTGTATTGGTTTTTCTAAAGAGTTAAAAGAATTTCATAAAACTGATGCTTATTAAATAATAAATATATATTGTTAGGGAATAATTACTTTTTTTTATGATGAGATTGTAAAAAGATTTCTTGATTTTTAACAAGTTTTATACTACCCCAAAATGATAGTCCTATATCATCGACATTTTTGCCCATCTTATGTAAAACACTCCATATAACAAGTGAACCATTTTCATTCAAACTACATATCTATATATTAATATAAGTAACATTGATAATTAATGTGAAATAATTAATACAGATAACGTCAATAAAGTTAATAATTAAAGCATTGTACACATCACAAAATCTAATATGTACAATTTTAACAAACCTGTATTGGTACAAATTTAGTATTATGTCGTTCTATTGATTTTTCTTCAATTTTAGATAATATACGTATTGCAACAATTTCTGCTGTATAATTTATTTCTATTGGTGCGGTAGTATATGTAGGCATTCGTATTGTCCAATCTAAATTGTTGGCTCTATCTGTTACTTTCTCATGCCACATTTCATCTTCCTTTAAATCCCAAAGGCTTATCGACCTATTGTTCAAGATGTTTGTTTATTTTTAAGCAGTACAACAATCGTTACAACAATATCAGTAATAATGATATACCCATCCTGAAGTCCAGCAAATACGACGTTGTAATTAGTTGAATGAAAACAGCATGATGTGATAGGACAAGTAGAATATAATAATTTAATCGGCATTGATGGTTCAGAAATGTTCCAAACGCATCCGATACAACAATCGGTTATATAATCTTGTTTGCTGGATGTCTCAATTTCCTGTATAAAATATTACACATTTTATCGCTATAGATCTTGATAATGCAGTAAATAATTCTTACTTCTTCAGCTGGAGAATGAATAGTCAGTAGAATTTTATTTAAGACTTCTGAATAATGAATTATCGTTACCGCTCTACCAGCCAGAAATGTTACGGAATTTATAGAAAGTTTAACAACACCGTCACTGAACGATATCTCTTCTTCGCTTTTAAATACATTACCACCAGATCGTCTTTCCTCCAGTAATGATAACATTACTTTGCCTGCGCGGTTCATAAAGTCATTTAATCGCAATACATCAAAGGATTGTGATAACAAAGAGTTCATAGTTTCTATATTATTATCACTACCAACTCCAATTTGATCCTTAAAAATGTGATATTTAAAGTTTTGATATTGATATTTAAAATAATATATTGTATATAAGTAATAATATAAGTAAGTGATAAGTTTCTGTACCATACGAAATAAGTCTAAATCTTCCTTGGTTTGTAAATTTTTTTTACAAGTTATTGGAAATTGAGTCCATTTGTTTCTAAATATTATTTCCTCCGTTTGTGTTTCTATATCAATATTATCTTCACCAGTTTGCATGGATATCTAAAAATTAGACGCATTAATTTTTCAATTGATAACAATTTAGTATCATTGCCATATTCGCCAATAATCATACTTGTTGGGTATTTAATTTTCCATAATTTCTAATAAATTCTTCATATGGTATAGGTGAACATTCCAAAAGAGACCACTCCATAACATCTAATTTTATCATTTCTAATAACCTTTCACCTCTATTTAAGTTTTTCTTGGATTTCTGGAAGCAATAACAAATAAAATTATTAATGTAAAATTTTACTAATTCGTGTCGATGTATCACCTTGTTGTTCTTCTTTGGTTTTTGTTCTTCCTTAGCTCGACGAAAATCGATAAACGAAATTTGCGAGAGTGGTGGTGATTTTGCGAAATCACCAGAACGACTATCTTCGAACCCTTCATCAGTAGATAATGGCAATGATTTATTTTCTGATCTATTCTCACTATATAAAAACGCGTACACACACACACATATATATATTAAATTTTTATTAAAATGAATATTATTTTAGCAATCATGTAATAAAAGTATAACTATTGAAAACAATACAATGCGTACAATGAACATCATTTAATCATCTTGAAACTTGATTTTACTTAGAACGAACCTATATGATTTATTAACTGGTTGCTTTATCTCAAGAAGAGAAGATAGCTTTGGATCATTTGCAATTGAGTCTATTCTTGCTGCTCTCTTCCTTGCTTCTGTAAGCTCATAATGACCAGAATCATACATATGTTCTTCCTCTTTTTGTTCACCACTATTCACAATTTTGCGCTAAAGTAAAGAGATAACTTAAAATGAAAACATCACTCTTTTCGATACTATCCCATAATAAAGTAAATATTAGTACTTGTTTTGCAGTATGCAATTCAATTGGATCCAATGGTACGTTAGTATGAGTAACATTTGTTTCTTCACTAACTTCAGATGTTTCACTGTCTGTGCATTCTTGAAAATCAGATTCATAATCCTATGAAATAATTTAAATTAGGTTTAAATTATAAATTGTGTATATTACATTATTTTACCTCAAAATCATCTTCGTAATTATATTTATTATCTGTCTGAACTTCTATTTTTTCTTTCTTACTTTGGTCTGTCTTCTGTATGGAATTTGATCTACTAGTAGCAGAATGTAATACTTTTACTTCGTCTGGATTTAATGTTCTAGATAATCTACGTTGTCTAGACCTCAGTTTCGATTCAGTTGTTTCTGATGAATTTGAACGTGTTCTAACTTTTTCTTCTTCTTTTGATATTGAGTTAATACTTTTATTAGATGATTTGGTATTAATTTTACTTGTAAGTGACTGTGGTATAAATATTGTACTCAGTCCTCTCTTTTCCGAATAATTACTCTGTATTTTTCTAATACTACTTTTAGTATTTTTCACGGCATTACTGCTTGATGGTTTTACAGGTTCAATTGATGATTTTGTTGTTAAAATACTTTTTGATGACATCTTAGAATTATTAACATTTGATTTGGATGTTGGGGAGAAACTTTCTTTGGTTGGGAAACTTTTAGAGGATTTAAGAGAATATCTTGTACTATTTTTACTTGATTGTAAGTTTTGTGTCAGTCTTAGATGACTATCATTGTCTTTTCTTTTTTCAAGAGTTTGAGATGTTCTCATTAATTTCAAATCCATTTTTTCAGAGTCGTCCGAGTTTTTAAAAGATAACGAACTTTTTGATTTTGATTTAATATTTGATTGGTCTCCATTCTTGGCGGATGAATCTTTTTTAATTGCTCCCTAAAATATAATATACGCATCAAATTTTTGTCATAATTCTCTTACCTTCATTTGAAAATTGAAAAAACCTATTATTTATATAATCGTCAAAATCCTACCAATAACATATACATTAATGAGATTAATACTGTTTTATGTACGTAGTGATTTTATACTGTCTAAAAGAAAAGTCGATAAACTCGAGGTTGTTAGTTAATATGTACTCTAAATTTGTCAGGATTATGAAATTATAATGACCGAGTATGAGAATTGAAATAACATTCGAGCAGTGACAATATGAGGAGATCAGATGTGATCTACATAAAAATAAAATACTGAAGTTGATGTTTTAAAATACAATGAAATAATACCTTATGAGACATTCTTTCCGATTGATTGACGTTGACAGTTCTTACAAGACCACCATGATGTAAACTAAAACTGTCATCATCGTTGCAACAACGCTATGCATAGCTGTTTTACGAAACTACTACGAAAAAGTGTTTATATCATCTATTGGTAAAAAATGATAAACAAATTTATAGCACTACAGATGAGGTATATGAAATAATTTAATTTAATTGTTAAATTGTAATAGGAAACTTGTAGAAATTATTAAATAATGTTTACAAATGTTATAGAAATAAAATCATTTTATTATTTTAACGAATTTTAATGAATCATTCAAACTATAATGCGTTTGTGATATTTTTGTATATTATTTAACAATTTTAACTATTTACTTATAACAACTGATTCAGTGACTGAATTCCTTTATATTTTTATATTTCATATACTTCGTCTGTGACCAATCCTGTTTTATCATTCGTTGATAAAAATTGGAAAATGAAAAGAGATTTATTATTTGACCGCATTTGGCACGTATGATAGACAAATCAGTTCGTGTATCTATCAAATATAACGAACAAAATGGTTTACCATTTACAAAGACGATGCTAAATTAAATAACGATACATTATGGACTGCATGAAATTTTCACATTCACAAATTTCTCTTTCGTATAATTTCTTTTCTTTTGTAATGTTGTAAAGTAATCAAAATGGCGCTAGGACGTAAAGGTTATCAATATGAAATAACAGGAAAAAACAAAAGGAGGGGACAAGAAATTAGGTAAAGAAGATTAATATAACGATTAATTAATTTTAAATACTTTATCTTCTTAAACTCTACTCTTTCTTCTCGTAATTCTTTTTAACAATTCGTAATCATGGTATACATAGATTACGAAGAAATAGGAATAATAGAAACAGCGAGCAAGGTTATCTACGATGCTGTGAACAGAAATCAACGGTGTCCGATTTGGTGTATAATTATTTAAGAAAGGTCGCGTATACCGATAGCGTTCGAAAACATCGCAACAATGCGTGTAATAAGTTTCGAAGAAAAAACGCGAGAAAAACGAGCGTCCATCCGTCGCGCAGATATTCAAATGCAGGTATAAACTTAGAATGAGTCGCGCTTTTGGTGTAATTTATTAATCTATATTAGTAATATGACATTATTTCTCTTATGTATAACATGTTTTTGACCTTTTAGATGGTAACGGATTAAGATCTTATATAAGTAAAGCACTTTCTTTCGCGGTGCATTCAGGTTATTTAATTCCCACCGACGGAACTGGAAGGTTTCTTGAACTTTCTCCGTGTTTGATGTTACATCATAAGCTGACAGATACAAATGATATGCATAAATCAAGAGATAAATAATTCGTGAAAGTTAAATGATACTGATAATAAAAAAAAAGAAAAGGCAAGACAATGATTGAACAAAAGGTATGAAGAACACCTTCGTTTATTGCACGTCTCTGACAAAATTTGTATACGATAAAAATATGTTGTGCAAAAACATTACATGTGAAGACATTTCATTCAAAAATGATTTCTAATTACTCAGTAGATATTTTAGCTTAAATCATTATTTGTTAACAATTTAGATCAATGTCGCGTTTACCAGAGTCACAAGCTCTAGACTAAGGATTTACTTAATTATTTCTGCCTCTTCGTTTCTCTTGTCGCTTACACTCTTCCTGACAACGTTTAAGCCACGCTTTTAACTCTTTCTCGCGTTTCTTCGCTTCTGAAGGTGTCATCCTGTCTCGCAATTCATTGTAAATATCGTCCACGTTTAATCTATCATTCTCCATCGTTACTCCATCGTCAGTTTCCACTGTTCTTCTCCTTCCTCGATCAGTCTCTTCTCTTCTTGACTCAACCAGGGAATCCCGTGTTATTCTTGTTTGTCTTTCTTCATTTGTCCTCCTGTCACTATTTTCTTGCAAAGTTTCTCTTTCTTCTTGCACTCTTGAATCATCTTTCGTGCTTCTCTGCACTTGATCCTCGCATACACATTCGTCTTCGTCTACGCGTTCGTTGCAAGAGCATTCTGGTATTTCTTCATGTTCTTCGCGCTGTCTTCGAGAACCTCTTTTTGTTTTATTGATCGATACTTTTCGACTTTTACTTGTAGGTTCTGGTTCTTCGTCAGTTGTAGTTTCACACTCGCAATAGTCACCTTTATCAATGCGTTTTCTGCGATGTTTCGGTGTTCTAACTGGTGAAGACATCGTGCAATCTCTTCTACCTCTCGCGCAAGTGGTCTGATTCATCGAGATCGCATTTGGTCCGATCAAGTGATACTCATTTTCTAGCAGCTTCATGACGAACCTGGGATGAAATTTTATCGATAAATTATCTCGATCTAATAATGAAAGAGGAGAGTAATAGTCAATATAAAGGCATTTGAATAATTACTTAAAAAATTTTAAGATTTTCCTAAAATATGTACCTATTTAAGTAATGTTGGTAATATGAATAATAATAGGATATAAAATAAATAAAAAATATGGAGAACAAAATATTTTGTTAATAATTTTAATAATAAGTATTTTTAAATAAAAAATATCATTTTATACAAAATATAATCACAGCTATTTACAGTGTATCTTAGTGTAGTTCGTAGTTTCATGTAGAAAAACATATAATTGCATTTTCTTTACAGATTCCAGTGACTAAAAGGTCCTTCTTTTAAGGTTTTAACCTTTTAAATTTCATCTATAGATAAAAAGATGATGGTTCATCGAGTGAAACGAGCCGATGGAAGCGTTACAGCTGAACTGCAAACGAAACTGGTCGATAGATGCACGGTCTACGAGCGAGATAAACGGTTTTGCAGTTGCCTTGAAACGCGATCGTGTCTCACGCGAGACACAATTTTCGCCTACCCCGACTGTTTCGCTCTATTTGACGCAGAACTAACCCTTGGGAACAGACCTGTTTCAGAGCGGTTCGCACCTGAGCGTAAAGGTCACCGTCGTCGCGATAATTTGTTTGAATATAGTCAACAATATTCTCAACGGTGGAGGTCGGTAGCAATCGGTCCTCTTTGAGCTGCAATAATCTCATTGCCTCCATTACGCGCAGGGAGAACCTCGAAGAGTGCTCTGCGAAATGCATGCATTCACAGATTTTCTGCAGCCAATGAGAAAACAGTTTTATTAAGATGAACAGCATTATGATCGTTGTTACTTTTGTCGAGTATTTTAATAATAAATCAGGAATGAGAAGTTGAAACTGTCAAAGAATGACTGATAAAGAATGATGAAAAATTTTATAACAACTGTATTTTGATTTGTAACCTAAGTTGAATATATTGACGATAGAATATATTATGATGAAGTTAGAAATGAAAATGATTTGAGTTAAAATTGATAAAAATTTAAAACGATGGACCTTATTGAATTTTGAAAAAAGTAATTTTTTTGTTAATGTTTCTTCATAATATGTATCTTGGACCTTTTTGGTAGCAGAATTTTCTTTTGCACAAGCTGTACACTCTGATTCATCATCTTCATTGCTATCATTGTTATCACCGTTTAAATTCTTTTTCTTATCTTCTTCAAGGATTTCATTTAACATTTTATTTGCTTCTTCGTCTGATAATATTCTTCGTTCTGAATTCTCCATATTCGATGTAAATAATTAGGAAAGAAAACATATAAAATTTAGGGAAAGAACACCACGTACTTGTATCAAGCGCGTGAATTTGAAGATTATCATTTATTGAGATGTTTATCGGAGTGGATTGTCTTGAAGGGAGCTGTATAACCATTATATTTAGAATAATTATTTTACACGTGTTCAGATACATATATAACGTATTTAACGTATTCATTATAATTTTGAAATGAAGACAAAGAGGTACTTCAGAATATTTATTTGTAATATTATAGTCTTCTAAAATAACACTGCTTTTTTCCAATAAGAACTTTATTTTTATTACATTATTTTTGTTACATTATTAATTTGTTAATACATTATTTTTATTACATTATTTATTAATTTGTTAATGCTTAAATAATGATAGGAATTTACATATTCTTTCACATATTTTACAGCGTAGAATCAAGCAACGGAATCAAATGAAAGAACCCTACGTTCCATTTTTTAAGTCATATCAGATCCATCTCGCCTGAAGTTACATGAGTCCATGAGTTACCTTTGTGTTTGCCACGCGTCAGTATTGATTTGCAATTGAAATAACACTACATGAACATGCTATATAGTCAGGAGGCGGTGTGTTGGTCTGAGGAGGAAAAAATAGGAGGAGTTTGATCGTTGGAGGGAGAACTGTGTAAGTAAAATATTAATGAGAGGCACTTTTTGTTCGTATAGGGAAATAATACGCTTTCATTTCGATAGTAACTAACTGTATTGCAAATCATCAAATTATCATCTTCGTAATGGCTTGTATACAATGAAATTACATATTGCTCTCTTTTCCTTATGGAAATTTTTATTTTAAATTTTATTCAAGAATAAGTTTATTCAATGAAAAGATCACTGGGGAATTATTGAATAGAATCCAAGATTTAAGATTCTAAAGACTTAAGAAATAATGATTAGAAAAAGAAGAATAGTTCAAGAATATCAGAGTTTAGATTACTTTGGAATTTTACAAAGGTGTTGATGGTTGTTTCGTATCTGATAAGGACAAGCCTGCTAGCCAAGAATTACTTGAACGAATGTGGATAAGAACCGTGCCAGTGCGGTAGGCCACAATTTGCCAACAGCCTGGGAACCAAAGGGCTGTATGCTCTTTTTATAGCTTCAAATTCTGATCATCGAAGAATACTATTATATTTTCTAGCACTTCTTAATGGAGCAGAAGGTATTTTTAAGTGAAAACACTGAAACAAGGATGAAATTCTATAAAAGGAAGATACGTAATAACAATTAAACAATTATGGACTAAAGAATTATTCGACACAGGGCATAAGATTTTAAAGTTAATGGGATTTTAGAATTAATAGGATAGAATATGAAATTATACTTCTATTTTTTATATATTTTTGTATAATATATGTGCTTCAGTTTTCAAATTATCGTGATTTTTAGGTACGTATATAGTGAACACATTAATCTTTTTACGCGTGATCTGCTTCTGAATTCTCCAAGGATCAAATATAAATCCAGAAATCAAACGAACTCGCAAATTGCGATGCACGTTGTTTGAAGAAAATCAGGTAATCTAAAAGGAGGTAAGCGAAATGCTGGCATGTTAATCTTTCATCGCAGGCGATACTTCCCGCACAAAGGAAGCGTAAACGAAGCAACGAAAACAGAAACTTGCTAATCAGCACACACCTGACACGGAACACGTAGAAGAAACACAGAACGTGGTCGGGAGTCAGTGGTAAATAGGCGAGCCGAGCAAAGTAAGAAAAGTTTAATCGCGTCTTTTGCCAAAGAGGTGGGGCGTCCTCGTGACGACTTGATGAGATAACTTTGCTCAGGTTGTGAAACAATGGGCGTCACGAATACGTGACTTCGTGCAGGGGTGAAAGAGGAATCCGTGCTTCCTACGCGAAGATGGTAAACGATGGATGAAATTAAGGGTTAAACACGCGACCCGTTTGCCATGATGTCGCTCTAGATGTACATACGTACGGAATCGTGCGTGATCTTCCTTCGTATTCATCACTTGCGAACAAGGAGAACACACATTTTGCACGTGAAACAACGAAAAATACTTGTTGAAGCTTCTTCAAGTGAATCATTTATACGCGGCTTGAACTTTAGAGAACTTGGAAATTTAGGATCCATTAGATTTTTTTTAATACTAGTGTAATTGAATTACAACAGGCGAATTAGTTAAATATTAAGATAAAAATTGATTATGTATAAATAAAAATATATTGTATCAGCTCTTTTTCTAAATGGATTCTAATGGATTTGAGACACTCATTTTGAAGTCTCTTGAATCTTGTGAAGTTTCACGAAGTTTTTGTGAAGATATAATGAAATCAGATAATATATAATATAATCATCCAATACAGTCAATATAGTCAAACTTGATTCAATTATTTTAATGAAATATCAGAATATTTCAAGCACTGTACGTTCTAACAAAATTTGCTATTCCAATTAAGATTCTTGTCACTAAATGAATGTTACGTTGCTATTGCTTGCTATATTTTCATTTTAAAACCATGAAATATTAATCTTTAGTCATTCCTTTTCGGATAAAATAAAAGTATGCTTAAAAAAATTAAGCAAATACATATTAGTAGATTAATTTTTAATAATTGCTTTTACGTATAAGGCAAATATGCTTGAAAGAATTTAGGGGAAACTCCGGTACTTTAAAAGTAGCATGAAAAAAAAGAAGGAAAGGAGAGTACGACGAGTAAAATGCGATGGCGGCAAGATACGATCCGAGTGTGTAATCCGTCGTTTCCAGGACTGCGATTACGCGGATTAGCCAGAGGTCGCGCAGTGTCATGGGAGATCTAAGGGGTGCGTCCGGGGCTCAGGAGGTCACATGACGTGATGTCACGTTACTCGTTGGTCGCGGACAGGTGTTTGGGTTCGCACGAGCGGAGACCAAGCGAGCAAAAGCTGTGGGGGCGTTTGCTATCGCGAATTCAGCCGCATAATGATAACGAGCGGTCGACAGAGCGACGAGAAAGCGATTCGGGCAAGTCTCATTGATTATTTTTGTTTTTCTAGAAAATGGAAATCCATTAACAGGATCGATTAACAGGCACAGCTTTTATTGGTATCTTTACGCGATCAATCACTATGAATTTCCTGTTTCTAAAAAGGAAAATATCTATTATTTATATGTTTCAGATAAATTATCTTGTCAGTTATAATAATTTTATTCGTAGTATTTTTGAATTTCAAAATCACATCTAAGAAAGTCCGGAATTGTTAGAATTTATTGAAGAATACGATGGCGTAGTTTTTCGGAAACAATATACTTTTCGAATGATGATTTACACTGATGATTGTACAAAGAGTATCGGAATATCTTATGCATCGCAAAACTGTTGGATCTTCTGATCTACGCATGGCGCGGGAGTAGATCTAATTTATCACATTTTCAGGTAGTTTCGTTTTTTCTGAAATTAATTGACCTTAATTAACGAAAACATTTACACATTTTCATAAAATCAGTGGCGGAACTTTTTTTAAAAAGTATTATAAAAAATAAAAAAGAATGAGATTTTTTAGCTCTCCATATGTATTTAACCTTTCAGTAAACGGTTTTAAGAGATAAAGAAAATCATGCATGAGTATGAATTAAATATTAGAAATAATAGTATGTTTAAAAGTGGGTCTGGAAATGAATCATTTTGTTTCTTGCAGGTACACCTGGCGAACTTGGGTGAATTGAAGCTAAACTGTTATTCCTAAGACACCTGTACGGTGGCCTCGTGAGATCACGACCACATGGTCGTGGGCGCATCACCCTTCAACGCCAAATTAGATATTACGATAACAAATGGCGTTATTTAACCCGCGGTGCGCCCCCCGAGTTAAATTTGAACAGGCAATACAATCCATGCTGTTCATCCCCTTTTTTCGCGTACGAAAATGACACGCTATCCCGTAAATCACTGTCGCACCTCTAACCTTCTTTCGCGCAATTACGTTTGCCGCTATTAGTATTCAACTCTCGTCAAAGAAAGGAACGAAGCTTAATGTTGCAAACTTACACGTAGATATGACGAACTTGTTAAAATTAGAGATTTTAAATTATTTACTTAAGAATCTCACTTGATGTGGAAATTAAGCGTTCTTTGTGAACTTCTTTCAAAAGAATTGCCAAAGATAGCTCAATAATTTTTGAAGATATTAAAAAGTATTTTCTTCATACTTACATACAAATATTTCTTTTTTTTAAGAAAATGATTATTTCTTGAAACACTAACTAAGAGTGGCATACACTCTTAGTGTAATTAATTAACTGTCCATATTTTAAAACTTTTAAATATTTTTGGATCAATATTTCTCGAACTTCTCACTCATATTATAAATTGGAAAGTGTATTTAACGCACGACCAGTTAATAATTTGATACTATTTGCTGATCAAATTATTGATGTTATACATATTTCCTGATTATTCTATGCCGATTATGCTTCGCAGTACTCAGTGACAGACACGCGAAGGTCAAAGGACATGCTTGTTCTGTTGCAGTAAAGCTACAGCTCTTGTGAAAAGCAATCGATCTTTTGACCATTAATTGCCATCCATGTACGAACGGCGGGGATTGCAACATTGATGAGATCGAATAGAAACAATTTTGAACCCCGAGTCGGTCTCATCAATGTTGCAGCCCTCTATACGTTAGCTTAGCTGGTCGTGTAATTTACTTGATAATAATTACCAACGCATTAAACATTCGTAAGTAACATGAAAGTGTCAGCTGTCAATTGTCCCAGAGACATTAAAAACACGTAGCTTGCAACAATTCTTGTCTGCATGAACAAGATAAATATAGCAAGATAAATGCTGTGAAATAATGCCAAAAGATAAGGAAGATTTAAAATTTTCAAAAGCACGATAGTAAAACTTAAAACTTCCAACAGTGAAGACTGGAAGAAGAAATTAAATTTACCTTACTTTGCAATGATTTTCAAGATGTTTTGAAAAATGATGATTAGTAATATGAAGTCACATAGCCATGTTATACCAGATGTTATACCATTATTTGTGAAATGCAAAAGAATTGCAAACAACAAAGCAACACGCCAGAATTTTAAAGAAAATATGTGTATGTGTGTATAATCTTCTATTCTGTTTTACATACATATGGTGAGTCGTAAGTAGCAATATGACTGAAATGGATTCTATATGAAAAAAATGAACAAAAAATTAAAATACTCGAGGATGCCATAAATTAGGTCCTCTCCCACACTGCGTGCGATTGCAACAGATAGAAAACATCCTTGCAAATGAAGCAAGGACGTTTCTTGCATTTCATATTGCCCAAAAATATCTTCTTTAAGAAGACAATGATTCTTTGACATACTTATAACGTACACTGACATGAAATAGTTACACATTTTTTTTTTACAGGGAAAATCGTCGTGCCAACGTTAGTTCGAAGTGCGCATCAGTGAACCAATGATATAACCAAAAGAAAAAGAGCATAAAAACGTGTTTCATAAACAGTATCGTACGTCAGTAACAACTTTCAACGCGATGCCGATTCTAATCTCTGTCATTCAATCATGCAAAATAGAAAAAGCCCAGCGACCTATTATAACAACAGATCTAGAGATTAGGATCGTGATACGTGCGTAAGGCTAGGCGATTACTGCTCGCGGGCTCATCAACCAGGGATTGGCCGGTCAGAGCCAGGCTTTCGTGTTGCTTGACCACTCAAAATATCAGCCGAGTGCTTACCCCTAACGATTCAGGGGCGGAACAATCGTTCTTTTGCGCGTTGCGCATGTTCATAGGGGCGGAACTACCCCCGATGGCAACGAATTGCGGATTCTCTCAGTAGGAAGGTATGCGGTAGCGAAGCACGTGACAAGAAACATCAACAGACCCGACGAGAAGTCGAGGTCGTGACGGGGAAGAAGTTGCACCACGGAAAAAGTTACGATATCTGAATAACGACTTTCGATATCTTTTAATTGTTATTAAATTTACTTTTAGTAAATATAAAAAATTAAATTATACAAACAAATCAGATTACTATTGTGTTAAAGTATTATTAAAATTTTCGAAATTCTTTTGTTAAATTCTTAGTGAATACAGGGACAATTAATTTATGAAACAAAAGGAAATTGTTAAGAGGAAAAAGATTGTGACTTTTATTTTGTAATGAATGGGAGATATCAAGATCGAAGAGTTTAACTTATGGATGATAAAGTGAACTTAACTTTTGTGGATGATAAAGAAAGAAGTTCAAATAAACATGATAAATTACGAGTTTAAATTTAATTGAAGGTTAAGATTAAGAATTCGTTGAAGTATTCTACGACACCTTGAAGAAAACATTTTTAGAGTAGAGATATCGATGATTGATATGATTCATTGACGAATTTGAAAAATGATTTGATCGTACTTGTTGCTGCACGTGATTTCATCGGTGTTTATAATTTCTAAAGTATCTGTTTTAGAGGAATGAGCTCTCACGCGCATGCAAGAACGATTTGTAGCGGAAGCGCAGTGTCAGGTGCTGTTTCTGCGTTGCATTTTTTGAGAAGCTATAATCTGTTCACGCCGAATTCAGGTATTTCTACAAATTTTTCGTTGATCGTCACTTTGTTCTTTTTTACTATCTAGTTAGAAATCTGTATGTTTTCTTTTTTCCATCGATTTTCGCCATAATCATAAAATACGATTTCCTTTTTTAATAAAATCGAATATTTTCTGATTATAAGTACTCATCTTCTTTATATTTTATAGATATATAACAGCATAGTAATAAAGAAATACACTTGATATCTTTGTTATTAATATTAAATCATTTCATAAGCAAGCACCCGGATTAGCGATTGATCGATGGTGAAGTTTTCGATATTTTTTATAATTCATTGTCTTTCCTCAAATTTCATATTCCATTTTCTAAAATGGAATTGGCGTTCAACACTAGAACGCCAATTGTTTCAAGCTTAACTGCTCAGAAAAATTGCATTATTATCTTATGGAATCATTCACTATATGCCTCTTTGCATATCATTATGTTCATTTATTATTTAAATTATTATGTACAAATTTCATCATTATTTTATATATTTCTTTTTCAGTTGTGCAGTTTGATATTTTGTTTAGTTACAGAGGATGTAATGATAATCAATTCATGGATAAATGAACATGTTGGTCAATAGGAACTTTGAATTTGAGTAATTTCCAACCGATTTATAAATCCTCCAATAGCCGTGATCGTCTAGTGGTTAGGACCCTACGTTGTGGCCGTAGTAACCCAGGTTCGAATCCTGGTCACGGCAATGTGCCATTGACACATTGTCACGGTAGAGGTTTTATATTTTTTCCAATTTTTATTTATTTTTTATATTTATTCATTTGTCTAAGATTATCCGATACTTTTATCCTTGTATTAATATTATTGGAATAATCAAAGGGATATTACAGAAGGTAAAATCAGATGGGACAAATATATATATGAAAAATATAACATAGTCATTTACTTTAAAGTTGATCGTGTACGAAAATTTGTCGAATATTATTGAAATTTTGTATCTAAAGTAACGTAATTTCTTTTTCTTTTAATTCATCTGCTTGGCGTTGAACTTGTATTAATTTTTTAATTTTAAGTTTAATTACAGAGTTTTGCTTCTTTTTTAAATGCAATCATAAATAAGGACAAAAAAGAAGTAATTGATCTATGGATTGACAAAAAATTAATTGTAATTACCCCTGGTGGGACTCGAACCCACAATCCCCGGTTTAGGAGACCGATGCCTTATCCATTAGGCCACAGGGGCTGTTAGTATTTCGTTTCTTTAAACTAAATACTACGCTGCCATTGTATAAAAAAATTTATATATGTTAATAAATTTATTACTTCAAGAACATTGCTTTTCAAAGTAATTGAATTATATAAATCAGAATTCATGGATATATATTGCACGATTTGGTAACATATATTCTTCTCAAAATAAAATTCGAAGCTAGTTTGCAACATGTTCTCCTTATTATTAATGATGAGGGAAATTATATCAATATAGTAAAATTATACCAATTTTATAGATCTATGCAGATACAAGCCATACAATTCTAAAGACTACAACTTTGGAAATATCGACATTTTAGAAAGTTCAAATATATCAGATACGGCGATTGGTCGAACGCCATCGCCATTAACACCCCCGTCTTTGTCAGCAACATTTTCACTTCCGGGATCTTTACTTCAACCACCATTCGTAACTACTATGCCACCTTTAATGCAGTCTATAAGTGTACCTCCGGCGTTTTCAAATAGCAATGCAAGTAAGTTAATGTTTATTTCAGTTATTTTACTTATAAAAATATAAATGTTTATATAAATTATGTTCAGTTATTTACTATTATTTGAGAGTACTATTACATGCCTCGGTAGCGCAGTAGGCAGCGCGTAAGTCTCATAATCTTAAGGTCGTGAGTTCGATCCTCACCCGGGGCAATTAGTTTTTGTTTTCTTTGTTTTTTAGGTTCTTTAGATACTTTAATTAAACACAACATTAAAGAGAATAATTTTACATTTGGTATTGATCGTTTGCACTTTACACATTATTTGATACTATCGATCAACAACTCTGGCAGTGTTATGAAATAAATTATAGCCTGTAGCGAAGTGCAAAAGATTAAAGTACAATGACCAGAGTTGAGATCAGTAATCTGATTAGATCATGATTAACGAAATCAAGCATGATTACCGATTTATCTTAGCGTTGATTACTCGATCAGTGACTATAATAAGTATGATTATATTCAGCAATTGATAATAAAACTGATTACAAAAGAAATCAATTACTGTTCAACTCTGTCAGTAACCAATGATCAATGAAATATTTAATCTGTTGATATAAAACAGGTACAATGATAAGTCGTCACTTTTTGGGTGCGAATAATATTACAAGCATGCATAGACGACCAAGAAGCGAAAAAAAACCAATTCCTGACGATCAGAAAGATGAGAAATATTATGAAAGGCGTAAACGTAATAACCAAGCTGCGAAAAAATCTCGTGACGCTCGTAAAATACGAGAAGATAACGTGAGTACAAGTTAAATTATACCTAAACTACAAAAAAAAAAGAAATAATAATAATAAAATGAAATATTTGCAATGTAGATTGCATTACGAGCAACAATGTTGGAACATGAAAATGCAATTTTAAGAGCACAAGTGATAACACTTCGAGAGGAAGCACAATGTCTAAGACACATGTTAATTAAACAACAAGCACCATCATTGCATTCCATCGATCGTTCGATTTCTTCTATGACACCAGTTACATTATCGCCCCCTCATTCGACAGCAACTTTGGATTGCCAGATTTGAAGTCATTAACAAAAATGAAATTTTTAACAATCAAGTGAATAATTTGGGAGAATCATACTGGAGAATACATCGTACTCGTAAAGTGATATTAAATTACTCAGTTAAGTCTGTTATATTTAGTGTAAGAATTTTTAAATTTTATTAATGTCTTTCATGTTATTTATATCTAGAGTTAAAAAACACATGAAAAGAATTTACTCCTCGTCAACTAAATTAAATGTAGAACTGTTTTAACAGAAGAAATTATTGAAAGAAATTTTGAGATCCAAATATAGACAGACCGTTAACGTTAAAATTATCTTGACACTACTTTCAAATTAAAAAAGATGGTATAAAATGGTTTTGTCGTTTCTTCAATTAAATAGGAATATTAATGTAAATAACAATATATGTATCATTTTATAATTGTTGAAAAATAAAACTCTATCCATTACAAACAAAATGGATTTAAAATAGCATTCTAGTTATATCGTATAGATAAATATTTTACTAAGTGGGCAATTTATATGTTACATAACTGATATAAATATAAAAATTTTAACTGTGATAGAATATTTAATTCCAATAATCGTTCAGCGCTGACGCAATAAGAAATTCAAATGAAAAATTGGTGTCGCAAGTAACTGAATATTCAAGCAAAATTTGAATATATTTTTAACAAATGTAATGAAAAATTTCGGTATTACATTCATTAATTTTTATAGAAATGATCGAGAGAATAAACTAAAGCAAAACTATTATATTATCATATCTATGATATTATATCTATGTACATTAAAATAAAGTTTATAAAAAATTCATTAAATCCACATGTAGTATAATAATAATCTTGTAACATTCAAAAACTGTTTGCGAAGTGTTGTATATTACTAGTTTAGTTTCATGGTAATAATAATTGGTATTAATTTTGTAATTTGGCAATGCATATACTGAAGTAAACACTGTATCAGTTTAACTGTGTTGCATGTTCACTGGGGAATTTAAGCTTGATTGTGCGTGGAATATTAAGATGTGCTGTTTCTGATAATTAATACTCAATTAATAATTAATATTTAATTAATACTATTGATTTTAATTCTTTAAATGAACAAAGCACAGAAACAGTTTTGAATGTAAATAATAGACAAATTTCAAGCGCAGCGACGAATCTGAATCTGGTCTTTGCTATTTGGTATTTATATTTTCAATTTCAGATTAACAAAATAATTAATTTAATTTAATATTAATATGGAAAGATCATTAACGATTAATATTAATTAATATTACTTTAATTTGTAAATTAATGATTGATATTAATTGATGTCTAATATATTTCAAAACGAGTATTTTGTATCATCACAATGTTGTTGTTACTTACAACTCAAAAATCAATATAGAACAGCGAGCGATTAAAATGATTACCAATGATGAAAATAATAATCGACATCAACAATAAATTCGTTATGAGAATTTTTTTGTTTATTGCCTCGACTGTGCTAATGCATAATTTGTATTTATCGCGCCAAGTATTTCTTGATACTTCTTGAACTTAACACTACGAGGTGTTACAAGGCTGCACAATAGTTCACGATTGCAGCAAATAGACGTTTGTATACGAAAAAAACGACAGATGCTTTGATCATTAACTTAATTATTGATTGTAGCTTTGTTATGTAAGTTGCATTAATTTTTTTAATGACATATATTTCACGAAATAATCATTTCTTTTATATCATGTTATATACATTTCTACGTCCTCGATCACCTTCACTTTCAGTGAAAAACACTAAACATCACTATATTAGATAATTGCAATTACACCGCCGTTAATACCAATACGAACAATATAATTATTACTGAATTTTCTCTCATATTGATCACTTAGTGACAATTTTGGCAAAAACAGAATATATATTATTTTTAACGATTACGTTTGACGCAGATGGCGAAATTTCTATTGGCTAACCTGTTTACTATATACAAACTTACTAGCAGTGTTTTGTTCTGTCTAGACACGTTCCAGACAAGGATGAAATGTTGAAATAAACGATCTTTTCATTGTTTATGCCGCGGAGATTTCGCGGTTTTCTTCTTACTTTTTTTCGTGTCGTAGTTGTAGACGACGATTAGTTTTATAAGTTTGAGCAAATGAGATATGTTAGTTCACTGAATCTGTTAATTGTTATCGCTTGAACTGTCAACACCAGAAAAATGCCAAATGGAACTTTTGTGACTGTACTCATCGGGGTCACCGTAGCTACGGTTCTCTATTTTATATTTGGAACTAATAAGCAGAGAACTCAGCAACAATACTATCAGTACCCAGCGGAGCGCTACTCAGAGTAAGTGTTTCAAACAAGAGTCAAATGTAAATACGTAATAAAAGTTTTGTACGAAAATATACAACTGTTCTTTTTTTGCAATGATAACAGACCAGACAGCACGTCTAAAGAATGTTCAATATGTTTAGTTCCATTGAAACGTAAAGATCGGTATATCTTACCTTGTGAACATGAGTTTCACAAGGTGTGCATCGAAGAGTGGAAAAATCAATCTCCTGGGGTAAGTGATACAAGTAAAACAGTATTACAGTGACCTCACGATTATAGATTTAATAGGTTTTTTAAATTTTATCAAAACGCAATTCAATGAATTTAAATCACACTTGATGTCGTCTTACAGCATCGAGCATTGTGTCCACTGTGCAGATCACCATTTACATAACTTGTAATGTACTTTCAAATGAATATACAAATTTAATTCAAAACCATGCTATTTGAAACTTAAGCAATCAATGAAAAAACGAAATATTTTAAATTTAGCTCTTGATTTTAAAACTTGCGCATATGAGCATTCTGTTAAATGCATCTTCCCTTTTGTGAGTAATATAGAACAGTGCTTATAAAATCATGTCATAAATAGAAATATAAGGAGATTTTTACAGAAAGTCTATAATATTTCTCTTAATAAAATGCAAAATTTATGACTTTGTGAAAAGATATATTATCATTGTTTTTTATTATATGAGAAATTATAAATGATCAAACTTTGAAGCTTTTTTTATATGTAGCAATTAATATTTTAAATGGTGATACATTGTTTAACTTTGATATGACATCAGTATATAAAATTTTTAATAATTTAATAATAGTTACATTTGATACTTTTAATTACAAGTGTGCAAATATCGGAAAGAGTACAAATTTAGATTGGGTCTAGAATTCTTGGTATTGGGTTGAAATTCTGAAAGCTTGTATACATATAATTTTACACACATACACACACATATATATATATACATATATATAATATAATATATATATAATTATATAAATATGTTTGAATATATATGAATATTCATATATTACAATTTGAGAATATACGAATACTCATATATTACAATTTTCAGAATTTTAATCCAATTTTACTTAATCTGGTCGAATACTAGACTTGAACTAAGACTCAGGCACACCATTTTTAATATTATATGTGCAGCTCTCTATACTACTTCAAACAATATTATACAGTCTTTAATTAATTAAAATTGTTATGTTCAACGTTGCAATTGATGAAAGTAATTAGTGAAATGAGTTTAGTTTCTATATTTATTTTTTGTCATAAATTAAAAGTTTGAAAAATAATGATGGATTCTTTTACCATATTGTGAATTTTCTTAATAATATATAATATAAAATTATTGTTTTACTCTTATAAATTTAATATCAAAATATATTATTTCCCATTCAACTAAAGCAATAAACATTTTGAAATAAAAAGCTTCTAAATCATGATTATATTTAATGAATAACTTTCATGTTATTTAATCAACTTAATATATAGATCAAATTATGTAACAAATTTTGTAGACTGCGATATTGTTGTTAACTTATATATAACTTACGAATAATTGTTTATAAAGCACGTTGCGAAAAATCTGAAGTGTAAAATACCATTTCTGTGTGTGAGAAATGAATAAAGTAAATCTAATTTTTAAATAAATAAATATTATGAAACATTGATTCTCACCTGCCTTATTATTTCATTAATATGTAAACATTGATAGTTTTATCATTTTTGTGTCCATAACGATTGTTCTAGATAGTGTACGTTTTATTGAAGTGAAAGTAACAGCATGATAACTTTAATGAAGTGTTATAGCAATTTTGCAACATTGTTGAAACGTTTCATTATTTCGACACTATTTCGAAAAAAAGAGAAAAGTGAAATTAAAAGAATTACTGAAAATGTGAAAGAAATTAGTTACGAAACCACGAACGACGGAATCGGAGATATACCATTTACAAGTGTAATTCTTATGATTATATCGCACGCAGAGCGCTTTTCTTTTCACTAATCATAAATGGCTTCTGTAGTTTCCAGTTCGCTCGATTTGTATCCCTTTCGCAATTGCACACGTAATTTATGATTACTTTCTATTCTTTTTATTTTCATTTCAATAGTGTTTCTAAACTATTCTCAGTAACGAATCTTTCACTAGAAAATTATATTTATGTACTCTCGCAATAAAATCTGGCATACGACGGTTATTTAAGAATTACTTTTACAACAAAATTATGCGAGAAAGAATTTCATCAAATAGTATTTTGTAACATAACGATGTAGCGAGTTGTACTTTATATGGTAGATAATTTTGTTCCTGAACCAATTTACATATAATATATATATATATATATATATATATATATATATATATATATATAATAATTATGTATATATAATTGAATTATAATGTTGAATAGTTCATGAAACACTGGCACTCGAACTAATCATGTACCTAATTACTAGTGATAGTGATAAATCAACGTAGTGACCAAACAAATCTAGCTGCTAAAAAAAAAAAAAAAAAATTCAGCTCTCCAGCTAAAGAAAAAAAGCAATTTCTTCGTATCCGTGCGTGTACGCACATGCGCGCGAGTTGTGTTTAAAATGAAAAGCGCGTAATTTATACTTTCAACTCGATAGAAGGGTTAACTCGTTACGTTTACAGTTTCCCTCCGCATCCTCGTAACACAGCGTGCACAATGGCTGTGAGCGAAGGTAATGTTTGTCCAGTGAGCGGCACGGGGAACGTAGAGAACCGGTCAGTTACCTGAGAAACACTCTAACTGGTAGCAGGACGATCGGCGTTGTCGATCGTTAACCTCAGAGGTTCTTCAGTGACACGGTATATGTATCTGGTGGGTCCACAGCGAGTGCAGCACGTGGGGATATAAAGGCGGCGGGAAACGGCGTATCGACGATGACCAACACTTAAAAAATTTCGAGTTTCGCGGCTTTTCCGGCATTCGATTATCAAAATGCGTGAACAAGTCGAATACGATGCAGTATCTGCTGTTGGTTCTGTGTGTCATTCATATGATCGTGACTTTGGAAACCACCGACGAAGAACGAGGTAAGAAACATTACGTTCGAGCAATCGTCATTTCCACTTATTATCCATTCGTACTTGATTTATCGTCGCAATAATTCGCGATCTATAGTTCCATTCTTTTGAATTTCTCTAAAATAATATATCGGAAGATTTATAAATACACATTCATACGAATTGTCATAAATTTTTAATGGCTGACTTTTGAAAATTTTAAAGGGATGATCGATATAATTCTCCGATACTGACGAATTGAATTGTTTAAATTTATTATCTGTACACCGTAGTTCCGAGTTGGAAAAATCAAGCAACTCGAGATTATGTATAAACGCGATGAATAAATTTTATTTTCTTGCATCTTCTTTGTGCTTTTCGTAATCGTAATTGTGTCTCGAAGAAGTGTGGCGTGAATAAACTTCAACGAGACCGTACACTATATAATTTAACGGTGCACAAAGTGAACTGATTTAAACGCCCTTTAAATCACGACGATCGTCGTTCGAGGGGGAACTTTTTAACAATTTTTCCACGTTTCGATCAATCGTGTTGTAATTTCAGTATCTAATGACAATTATGTAATTATGGCGAACGTACGTATTTGGTTATTGTACGAATGACCGTCGAAGGAACGTTTACTGTAAAGGCGACGACAAGTTCGTAAAAGTAGCACCAACGCGTGGTGAATCAGGACACAGTCTTCGTGGTAACCAGTCAGAGCCTTGGTTATTGGATTAACGGTGAAATTGTCTCGTTCGACGACCACGCGAATTATCGCGACGTAGTTAATACAAACGTGTTAACGCACGTCACAATGCCCGTGCTCCTTTGAGATTGGCCGATTTATTTTCTGAGGGCCGAAGCTTATGACTACGAATTGCTGGCTCAGATTGAAAATCGATCGTCCCATTTCTCTGGACCGGTTTCACGATTGTCAAGCAGGCCGAAACGAGTTTTCATTAATCTTCGATTTCGCCTGTTATTACATGCAGGCTATAATTAAACGAATTCCATCACGATGCTTAGCGCCTCCGTGTGTTGCTCGTCCTTTTTCTAGGAAAATTCGTTTCCATGGTGAAATCTCACTCTCTTCATCGCGAACGTGTCACTCCGGTGTTAAGGACTCGAGAATATTTGTAATCGATGACGATCTTGCGTTACCCAAGGATCATGAACGTTGTAGGATCTAATCTAAGGAGAGATCCAATTACGAATGATTCTACTTTCTTTGTAGTACATTAGCACGGGCACAGGTATCGGGAAGAAATATAAATTATCCTCGAATGTCGTAACAAGATTGTGCATGATCTTTCGTAACTAGATGAAGCCATAGTTCTAAAACACAGTAGAAGCCGAACGAAAATATTATTAGACAAAATTAAATGGCTTCGAGCAGTGCATTCACTAATATTAGTAAACAGCGGTAAATCTGAAATCTTTGAAATAACATTGCCTCCACTAGCAAAATGGTAATATACATGTATACATATACGCGTGTACTACATGAAGTAATCCATTTAAAATCTATGAACCGTAAGAATCTTAGACCTATAATAACAATAATAATAATAAAATAATTTTTATTTGTTCCCTACAGTTCTAACGTCATGGTTTTGACTCGATTGTATATAGAAAGAATCCTTTATATTTATATCATGGTATAATATCCTCTCGTTAGAGAGGACTGTCGTCCTAAATAAATAGTAATTAAATTATCTCGGACTAATCTAAGCAACGGAGGTAATTATCTCGGCAAAAACGTGTGTGCCTAAGTGCCGCGTTCAAGTAAAAAACAAGACAGATACTTATTCTCGTTCGTGGCGCCCGTTCTTTAATTGCGGAAGTATAATGAGAAACATGCGGTAATACCAAACATGGTAATGCTATATATCAGTTCTACATGATAATTATGGTTTCGATGCCAGGGCACCGATAAATTGACAGCTTTTCCTGCCCAGTAACGACACAATGGAAATCCTTTCGGGCTACTCTTCAAGCTCGATAAATATTTCTTTTTTTTTTTCAGGGGAAACGAACGATTCGAAAAAAATCCGTCGCGATAAAATTTTACGTTTCCCGAAGGAGCAGAAAGGTAATGGAAAGGAAAAAGAAATTGATCAAAAAATTGATTCATAAAAATTATTACAACTCGTATCGTAACGAGGTTTCGAGTTCCTCGGCGAGTTATACGCCACATTAGACGATGGTAACCGTTTGATGAAAGTTCAAGTGTGGGAGTGCATCAAAACGAAGCATACATTCGCAATCCTGCTCACTTGAAATGAAATGAAAGCAGAATCCCCGTAGGCTTTTCATTTTTTCTACCTAAATATATGTAGCTCACACTGAAACTATCAGCTCGAAGAAATTGACTTTCTAATAAACATATTATGTTATCATCGGTAACGTTATGAATAATTGTCATCGATGCGTGGGTACTATGTACATTCGTTCGCGTTTCTCTTCTATCGAATTGCGCGTTTAAATGGTTTTGTAGGGACGATAATTTATCTTTTACTTTCAACCTTGTTTCAAACTTATAGATACGCACACGTCGCTCGACATTTATTGCGCCGGGTCTATAATTTTCCGCGATAGGACAAATGTCATTACGAGTTTAGAATAATCATTTAGTTACATTTCCTGTAATTTTAATTAAATTGCAGTATTATTAAAGTACTGACATCAGATTGAAAAGTGTTCGATATTTTATAAATATTCAAGAAAATATCCTTCATTTATGTATTTCTGAAACTTATTAATATTAATCTAAATATATTCGATATCAATGAAATTATCAACAAGATTTTACAATTAAGTTTATTTATCTTCATTACAATCTAACGTTATTTTTCTTTTTTTCTCTTTTCTTTTTTACTAAATTAAATTGCAGTAAAAGGATTGGTGCAAGACTGGGCGCCTTTGGTATGGCTTGCACCTGGTGAACTCTTTTTACCTCTTGGGGTACCCGAGTTCCTCGACAATATGCAGTTCAACGACGACTATCTTCGCACCAAAATCGACGTAGGTAAATGACAAATGACAAAAAACCCTTACGATTATGTTCCAAGAAATCCACAAGTTTGCACAACCGATTTCGACGAATTTATAACAAAATTCATGGAAGCCAAGTTCATAGAACGATTTTATATTGGCAGAAGTACTGTTAAGGAATCGATCGTCGTTCCTATATGGCCGGAAACCAGCGGGGACGGTGCCGGTTTATGCTGTGATCAAGAACTGCGTTGCTCCGGACGTCTCTGCGCACATGATAAATTTAAAGACCGTCAGGGACGAAAGAAAGTCGCGAAAAAAGGGGGACGAGACATTGATAGCATCGAGGAACGTGCAAATCGACGATTTCGGGTCGTCCATGATCCTCACCAACGATCTCCCAGGACAAACTCGGAAGAGCGATACTGAACAGCGTCTAGAGGTAAACGGAACAGGAATTTTATGAAAAATATACAATAAGAGAGATATAGTGGGAAGAGAAATATAAATGTTAAAAGAAAAATATTTAAAAAGAAAATTTAAATTTGAGAATAATGTGTACAATTCTTGGAAATTATTCTGTCGATTGATTCATTCAACGGTTATTTGTGGAATTGTTTATAGAAACATGGCGATTTTGAGAAGAAGAAGAAAAAAGAAAACAAGTCTTGGAAGCTGCACTTTCACGTGACCTATTGGATGTTCTATCCGTTCAGCGAGGGAAAGGCAGTCTGTGTTCTAGATCTTGGATTTTTTGGTAGCTGGCCGATACCCACAGTGGGTGGGATGTGTCTCGGAATACTCAAGGAATATGGCAATCACGTGGGCGATTGGGAACACATGAGTCTTTACTTCAAGGTACACGAACTGATATTTTCTCGATAAATGACACTAATCTGTATATCCTATGCTACTGTCTCTTTTGTTGATTTGTTTTCATTTGTATTAATAAAGAAATTCTGTGGAAATCTCACCATTGGTTAGCGTATTTTAGAGATTTTGTATCTTTTCATATAAAACTATTTTTCTTTTAAATTCAGGATGCAAATTACCCATCAGCCATGTACGTGTCCGCTCACGATGCCGGCGCGTTTTACCGATACGATCTGAGAAGCGGAACTTTCGTTTACGAGAGTCAAGAAACGCGAAAAGGCATCTTCCAGAAACCTATATTTCCCGAAAGAGTTTTCACTGCTGGCGGCTCTCATCCGATATTATTCAGTGCGCGAGGATCTCACGGACTCTGGACAGCGCCAGGGAAGCACAAATTTGTCAGATTACCCCGTCTCTATGACGAGAGTGGCTTTGGTACCGCTTGGCCTACGTGGAAGAAGATGGAATTGCTTCTACAAGAGGATAATAGCATTTTACCCAGTTGGATGACTTTTAGAGGCAAGTGGGGTAATCCTAGAAGTAACTGTCATCCTCTGGCCAAACTTGGTTTCAATATTTGCGAATTCGTTGATGGACCAACTGGTATTCCCATGAAACAGTCAAGCTTCCGATGCTAGCTACATTTCTGAGAATTTTTCAACATGCTATTCTGATGAATCATCAGCAATAACAAGTATTAAAAATAATAAAATATTACATGTTATGCATGTTAAGCGGATGCGAACATAAAAAGTTGAAAAGTGTTTGTAATAATTAAAAAGCAAATATTTATGATTAGTAAAATACGTACTGGCGCATGACACGGGCGTACAAAAATTATAGTTTATTCAAAATTAATTCATTACTGAAATACGAATTTGTACATGCAATACGAATTGTTGTTAAATTGTTGTTAAAATTTGCTTTTTGATTAGCAAATTAATTTTGAATAAACTATAACTTCAATCTTCGAGTAAGGGTACAAATAGCAGGGTTTAACACGAATGAATGTTAATAAAAAAAAAAGATACCTCCATTCAAATCGTCCATTTTAATAATTCGTATCAACTTAGCAAGGAATTAAAAAACAGCATCGTCATTCATCGCGAACAGCTTTTGATTAGTGATATATCCTTATCGGTTAAAATCTATGCTCCATGTAAAACGATAATAAAATACAATTTTGTTATTACGGATAGATCGTCGATAGATATTAAAAGATGTAATAGATTTTTATATATATGTAGGCATTGTGTGATACGTATTCGTTTGAGAAGGAACAGTTAGGCAAATGCGGTACTTAGCGATAACTTGTAATTACACATATCTCGATGTGATCCTCTAAAGAAAGGCCGATTAAAGGAACACTTTATCTTTTTTTTTTTTTGCGTCGAAATTATCGTTATAATAATCCTCGACGCAGAAAGGGAAAAAAGTCTTGCGGTTGTGATACAGGTCTGTGTACAGTCAGACCGATTATAATAAATTCGAAGAGAAGTTCTTTCATTTTCGTTGAACATCGCATATTTCGAAAGTTTCATCGTGCAGCTTAAAATATACTGTGTAGTTAAATTGATCTCGACAGACATTTTTTATGCTATGCTTGAGATTGAACACAGTGTGCATGTGATTTCTTTACAATTGAAACAACGATCATTGATAACTAACCGCAACGACTAAATTCATTGCAACGCGATCCAGTGTTTTGCACGATTAAAGTTCGAAATAAGGAATGTTCTCGTCATCAAATTTTATCCCCTGTTACATTACATACGCTCGAATAAATACATACGCTCCTTGGTGTGTCCCAATCTCAGAATATTCTTCAGAGACTCTGTTGGTTTTGCATGCTCAAAGATGCCCTCAATTTTGTACCCAGCACCTGTGAAAAAACACTCGACTCTTAGATATTCGAGTAATAATGTTTTATTATCAACGAGATCTACTCGGAGACCTCATCTTCGTTTGATTGCTCTACGCCGATACTGCGTATCCCATTCCTCAGCAATGGTCTACCCTTATCTTTCCCCAAGACGCGTGTATTCAACTGGATTTTCAATGGTGTTCCATTTTTGCAGCACATTATTTGCACCTCTTCCTTCAAGATCTTCTCCTTATATGCTAGCAGTTCTATCTTTAACCTGTTGTGAAAAAAACAGCTTATGAAATGTAATCAAAATTAGAGAATTTACAAAAAAAAAAAGATGTGTGTGTATAAAAAATAAAATTTTAAATATGTTCATGCGAAAATTTACTTTAGGCCTTCTTTTTCGTGTATCATGTCTATAACATGGCAATTGGGATTATGAGGTCCCGTGACCACTGCTGGTGCGGAACTTCTTCGCTCTCTATGTGTACACAAGTTCCAAGGAATTGAGAATTCCACGTGATATCTAAAACACGATAAATTTAATAAGTAAATTATTCATTAATTTAAATGCGTAAAACTAAAATCTGACCTGTGATAAAGTTGTAAAAATCCGAGATGAGCATCTATCTGTCCATGTCGTTGCGGTTGTACCATAATATTGTTGTCTTTTCCGAGGCTACTTCCCCCACTGAAGTGCACATGATGCTCTAAAGTTTTAAGAAATAAAGAAAAAATATCATACATTTTATACATTTTATATCACACATTTATCATACATTTTATACATTTTATATCACACATTTATCATGCATTTTATATAAACTGTAGATAAACTACAAATTAACTACCGAGACAATGCTCAGATCTCTTTGTTATCTTAATACAATTAATAAATTAATACTTATTTAATTTATAGTAAGGTACAGTATATATAATGTAATATTAATAACAGATATTATGTATTAATGTACGTAATAATTAAAAAAAAATTATATTTATTTATAATATTTAGCTCTGTTATTTTTATATCATATGTTCTTGGTATATCTTTCGTGATTGCAAGTCTTGATCCTTTTTTGAATAAAATTCTATTATTTAATTCGATTATCAATATTATTAATTTTGTCATCTTTAATTCAGTTTATTGATTTTATTTTTTGTTTATTTTGTAACTTTTGACGTTTTATACAATTTTGTCTAGTGATACTCGGATAATTAAAACAGAAATATGTGTATTATTACGAAATTAGTGTAATAATGTAATTAAGCAATTAGATAAATATCAAAGTACATAATATAAATAGAGGAAATGTGTTAGTCGAAATCGTATCTTCCCGAACAAACTATAGTTTCAAATTTTCTTACATATTTTTTCTACAAATATATATATATTTAATTTTATATATATATATATATATATATATATTTAGTAGAGCAAACTTTAACATTTACATTTTATCAAAATTTAAACTATTAGGATAAAATTTTCACCCATGCAAATTTATCTTTAATTTTATTAATTTTCGCAATTTTATTAGTAAGCACAATCGATAATTTTTCTATTATTGATAACAAAACATTTAATTACATTTGTTCCCTTGTATCTGATTCTGAAATAAAACAATGGAAAAATGTATCGAGATGATTTTGTATAATGATAGTTTTTAGGTACTAATATAATATAAATTTACATACTATGGACTTTTATAATTTAACATTGATGCCAATGTTCACTATTATTAATTTACAACAAAAATTTTGAAGTGTTTAAAAGAAATGAAAATAAGTATTATTATTAGAGGAACAGTACACAGAAGATTAAATATGATTGCTACATGAAACGCATGTAAGAAACAACGGAAGTCTGTGTTAATAACGTATGATTTATGGAAAAATATAAGGTTATGAATAATCCTATTTTGGTATCTCAATTTCAAGGAATTAATGGCACCAACAGTATGTAGAAGTACATGTAATTTTTTAACATCAAAATCATATCTAAGACTGTATGAATGAATACATATAATTATTAATTTGTGTGTACATATATATATATATATATAAATTTACGATATCATTTATGCTTGGGTGGAGAAATGTCACGAAATGTACAAATATTTATTCTCTATTCGACACTATACTATATTTATGACTTCATAAATTGTTACATCAATTTTTCAATTTATGAAGTGTTAAAAGTTGGTAGTTCGTTAGATATCAGCTGTTGACCATGGTGTAATAGATCCATGTAGAATTATGTAATAAAAAGAATCGTTATAACCTTGACAACTATATAAAGTAAACGCGAGTAAACTAAAAAGGAGAGACATTAAAACGCTACGAGTATATATTTATGGTATAAAGTTTTATCAATAACAAGACGCATCGTACTTTCGAAGTGGCGCGCTTTCAAATGACCCAATTACGAACATGTCCTAACCTCATATATTAATTACTGACCGGCTTTGAACAAATTACTGAGGCAAAATATTTTCTATAAAAATGTTCACTTCGCAGTAATAATTCGTTCGTTCGAAAGGTTAGTTAATGACTAACATTCTATCAGGTTTCGTCAATATACGTTTCTACTGTGAAATATAAAAGGATGAATCTTAATCGTAATAAAAATGACTGTACAAAGGAAAATATGGCCAGGTATCGAAGTAGTAATTTTTTTTTACCTTTATCTCCCATATTTTATAAGGCAATGTGGCAGTTGTACTTTCATACTACACACGACTAATTTAATATTCCGTAATGCAACGACTAAGCTACTCTTTGATGTGTTGGTGCGTGTATGAGCACAGACGTTCTAACGCATAGAATAGTTAAAAGCTTCCATACTGGTGGCAGCACAGTTTCTCTGTCGTTTAAACATACCATTTTTCACGTTTTTCCACAATCTATTTTCTAAATAATTCTAAATAACAGAAAATTCTGAAAAGATCTCTAGAGAAATAATGATTTTAACGTTGTCAGTGATTCATATTTTAATTGTGATATTGAGTAACGCTCAGACGAGAGCGATTCTATTTATCGACAGAAAAAAAGAACCGCTCTCACAAGATATTAAAAAATTTGGAAATGAAAACAATGATAATTAAAATAACATTTTTCAACTTTGATCTGTATTCATTTTACCACGTTCATTGTAATACTTGTATAAAACTTGTATAAAACACAGATACGATAACCTCGGTCGTGTCATTAGATAAAATACTTTATTTATTGGAAACTTTGCTATAAAAAATTAAACCAAAATCAAATACATATTGGTTTTAAAAAACCTGCTTTAAAACTAGAAAAAGTGAAATTTTTTGTTTGTGTACTATATTAAATTTATGTACTATATTTATAACAAATATTCTTACAATAAATTAAAAATTTCATTAGCTCGATTAAAGTGTGTATAATCAATTGTGTATACAACGCAATTACATGTAATATATTATTATTGAATTAAAATAATTTTTGATCATGATATTTAAATAAAATAATTAATTTTTTGTATCACATAATTATTAACATTTATATTTTAATGCATTTAATGCAGAAACAGAAATAACATCTTGCTTCATAAAATAATATTTTATGTCCCTAATTTCCTAGGATAATTAGCAGTTTCTAATTTTCTAAACTAAAGTTTTGCTTTCCTTACAACATAATTATTTTTTGAATTCATGAAAATAAATGTAATTTAGTTCATTCTAATTGACACTCTAAATGATTCTAGATGACTCAGACAACTATTCAAAATAGAATTTTTTAATGTACATTCATATAATTGCAATTTGATAATTTCATTGTATTGGTTGTTGATTATTCATTATTTTTTTTTATATTTATACATCTATACAACGTTAGAAACAAACGTGAAGCTACCAGATCATGCTACTAGAAATTTACAAATATTTTACAAGTATTTTCTTTCAGTAGTCACGAATTACAGTAAAACTATATATGTATAAGTTTTATTATTACCGTACGTAGTTGCCACATTGTAGTTCAACATCGTGGCGAAAATGATAAAAGTAATTACTGTCTTTTCCAATTGGAGAGAACGAATTCGTTCACGTTATATTATTACATTTATCACTTTTTCTGACAGCTGACCTTCCAGAAATCATCTCGAACTTGTCTTATCGTTCCTCTGTTTACAATATGAGTGCATAAAAATAATGTATTATTATTCTAAAATAAAGAAAATTATTTCAGTCTCATAAATTTAATAAATTTAATGCTACGTAACAACGAAAGCATTCAATTACACGTCAGTGTATTAACATTGATAAATCAATTTAAGATATTCTCTCTAATATTTCAGATTAGATTGGATCCTCGCATTTTGTTTCAAATTATAAAATCATGCATATACTTATATTTGTTACAAATTACATATATTTATATTTCCGATAGATTATGATAGATTACAAAAATTAATATAGCTCTATTAATATTTATAAATATCTATAAATATTTCTAATCGAGTTTTTGTAATTTGAATGTTGCATTACACGAGAAAAATTAATCAAGGAAGATAATGGTCATACATGATTAATTAAGGTATATTGTTCAAAGCCACCAGCAAATCCTTCTATATAAATGTAGCATTACAAAATCACCGGTACGACCTTCATGCTGCATAAAGAATAAAAATTTTCTGAGAGACTGATTTATGTTAATCCATGATAATCGTGAACATTAATTATTTATATTTTTTATGATAATCGTGAACATTAATTATTTATGTTTTTTCTATTTTGAAAATAGAACATTTTTTTCGAATTGATTGATTAATAATATTATTATTATATTTTCGGCTAAATCATCTTCTTTTTGGGGTGAAAAATAAATTTTTAACGACTTGTTATTCTTTGATATATATATTAAGTACTAAGATATTTTTAATATTTTTTGCTAATGCTATGTAATATATATATATGAGAAATATTTCTAAGAAAGTATAAACTTATAATACAATTTGAAGCTAATAGTATATTCATTAACTTGACGTTCCATCGGACTCAAATTTTAATAATATTTCAAATAGGAGTTTCTATATCGAACATTAGCATTTATAAATTTTTAAAAAACAAAGATCTACCGATTTATCTCTGTTTCTAAGAACGAAAACGGAACCGATAATTGCTCGATCTATAAATTATTTTATATAAATTTTCACAAGGTCGAGTGAAAAAAAAAGAACAGATAATTATTTAAATGAAACTCAGTTTTTCGCCCATCTATTTTTTGTTGTTAAATAAATAGTATAAAAATGGAATAAATTGCTTAAATATACTGTATTGTTATGTAATCAAGTTAGATAATAGTTTAATAATTGTCCAGAGACCTTCCATTTAAGAAATACAATACTGTTTATCAGTTCCCAATGGAGAGAGGAATTGTGGGATGTTTCATCGTTAATGATTGTATATATAAAACTATAAAAACTCGTGGAACATTCAATATGTATTCAGTTCTTACTGAACATTCATACAGATCTTGCTTGATCTCGAGCTTCTCTACAACTTCAAAAAAGAAACATGAAAACACTCGCTGTAATCTTCATCTTCTGTCTCGTCGGTGTTTTGGTAAATTTTGAATATGGTTACAAAATAATAATAGAAATCTATTTAATTAATATCTTTAATTGAATTGGACGATAATGTTGGAGCTTGTTAAAGTATGATTAAAATAACATATAAAGGAGAATTTATTGATTGTAAATGAAATTAAGGCTATTTTTAATGTTGAAAGAAATATCACAATTCAAATTTAGAACTTCTTCTTTTTGAATCTTTTGAAACAACTGGGTATCATATCGAAAAAAAGTTATTTATACTTGTACTTCGATTATTTAAACTGTTAGTAACTATTTACTTGTATTTTAATATTTTTTAATTTTTTAATTTAATGCCTTTAGGCACTCACGGAAGAACAAAAGGTCAAACTGTTAGCGCACAAGACAGCTTGCATCGCAGAAACTGGTGTCGACCAAAGTAAGTTGCAAATAATAAAATAAATTGAAAACAATCATATCTTAATCAATATTATTCGGTCTTCAGAGTTGATAGAAGATGCGGAGAAGGGCATTATTGCTGACGATGATAAATTGTCTTGTTTCTCCTTCTGTATGCTGAAGAAGATCGGAGCTGTAAGTACCAAAATTATTTAAATCAAATCGTACGAAAACTTTTTATATTAACTAATTATAAATAAGTTAATTTTGGAACTTTATAAATTTATAACACCTACCTTTAGATTGATTTCAGGAAACGTCTATCTTAATTAGACATCGTTTATTTTTCTCTTAAATAATATCTGTAGAAGAGAATAAGGAAACAATTATTTTTATTTCTGCGACAGATGACCGACGATGGAACCATCAACGCAGAACTTGTCAGACAAAAACTGTCACATGGTGGAATTGCTGTGGAAATGATTGATAACATACTCAACAACTGTGTAGATATGGGTAAGTAAAAGATTGTTGCTAAAAAAATCAATTCTATCTTATGAAATAAAATTTTTAGTAAATTGTTTATCACTAAAAAAAATTAAAAAAATAAAATTTTGTATCATTGAAACGATTTCTGACATAAATTACGTTGACGCATATTGTCAATAGAATAAAAAAATAAATTATTAATGATAAGTAAAAAATTTCATTTTTTATTTTAAATATAGAATAAAATTTTTAGTAGATTATTTACCATTTAAGACGGATGATAATGATTCTTATTTGATGTCATTATAGTTGGTTCCACCCCGTGCAAAAAGGCTGGTAACATAATAAAGTATTTGACAAACAATGGCCTCAATTTACTTAATTGAAACAAATTGTGCAAAGAAAATGATTTCATGTGATTTAATGTATTTCGTATTTTTTTAAATTAATAAACTAATATTTCATCAATCTTTGTTCATATTTATTCAAAGAAGAAATTGTTCCTTCATCCTATTCTCATGTCTCTAGACATGTTCAGTGTAAAAAGTGAAATAATCTCCTTGTAACGATTTAAAGACGGGTGATCGATAACTTACATATCGATAATTTAAATTTGAATTTCGATCGATAACTTAAATATCGATAATTCCCCTGTTTGCAGTATTAAATTGTAGAGGGCGCAGGGAACGGTCTATTTGTAGTAGCTATGTTGGTTAAAATGGATGGATTTAGGAAAGAAAATGAGATAGGGTTATAAGGTGGAATGTGTTTCGTCCCATTGTCAGAGTTGCTGCCAGGTTCATGAGTGGAGCTGATGGCGGCGACCCCTACTCCAGACGCTCGGTTTATTAGAAACTTCTAAGGCTGGGCATGGCACTCTCCTAGAGATGGCTTCGTATGTTTAACTTGAAGATCGCATTTGATCTGTAGGTAAGCGGCATCCACTTGCGGTTGGTGATGTTCGTATCTCTGGAACTGGTATACTAAGAAAAGACTGGATGTGCTAGTCGCTATGTTCTTGTTTTTTAAAATGAACATTTCCAATTTTAAAACAAACAACACAAGAACTTGATACATTTATAGAATAAAAATTATTCTTAAATTCTCCGAAAATTTAAAACCTAAAATCACATTTACTACACTTCTGCAAATGATATCCTCAAACTTTAATCACGCTTAAGTATTTCGTTTATGGTACATAGACACATAGAATACATATACACTTGAAAATATTTTTAGTTGAAAATTCCAACACACAGATATTTTTAACGATACGGAATATTTATTCGAATAACATAGAATAAAAATTTGACTTATTGTTTCCTTTTCCCTCATATTGTTATACTTCATATTTCCTATAAAAGAAAGTTTCTATAATTACATGTATTTCAAATATGATTTTAGCTCATTAATATCAAAATAACACTTTTAACTCTTTAATATCAAAATATTAAGTTATACACAAAAACTTTGAGTAAAATTAGAATTAGAGTAATATCATCTTATCTTTGGGTGCTTTCCAAGACAATTTAATTAATGTATATTGCTATAAATTTGAACTTGGATAACATTTTCACAAATAATACTTCAAATGTCCAAACAGGTAGATAAACTATACCTCATACGCAGTAACTTTTATTAAACAGGTTCTTCGTATGTTACATCGTGTTTGATAGTTATAATACACGAATTAGTTCCACGTTGGATATGAGTGCAAAGTGAGCAACATGGCTACAAAGGAAAACAATCTTCTCATATTATACGGGGAATTAAATAAATTAGGTCAAAATGGTGAATACGAGCGGGCTATAAAGGTTGCTAATAAAAGTGAGTTTCCGCAAGTTTGCGATTTTCCATTCAATTGTAGAAGTTTGCTATCAATATAACCTATACTTTACTTACGAGAAATAACATATTCAAAATAAAAAAAAAATTTTTATAGTCTTAGATACCTTCCAGGATGAAGAAGCAGCTTTCCATTGTAAAGTTATTTGTTACATTCAATTATCGAAATTCAGTGATGCAATCCAGTTTATTACTAGGAATCAAAAACTGGCAGTGTATGCTATTCACTTATGTTAAAGTTATACTTGTTTAATTAATACATTGCATAATTCTGATAATGTATGTTTTCCCCACAGCAATTTAGATTTTGAGAAAGCATATTGTTTATATAGATTGAATCAAGTGCTTGATGCTTTGAAGGTAGTTGAAAATGTTTCAAATCCTTCGCTGAAGCTCAAGGAACTGAAAGCTCAAATACTATACAGGCTAGAAAAATATGAAGAATGTTTCTCAGTGTACAGAGACATTATAAAGAACTCTCACGATGAATATGAAGACGAAAGAGAAACTAATCTTGCAGCAGTGCTTGTAAATTTAACAGTTGAGGATTCTGTAAGTTCTTAACAGTCAACTTCATTCAAATATATCACAATTTATGTTTACTTGAATTCACATTTTTTCAAATATAGAACTTGGAAGTTCCTGCATTACGCGAAGATACATATGAATTAACGTACAATGCAGCGTGTCGTTTAATTGCACAAGGTAGCAAAGGTGACAAGACTATTTTGATTGAGGCGGAGAAGAAACTTAGAGTAGCTGAGAAAATGTGTAAAGAAGATTTAGAAGAAGATGGGGTTGCCGAGGAAGAAATAGAAGATGAATTGGGAATTATTAGAGTTCAACTCGGATGTTGTCTTCAGCTTCAAGGTCGTGAAAAAGAAGCTCAAACGTTGTACCTCTCTGCTTTAAAAGCAAAACCCAATGACATAGCTCTAGTAGCAGTTGCGAGCAATAACCTTGTGTGCCTCAATAAAGATCAAAATGTATTTGATAGTAAAAAGAGAATGAAAAGTGCTACCCATGATAGTTTAGAGCATAAATTAACTTCTAGACAGAGAAGAAATATTGCATACAATCAGTGTTTGCTGGCTTTATACACTGATCAGGTATCTTGATTAGCAATGTAACGTTTTATTGTGTATATATATCTATATATCTATGTCGTTAGTCTATGTGTATATATATATATATGTCGTTAGTCTATGTTTCATGTTCTTACAGGCAGAACAATGTCAACAACTTTGTAATAAACTAGCTAAGGATTATCCTGCACTGACTGTAGATGCAATGTTTGTTAAGGCAGCACAGCTTGGTAAAGAAGGTAAAGCAAAGGATGCAGCAAAATTATTAATTCAGTATGCAGTTGGCGACAAAGAATTACAAATGAAATTGGTTTGCGTGCAACTTTTATTGAGTCAGGATGAGAGACAAGAGGCAATCGATACTCTTGAAAACTTGAGTGAAAGAGACAGATCATTACCTGGTATAGTTAGTGCACTTGTAACACTTCACATGGCTGACAATAATCGTGAAAAGGCGTCAGCTGTCCTTAAAAATGCAGTCAATTATTACAAAAAAAATAAAGTAGGCACATTTAATTTTTCTTTTTTTTTTCTTCAATTTTATTTAGTAACTTCTTTATTTAATATTTATTTTCAGGAAGCTACTGCCAATTTAGGAGAATTATGGCGGCAGGCTGCTGACTTTTATCTACGCGGAGGAGACATTAAAATGGCTGCTGATATTTTGCAAGAAATGGTAGACGCTTCCCCTTGTGATATCAAGACGCTAGCGCAATTAGTGGTAGCTTATGTGCAGTTTTGTCCAGAAAAGGCACAATTACTATCAAAACGTTTGCCGGCATTACATGATCTTTCTGAAACAACCGATGTTGATGCTTTGGAAAGCAGTAATTGGGTAATTGGTAGCAAAATGATCAAGAAAAAGATAGAACCATCTCCCGGGTGAGTATTTTTTTTTAAATATAATTTTGATAGTGAAACTAATAAACAATACTCAATAAAACTGAAACTATGATTCTATTTCACAGTAAACCTGTTGTCGATATAACACAAAAGAAAAAGAAAAAACGTAAACGCAAAGGAAAGTTGCCCAAAAATTACGATCCAAATATTCCACCGGATCCTGAACGATGGTTACCTAGACACGAACGTAGTGGATTTAGGAAAAAACGAGATAGAAGAAATCGAGATGCTGCGATGAAGGGTACTCAAGGTGCTGCAGCTGGAGCAAGTGATATGTAGTATGTATTACGTTTATTTTTTAACAAAAAAGAAAGATACCATTGATAATTTTTATTACAATTTATTATTACAGCGATATAACGAAAATGCCTACAAACGCAAAACCTTCTCCTAATCCTCGACATAGTCCAGCGGTAGAAAGTTCCGGTCCACGACAACAACAACGTAAGGTTCAGCAAAAGAAGAAAAAGAAAGGTGGAAAGTGGTAAAAAGTCGTTTGTGTTTGCGTTGCATTTGTTCAAAATATGTATAGCACTTCTATATTGTTAAAACGACGATTGATATCTCTCTTTAACGAGTCGAATAATTTTTTCGAGTATACACATATTTTTTTATCACTGTACATATGTACAGTAAAAATACTGCCATTTTTAAATGAATGTACTACTTTATATCAGTATCACTTGATCACTGTAAATTTTTAACTTCTGAAGTCGATGCCATTAAATTAAAATGTAATTAAATTCTGTGTGAATTAAAAATGAACACGAAAAATATATGATATATAAAATATTTTTATTCCTTTTTTTTTTTTAATCCTTTGTCAACCTTTGACAAAATTCGGCAATATAATATACAATATAGGTAACATATTTCTTGCATACATTGACTAGGATTTGGCGATACATATTTTTATTTTTCTGTTGGTAACAATTGTATATAAAAATACAATCTGTCTCGAATTCATATTTTTCTCTTAGTAAATCTGTAATTCACGTTATTCATAGATAGATCGTGATTGTGCGTCAAATTTTTAACATTTATGTAACAGATTTATATATGTATATGTAATATAATAAGTGGCATAATTCGTAACTACATATTCGTAACTATACATTGCGTATAATAATAAAATGCCACACAGTAATTTCAGTATAATTTCATCATCATAAAATCATAACTCTTTGAAGATACACTTTGATTGATCATATATTATTGTAGCATATCGATGTACGTGCACGCGCGCGTGCTTATGCAAAAGGATATCTTCGTTTTCTACCATTCTAACTTATTGTCTCGTACCATTGCACAACACAGTATTATTTATCATGTATATATAAATTTATAACAGAGGCAACTGTTGAGGTAAGAATAACCGTATATATCGTAAAACGCTTCTACATCTGTGTTTTTTTTCCTTTTATAAAATTTCCTAATATAACAAGGCTGTAAATCACCTTTTAGACGTTTACTTAAAATACTTAATACCCTTCTGTTAGAAAATAGTACAACAGGCACGCTCATTCAACTGGTCTGAATATTGTGATATGCATAATACGTAGAAAATAAACAAGCACTGGGAAATTCACTTTACCAGTCCTAAGCAAATAGATCTCTTACTGATAGTTTTGTCATGCCACACTCATCTATTGGCAAGCAATCGTCCCATGTTCCCAAAACCAATCGCCCAATCAGTTCGACAAAAATGAGTTTGTCAAAGATGAGAATAGATGAGTAAGGCACAAATGCATGTAAATGTCGTAAAACACTTACACAACGATGTAAATAATTCTCAATGTGTGAACATTATATTTTCAACAAATAATGCTACTTCTCGGGTATAATGCCCTCCCAGGCATCTTCTCGCTGTTTGTTGGCTAATCTACGTTTTTCTAGAAACAAAAAAGGATACATCCTGTTTTTGTATTTTACGTCGTAAGAAACTTGCTACGTAAATGATACTTACCTTTAGCTTCACGTAATATGTTCTTTTCATGTTCGCGTTCTTGTCTAGCAGTAGCTAATTTTACACCCAGAGCACCCGTAACCAATCGTCTCGCTAATGCCGCGCACGTTTCTGGACGACTTCTGTATGGCTGTAAAAATTCCGCGCTTCGTTTTGCTTTCGTTTTACTTAAGGCTGTGGCCTCGCTTAGAGGTCGTGTTTTAACAAACGGATGATCCGAAGCCAATACTTCGGCAGCTGAAACCGATTTAGCGAGTGAGTGCTTGTTAGTCGTGATGTTAGTGCAAGTTTAACTCGTTTCTAATTACCAACAAGAGGACTACTGAAGACTCCGAGACAGTGTGTGTCATCTACCCACTTCAGTTCAAAGCCACCGTTTTTGAAAGGACTAAAAACAGCTGCCAAGTCACTGGTTTTAAATTCTGATGGGAAATTGTAAATTTCAACAACGTGAGCAAATTCGTCGCTAGATACTTCGATGTGTTTGGTGTATGGTTTATAATCGCTTTTCGGTTGTTCTATCATAACATCACCAACAGCCGATGTTAACTAAAATAAAAAATGACTTAATAGAACAATTTCATTCTTTTATATTGATAAAAGATAAAATAACTTTGTGAATACTTGCCTCCTCGATAAGAGTTGGATCGAGACAATCACCATTGTCATCGAACAAACTGTCCCAGTCACATTCGTCCCTATTCATTTTTTTAACTGGCGGAGAAGGTGGCGGTGCAGGTTTACTTTTCTGCCGTATAACTTTTTTCACTTTCTTTTCTGGTGATGTTAGAGGAACTGGAATAACTTCCTTAACAGGTTCTGGTTCTTTCTGTACAGTATCTGATATAATCAGCACGTTTGACACCATATTGCGACGCATCATTTGCGCGTTCTTTTGATTCGTTATTTCGTCCTTATTTGAGATCTCTGCGTGTTTTTTATTATTTGCATCTGAGTTAATCATGATAATATCGTCCTTATATTTATCAGATCTGTCTATTTCTTCATTAACATTAATCTCACTATATATACATGTTTCAACCGAGTCTAAGTTATTCTTAATTTCACTAGAATTACTAGAAATTTCTTGCTCTTCGAGAGTTTCTATCTGAAATTCTGTATCAGTTATTTCACATTTATCTTCAGAAGCAGGAGCACTATTCGAATTATTTGGCACATCTTCATTTAAATTAATTAATTGCTCAATTGCTATTTCATTGCTGGTTTCCACTGTAGGTTCTTCTGGAACAATCGAAGAAGTTGTTTCCTTTGGATCTTCTTGACAGACGTTGACTTCGGTGTCATCATTGCTTTGATTATCGAAGTACGTATTTGATCTCGTTTTTTCACATTCCATACTTTGCTGTACATCAGCTTCGCTGTCTATTTCTTTGACATTCGAACTCGATCTTGATTGTCCACAAAAAGCAGAGAGCAAGCTGTCCTTAACTATACGATTCACACGAGCAGATTCTGATGGTTGAGGACTTCCTTCTGTTTCCAAACTTCTACGATGTCTTGGTATGTAAACTGCACGATCTGGCCTTCTTTGACGAGAAGTTCTTAAAAAAAAAATATATATATATATATATATATAAATTTATTCCTTGAATTATGAAACAGAAGAAAATATAGATTTTTGCAATTTCTTACTTTGTAGCAAACGAATCGGCAGATGTTTGTATCTGAACTTGGTCCACACTTGTTTGAAGTTCATTTCTGGCTCTTCTAGCAGCTGGTGGCCTATAGATCTCAACTGTTGGCGTCGATTTGACTAAAAATTCAAATGATAATTTCAATTAATTTTGTACAATGTTTCTTTTAACCCTCCGACTGCCGTGCCGGAGTCATTTTTGACCTGTGTTGAGAGCTATTCGAATGCAATAACGCACACAGTGATAGGCGCTGCTTGAGTTAGCAACTGAAATCTGATTGCACTAACACACGAACGCCACGTGACTAACACATGTCTGCTAAAGACCCAAGTAACGAGACTGAAGACAAAAGACGAAAACAATCAGTTTCTGGTAACGCTGTAAGGAGGAAAGATGTGTGCAGCAAATCGAAGCAATTTCTTATTTCAAAGTTTATTTTATATTTTTATATTTTATGTTCAGTGTTTTTATTATTGTTTTAGTATTTTAGCATTGTATTTTAGTATTTAGTATTTAATAGTTTGTACTATTTTTGTTTTTAGTATTTTACATTATTTTTGTATTTACTATTTAGATTTTAGTCTTTAGCACTATTTTAATATTTTACTATTTTTATTATTATTTTTGTTTTTTTTATTACTTCTTTCCGTTGTTTATATTTCTTTCCATTTGTTGACGTAATGTCTTCATTACGAACGAGCAATCTTTCTTCGTCTTCTTTCGCTGAATTTGCACAAGACATTTCTGACAATGAACAATTATCAGACAACGGAAGTGTATCAAATAGTGATGGTGAACCTGAAATGCAAGATTCCGAAGTCGAAATGCAAGAAGACAATATATCAGAAACTGTGGATAATTCCAGAAAACCAGGAATTTGAACGTAATTGGCAACGTATTGGACCTAGCAAGAATACAGCAATTATCTCTTATCAATGTATAAATATAAATACATACAACATTATTATTCATGTGATTATTATTTGTTCCTATATGCTCCTACATGTTCCTACATGAGTCGGGTGTCTGTCACTGTGTTAGTATCGGTGAGGACCTCGGTCTCGAGCGACCGTCGCTCTGTGTGTTAGTACAGTATCGGTGAGTCGCTCCGACGATCTAAATATGTATTAGTGAAATATCCGTGTGCGTCAGAAATGACCCCGGCACGGGACTGCGAGCTTCGGACTTCCGAGGGTTAATAAAAACTTATATTATTTCTCGATTACCTTGTCTTTGAACTCGTACGTGTTCTGGAGATGCGGAAGGCGATCGTTGTCCTTCGACACCCATCTCGAACAACGTATCAATACCTTTCGTTGTTGGTTTACACTGTTCACCATTCAACTTCGGATCCCTTAAATTGAGAAATAAGAAATTACAACGGATAATCATTTACAATTTCATTTTTAAATTGTACAATTCTCTGATACGTTTGAGTACTATTATGGCTACGCGACCTTGAGCCGGTCAGTTTCACTTTCGTTTATTACTGCTACGTCGTAAGAATTTGATTCTTGTAGACGTATTTCGTAATGGTATTAGACTTGTTTGTAAATTTTGCATAAATATGATTCAATTTAGAACTCGTTCTACTTTCGAACGAACCAAGAATTAAAAATTAAATTTCAAACCGAAACGATATTAGTCGTACTAGTTACGTTAAAGTGATGGTATAAATAGGAATATTCTTTGACCTAAAACAATTAAATTTGATGATCTATTTCATCGATATTATAACAATTAACAAATATTCTACATAAAAATTACTCTGTAAAGGTATAGTAACAATTTCTTCTTTAATTTGACACAAACATCGTGTGTTTAGTCACAATTTTTACAGAAATCACTGAACTGTAATTGTTATCAGAGAATGCATCTTATTTTATCAATAGATTATCAATGGAAAAGCGTAGTCTATTCACAGCGGAAAACAATGAAATTCTACACTTTGTGGTTTGATCATATCATATATCAGTAAAAGGATATAATAACGCTTTGCTAACTGACCACAGGACTATATTTAGTGACTTATTAGGAAATATATACTTGTTTATTTTACATGGACAGTTACAAAAGTCTATACAAATGATAAAAAGCTTTTAGCGACTATGTGGTAATTTTATTATTGTCAAAAGAAAAAAGTTGCAAATCCTTTTATTGATATCTGTAAAGAACCTATAAGATATTAATACAATATTAAATCTATCTTTTCTTAATAATTCTTTTATAGTTCAGTTATTTATTATCTAAAAATGTAAGAAATTGTGATACATATGTACTTCAATTACAATACGTAACTTCAATTATATTAATTTGTATGTGAATTGGAACCTGTATTTGAATCTGAATTTTGATCTGAGTATGGGTATGAAATTGAATGTAAATTTAAATTTAAGTTTGAACGTGAATTTGCATTTCAATTTATATAGAATCTGGATTTAAAATTGAATTTGCATGTGAATTTGAATATAAAATTGAAAATGAATCAAAACTTGAATCTGAATCTGAATTTGATTGTCACATTAAATGCTAAAAATCAGATGCTAAAAAGATTGTCGATGCTAACATCTTTGTTGACATTTCTTCAAAGGAAGACTTCAATGAGGATTTTTGTGACAGATTGTACACACAAGAGGCTCTCTTCACGAAACCAGTTCCAAGGCGAGGATAGCAACAGCCATTTAATGAAGCCATTTTATCATCATAGAACAGTTAAAACGACACAATGACAATAGGTCACTTCGATACCTTATCACGTCACTCTTGTAACAGACGACGGTCCGTCTGGCAGAACCTTGGCCGATCGAGAATGTGTGCAGATCGGCAAAACGGTCCTGCACCAACTGGTGTATGATGTATCTCCGATAGTTGTTTACAGGTGGAAAGACGAGTACCCTGTAAAAGCGAAAAGAACGTGTTACGATCGTGGCTGAAAGTGAGACTGGATTGAGTATGGCCAACGGGTGAACGTAACCGCTTTGCCTCAGGCCACTTCGTTCGTATCCTGTCAAATGAACACACGACGGCTAACTTTTACATAACGTTTCACTTTCTCCTTCGTTGGTTTCCTTAAAATCAGAGTCATCCTTGAGTCTGAATAATCGCACGTCATTCCACAGGCGTGAAATGAGACACTTGCATCAGAAACTCGCGCAAAATTATTTTTTTTACGCATCACAGGGGGTTTTGGTTAGAAATAATTTTAAAAGAAATTTTTGTTCGAATTACAAAAGTCAAATTGATTAGATTTATGTACTGTGATATTAAGATTAAGAAAATGGATGTATAAAAAATGGTAATTAGTTAATGCTGATTTTTGAATTAAAAAATTTGCACCTGTAGTTTGTTTGGGAATACGTGGTGAAGATGGTAACGATGGACGTGAAGAGATGATATCGGAGCGACTGCGATAGCTAAGTAGGCTAGCAGCGAGTGCTGAAATTTTTTACAATGTCGGCCTTATATACACAAGGGGAGGTAGGTCATTTTCGGTCGAAATGTGTTGGGCAAAGGTCAGTTTCATAAAATAATTTTCGCAATTACCTAGTAATTCCCAATTACCTGGGCCTAACGGCGCTGTCCAGGGATGCGTCCCTCACATTACATTTAGGGCTGTAAAATCAAGGCCAGAGGAACGCGTCGTCCCCTACAGCTTGAACAATTACCTATGTTTAAAATATCCAAATTCTTGTACCGAATACTATTTCCTTAAAATTTTTCAAATTTGCAGTATTTCAAAGAGCAGTTATGTATATGTTTGGGATGGAAAATTCTAGGAAGGGGCCCAGAACTTCCTCCAGTGCTCAACAATTGTCGTCAAAAGTCTCCAGTGGAATGCCAGATATTATAACGAAAACTAGGTCTGGGACCTGGGAATGTTTGTTTTAGCCATTCAAGTCCAGAACTTAAAATATTAAGTGTACGGTTGTGTTTGTGTGCGTGAGTGTACGAGTGACGAATGTTTCGAGCAGACAAGGATTTTAGTTAGAGAGTAGCGAGTCGTGAGGGTGTACAGATCTGAAGAGTATCGAGACGTTTGAGAGTTAAGCGAGTTCTAGTTTTAATCTTTCCTGTTACTATAATATATTCAACTATTCTTTTTATTTTACTTAAAATAAAATATCCTTTATTTCATTCCTACATATAACTCAACTGCTGAATTCAAAGTACTTTTCAAGGTCATACAAATAAAAAGCTCCTTAATAGTTATTTCTTATATATTATTTGTGAGAATAAGAATTGTGCACGCAGAAGTAAAATTTTTAAGACCAACTTTTAACCAACTTTCTGGCTTGACTGTCGCACCGTTACGACTTCGTTAACATTTCACATAATCAATTTCCATGAAGACCGGCTGTTACGTTCGACCGATATAAAACAGTCGGATAAAAGAATTTATTATATGCAACGTCGTAATCAGGTGTTCTTAGAAAGCATTGGGAGCATTGAAACGGGCGTATACGTAATCCAGAAAAGTAGAAAACAAAAAATGCACTTTCGCGATCTAGAGGGGTGGTGATCTTGATAGAGATAAATAAAGCAATCGAATTCAGAATGGATGCTGAGGAAAATAAGATAAAATTTTCAGCTTAACGTCGCTCCAAGATAGTTATTAAATTACATGCCATCCGTTCGAGTGGAACGAACCGTGTAGCGTGGTAATCGCAGTTCTCGATGCTTCTTTTTCCTTTGTAGTCAGATATGAAAGCCGAAAAGAAAAAGAAATCGACTCCAACAGGCCGAGCAAAACAATCGTTTCATTCGATCTGGTTGTTGAAATCGTTGTTTCAAGAGTAAAATCCGTTTAATTATGTTTCAGAGAACGACGAAATCGACGAGCCTTGAACTACAAAGGAGAAACAGAGTCGCGTGTGACCTGTAAGTGTTGCGTGGTTCACGTAATCACGCGTATACGTGAGCGACATAATGCTGAGCAACCGGTTGCACTCCGTGGATTAACAATTATCTGTGCAGAGGACATCCAAAATCGGTCAGTTGTTCCCCCTGCGCGTAGCTTCAATAATCGACGAGACTAAGTGGTAAATGATGTAAGTGTCAAAGGTGAGGATTTTCTGGATAAACAGACATGGTAATTTTGTATTTATCTTTATGCATTTAGGAAAACAATAGTAGTAATGGAAGTATATAGGCTGTTGGTACTTTCATTTTTTAAAAATTATGATTTTTCTATTCTACCGAAGAAAATTATTATTGTAATTACCATAAAATACATGAAATTTACATTCTTTTTTCACTAAAAAAAACTATTTACCATTTAAATTCTGCAATTATCCAATATGACGGACAATCGTAGCTTTCAAAATTTTTTTAAAGAAAATAAAATCGTCATACCAGAGAATGTTTACGAGTACGAAGTTTGTAAATTTTATTATTAAACTTTGATAACTTTGGAAACATAATGTCAATGAGATATTTATGAAATATTATACGGCATCCTTATATGTTTGCCTTCAGTTAACCTTGTATTTATTATTTTCATTATTCTCTTATCCTCTTCCTTATTACATTTTATATTATTATTCGCGTTATTTTCTTCGTTATTTTCATTGATAAAAATAATGCATTCCATTAAACTTCACGTTTCGTACAAATTTTATTTAACTTTTATTTAACGAGGTGCGCGCAAGTTCCACCATCTATAAAGGGCTAGTTAACCAATATCCGCAACTTATAAACTCATTAGCTTTTTATCAAAATATTGTAACTGAAATGCAAAAAACAATGGAATGTTAATTAAAAGCGAAAAAGAAAAGAAACGAAAAGAAAAAAAAAGGAAAACAGAGGAGATTGACACTTACAAAACCCATTCTGATTTTCTTTGGGCATTGAGCCAATGACTCACACTTTTTTTGTGTTTCTTAAAACAATGTGCAGTTTGCTAAAAATAATAAATGTCTAAATAAAACACGCAAGTGTTTGAAATGTGTGGAGAAATTGTGTAGAAAGAAAAAGCGGATCAATGTAATGATTTGGGAATGCACGCACAGTTACAAGACAATTGACTGCGTTCCCATTTAATTTTTCATATTACGTAATTATACCAAGTTAATCGAATATTTATAACTTTGTTTTTATATTTTTATTTGTAACTTCGTAATTCGATAATTGAAGAGTTGAAATGGTAAATGATGCAAGTGCTAGACACAAAGAATTTCAAATATGAACAAGAAATATTCGAAGTTACATTTATGATAGTTTTAAATGTAAACTCAAATAAATTATTCTAGAATTTACATTATTCGAATATAAAATTTTTCTATTAAAAAGATAATTTTTTCAATATTTATATTACTCAAATTCTTTGACTAATACTGATACAAAGCGTCAATCTACACGAAACAATCAAGCATCTAACTCACAGTAGTGGCGATCGAAAAGCAGTTGCTTGAAAGATATATGACATCAATCATTTACCTTTAAACCAAGATATGTATAAATATTCCGTACGGAGGCCATAAAAGATATACCACCAATAACATGTTGGACACTTTTCAGCGGTTCTATGGTATCCTAATTTTTCAGATTCTAAAGTTAACTCCGATTATCTTTGAATTTTAATTGTATGTCAAGGATGCAAATAAATTTAACGCAATGCGTTTCTGCTATATAACGTTCGGCTAACAAATCGCTAACAAAAATTGCTATCAAGTTATCAAATCGACATACATTATTTCATTTCCTTTACGTGATTGACAAACAGTCCAACTACATTCACGTTGCCGAGATACAGTCTTGAAAAGTTTAAAAAACTGATGATTTTTTGGAGAAAGCTTCATGACGCGATGTATCATAAACATTCGTAGAAATCGAAAGTGACGAATAATGTTGGAAGACACGTTGTAGAAACCGTAGTAGATCTAACCTTTAAAGGTGCGTTGTTGCACCAGGAAATGTGATCGTTTGGTTCTCCTACCTTTTCCGTTTCTTATCTCTTGAAAACAGAGTCACGTCGTGCTCCACGTCTTCAGCGAATAGGCTGTCTTGCAAGCTCATTTATCTGCGAAACTGTGTGCAGATTACGCATATGAGGGAATTACTGACACTTGGAATCGAATTCATCGAAAATCAGCCAAACGAAATCACGTTCACCGTGCTGCCGGACAGCAGCAACGGTCTCTACCCAACGCACATTGACCATAAACTGTGAACTTCGGAACGCCTCACGCATGCGTCCGTTTGCTTCCCTCTATGTGACTACTGCGCATGCGTTCGTTTCCTTCTATCTACGCGACTATTGCGCATGCGTCCATTTGCTTCCATCTAAGCAACTACTGCGCACGCGACCGAAAATTATTAAATTTAAAACTCATTTAATTTTTTAAAATTACTAAATTTTAAGAAATTAAAATTAAAATTAAATTTAGCATCAAAGAATTGTTTTCGAATAAATTTTCTCTATGATTTATTATCAGCAAATGTTTTAATTCGTATTTCTAATTTATATACTTTATATTTGGACGCGCATGCGTCCATTTATTTCCACATGTGACTACTGCGCATGCGACCGGAAATTAATTTAAAACCAGTTTGGCACTAAAGAATTGTTTTTAAATAAATTTTCTTCATGATTTATTATCAGCAAATGTTTCGTATTCTTAGTTTATATACCTCTATTCTCAAGGTTGCGAAAATATTTGCTCAGGTAAAAGGGGTCGCCAAATGGAAAAGTTTGAGCCCCAATCTACGCGACTACTGCGCATGCACGTCACTTCAAACCGCGCAGTTTCGTGCAAAATTTTCTTTGGAAGTATCGTCTCCGCGTTTCATTTGGGAAATTAACACAAGTTTTTCCATTCTAATTCATCAAGATTCATTAAGATTGTTTCGTAACACAGAATTGCAGGTGTTTATAATGAATTTTTTGACTGCGAAAGTACGTTATTCAAATTTTTTTCTTCTTTTAACAACATTTGCAAGATATATGTGTGTGTACATATATACATATATACACTATGTCGTACATATATATATTATGTCGTGGCATCAGTTTGATGATGTAGCGTCAGATCATTGGTCGCTATTTTATGTGCAATTCAATTAAAAAAATTTGTTACGTCGACAAATTCATTAGTGTACAGACTAAGATGTTTGAAAGGTACTTATAAGTACATTATGGGTGTTTATACACACGTTATGTAAATTTGAAGATGCAAAAATGTACAAAATACATAGGTAACAGAAAAATATATAAAATATCCATAAATAAATATAAATTTGCCTGAATATCCGCAGTCTATTTATATGTTTCCTATACCTTTCAATGATTTGAATTCTCGTTAACCGATCTAGTTGATACTGTACAAAACATATTTATTCAATAATTTATGGAAATACACACATAGTGTACAACATACAAGCTCTAGCATTCATAAAATGCTGCTACTTCGTAAAGTCGATTTCACTTCACTTATTTCTCCCCTATATCCTCCTCACTTATACCTTCCTAGGGTATTTATATACAATCACACGATCTTTTCATTTTCCACTTTACAATGTTTGTCGAAAACAAGTTTATTTAACTACTAAGCGACAAGTGACCCCGGTCATTTCGCTCAACGCATCGTTGTCCATGTCAAATTCCTCGAGAAAATATGTCGCATCTGATAAAATTCATTTGTACCCCGGCATTGAGCGAAAACCGGGACTCGAATTAGAATGTGTACAGCGCATAAACATACAAAGTTAAAGGGGTCCAGATCTCCCATTGTCCGGACCCAGCTTCTTTTTTTCCCCTTTTCCTAATACAAAGCTGCGTCTACACGCAATATTATTGGAATTCTGTCAAAAATATTCTATATACAATCAGGGTATATATAAAAAGAAATTCACGTCTTATGATTACGACAAGGGCGATCTTTTTGTCCCGTTGCTGTGCGCGAAAAAGCAACAAATTCTTATCCGTGGCGGGCACTGATTGCTATTTTCGTATCACCGAACTAAAAGACATTATTCAAAGGGGGATCGATACGAGAACACACAAGGCGCGTCACGGCAATGTACAACTAAATATTTAGAATTACGTTCAGCGATACTGTCAGCGAACGAAAAAACTGTCTTCTCGTTGTTACAGTGTCGCTATGGTTTCTTGGTCTACTTATATTTACGCGTTACACAAGTCTAGAGTCGTAAATCGTAATAAACGTGGAAAAAAAAGAAAGAGAGGCGAGTTAATGTAACTCAGTTGAAAACAAATACACAAACGATCCTGAACTTTAACTAGAAAGAAATAAAATGATAATCGAATGTGCCGAACGATAATGTTACTATCCTTAAAATATGTTGTGCTGATTGCTATCGGAAATCTGACTAAAACAATTCTTTCTATATGTATAAAAAGATGCAGTTTAAAGTAAATTTTGCTTCGTCGCAAGAAACTATCTTTAAAATTGAATTGCCGTGTCCAAAAACACAGAAATAAGTACTATGACAGGCAATATAGACAGAACTAACAAACGTATAAAGTAGGTACAAGATTTTGTAAGGTTTCCATCGCATATCGAACATGGAAATATTAATCTTAAATATCTATTCGTGGTCTATATTGTAGCCTTAAAGGTGGGTCCCGGAACCTCCATCTTGTTACATAAACAAATTTCAACGTGTGGTCCTTACCTAATAGTTCATCATTGCACAAAATATCAATCTGCAGAGAACATTGTTAATTAATAATTCTTAATAATCTAGCCTAAAGTAATGTAAATTTCTTACAATATTTACTCACATCCCGATATTTCTCCATTCCGTTTAACACTTTCTTGGCAATAAACTTTTTCAAGTGTGTAATAGTTGCTTGGGCAGAGCATCTAATAAATCTTCGTTTCAAGGTCTTTAAACTCGTGTTTACGCATTCCAAACATACATTAACCTGTGAAAATATCTACTTATTAGAATCGTGAGAAGTTATTCAAATACTGAGCAAATGATTTCCAGTTCTCTTTACCTGTTCATCAGTACGGTGATAATCTGATTCCGCATGTGCATCGGCTGTTGCTTTTTCTTCTTCAATATCCCCAGCATTAGGTAAGACATCTTTCGGGCAAGGTAAACCTCTTGCTCTATAAAATTCCCTTTCCCTTTTAATTTCATCTAAAAGTTATGTCAAATCACAATTATATATCAAATATATGTCATATATATGTCAAATCACAATTATGCAATCAGTTATAGACAATTTTTTTCTAGTTATTCGATCATTTTTATTAGTGGAGCAAACTAACTTTCTTGAAGATCAGGAACTAATTTATAGACAATATCTTGCATAGTTCTGTCAAAGCTTATGTATTGGAGGGGATGCGATTGATGTATGACGATTTGGCATGTCGGACAGGTATGCTTCTCTTCTAAATGTTTGACTAGACAACTTTTGCAAAATGTGTGTAAACACTCCGTAACAGTAGTGGCATCTATCAAATAACCCTTGCATATTTTGCACGTTATGTGGCTGTTCAGTGCTTTTAACTTGATTCTCCTCTCCATGGCACTGGTAATCACCATTTAATAAATATTACTACCTGCGACACCATACAAGTGCCATCAGATTGCAATGCCGTTAAATGGTTTCAAACTACTAGACTAAAATCACACATAATTCACGACATTATTATACGTCAAACACACATATGTACAATGGTATTCACATGATAGTATAAAAATGATCAAAATTTAATAATACGTAAATTCCATAAAATTCGTTGTAGAAACACATGGCGTAACTCGTTTAAAATACGTTAGAAAGTAAAATGGAGGTTAGTACGTAACAATCTGCAAGAGAATATAAATTTCGTGCTCTGTAGAGTTATAAAAGTGGGTTATCTGATTCTAACCTGAATGTCGAGTGTTAGCACACAACGGCAACTTTTACTTCTGTTATTCGTTCGGAAGTTCCGTTCGTATGGTCCGTATCATCCTTGGCATCTTTCGTCGTTGAATCGAAGCTAAATCTAGGGATACAAAATTAAATATTATGACTAAAAATCTGGTGAAAACAACTTAGTGTAAATGTGGGTGATGACAACAAAACGAACCGATCTCAGCGCCATCACGTATCTCATGGTTAACTTTTCTCTGGACACGCGGTTCTGTTTAATGGTGGGGGAAAGGTTCTGTTTCCCAATGTCCTCGATATGTTCGCGATCAATCATAAGCTAATTTGTTTATTCGTTTAACCGTATAGACGCGTGCACATCTATTTTACGTGTCCCTAACTCGATCGATTTTAACCCACATTAATTAAGCTTGACGAATTATACCAGAAAATTGCAAACTTTACGAAAGTTGAGCAGAGATCCGATTAGTTAATTTCATTAATAGAAATGACTTCGAAATTTATAAATAACATTTTGTTTTAACACTTCTATAATTTATATAGCATGTTCTTCTATAATTTATGTAATATTCAAACTTTGAACTGTGATACTTTTGCATCGGATGAGAATCATATGGATGTAAGTCAAAATTTGAGCAACGTGTTCAAGTTTTTAAAAGTATTACTGGTGGTTAATTAAATAGTAAGCAATTTCGTATAGTAATTATTAATGCTTTTATTAGTTATTAATAATTTCATAATTATCATGTAATAGCAATAAGAAAAATAGCATTAGGCTGACTTACAGCATTATGATTTTTCGCCCACCGATTAGAACAAAATAATTCTTGCAATTTCTTTTAAAAACAATAATTCAGCACTTTCAAATTCAACACCCTCGATTTAAAATAATAATTTTTATATCTTGAAAATTCGTTTGATATTTCCCCATCCTTCTTAGAATCCTGATTTCATACGTCTAGAACAAATAAGATCCATGAAAATCGCACAAGTCATGCGAAAACATCTGGAAATAATAAACGTCGAATGATGTGGGTACAGTTTCCAGTAGTTTATTCGAGACGAAACTCACGTTACAATAATAATCCGATATTTACGCAGACTATACATACATAATCTACATCTACCTTGGTAAATGCTGATTCACTGGCTACCTTTAGGTGCTGGGTAACGAAACAAGAACGAAAAAAAAAATCGAGAAAACTTTTAAATAAACAGACTGATGCTATGTACAGAGAATTTTTCATCGCATTTACATATTGTTTTCGTTGATCAACTGATAAATTCTTTTTATATATTTTACACATATCTCGCCTCATTTGTTCTGCAATTATACAAAAAGAAAATGTGTTAACTAATATACTAGAATACAATCCTAAGTAACAATATACAGAGAAATAAATTATCTACTACTAAGCACCTTTCGCATGCACCATTTATACATCTTATGCATTTTACGTTCACGTAGACGATGCAACGAATTCTTTTTCCACCTTTTTTTTATATTTGTCACTACTGCGGACTTTTTTACATTTATTAGGAGATTTTAGGATGCAAAAGTGCATAAAATGCAAAAAGTATAACATGAAATGTATAACACAGTGATAATAGAATACTTGTTACAGTGTTTTTAGCATTGGAAATAATTTTCTGCTCAGGCTACATTTCTTTGATTACGTTCACAAAAATTGTATAAAGAGCTGCAGTCTATTCATCATATATGTAAAGTTATCTTTCATCGCATTAACAAGAAAATATATATTATTCATTGAATAGTATGACTCTTTCGTATTCGTTTTTTCTCGACGACGACGCTGTGAATATATTTAACGTCAAAAATTCGTTGTTTTATTAAAAAACTGTATTCACTTACAATCTACAATCTTTTTACAAAAATTAGAAGATCCGCGCTTGTTACTCATTAACGTCCACAATTCACGTAGAAACGCTGGCATAATACATATACATATATATCATTATTCTTTAATAACTGAGCTATGTTACAGAGAAACGTACAGGTTTATTAATTGACTAGTTATAAACACTTTTCAAGATGATCCTCTGTGAATTAGGAATCTCTTCCGTGCAAACCTGATGTGCACCATGTATATACACATATATACGTGTTTCTTCTCTTCTCTTCATATTAACGAATACAAGAAGCCCTGGTGGAACTTTTCTTCGGTCTCTTCTCCATCGTTTTTTTTTTTCCAAGGCACTTATCAATGGCACGGTAATATAAGATGTACAAAATTGAACGTGAACATTTTGTAGTAAATTTCATTTTTTTTATTATATTTTATTTTTGTTGTTTTGGCTGCAAACCTGGTTCAGGTGTGCAGTAAAGTCTTCGAAATACGAGTGTGTTACAATCGAGACCTGAGAAATGTGGAACAAATGCGTGTTCCATAATAGTAATCGATTTCCCAGGACACAAAGATAAGAGGAAAATAAATACAATATTTTTTGTAAGAAAATCAGTCTCTCCTCGAAGGCCAGAGTGTTCTTTCTCGATCGATATTTTCTTCTTTCTTCTTCTCTTTCTTAATTCTACAGAATACGCACTAAACAATTCAATACTGATTTATATTATTTGGCGTGTTCGTTAGGTCAGTCGATCGATTTCCGTTTTTTGCGTTCTTCAGCTGCAAAACAGTCTTTTCTTGCTCGTGATTTTCGTTCGTTTTGTTCTTCATTTTGTTTCCGCTTCTTCTTTCTCGTGCTTCATTCTTCGTTCTTTCTCGATCTCTGTTTTCTTCCTTCCTCAGCTTTAAGAGAGTTTCACAAATTTTTCGGCGAAAACCGATCGTTCGTCAGGATTATTCACAGCAGGTAGGGGAATTTTTCTTCACCTTCATCATCGTCAGCCTCGCTGGACTCTTGACTGGACGGCGGTGTGTCTAGTTGCGGCAGACCAAGGTCCAAGTATTCCTGAAACGATATGTCAATGTATTTCTTTCTTTTTTCGATTTCTAAAAACTGAAAAAGAATGTTTATTTATGATAAGTACTCTTTGGTAAGGATTTCTAAAGGAAAATATTGCTAAAATAGTTTAGTTGGTGAGACAAAAAATGAAATAATCTTCGATTCTTTGGAACGTTGTTTAATGTTTAATATTGAATATTTATCTATGATAAGTATCTTTTGGTGCAAAATTCTGATTTTAAAAGTAAAGTAGTTGCAAAAAATGTCTAGAGAAAGTATTGGCACGTTTAAAAATTACGTTGCGATAAAAATTAATTACTGTGTAGAGATGCGTGGAATAAAGCGTATCTTCTGAGAGTTTTAAGTGAAATATTTATAGAGCTTTATAAATTCGAGGATATTAGAAATTTGTATATATAACATTACTTACCTCGTTTGCAGTTATCGTCAATATCCTATCGAGATCCTCGACCAGTTCGCCAAACATTGGTCGTTCGTTAGGTTGGTAACTCCAGCAATCCCTCATCAACATGTATCTGTATATAGTTAATAGTTAATAACACTTAATAATTAATTCTTTTGCTGTGGCAGGCAGTATTTTGTTGGTAGTGTTACTATTGATGCAATAGTGTAGTATGTGTAGTTCTGAAAAGTTGTGCTTACATTTCGATGGAACAACACGGTGGTTTCTCCATTCGATGGCCAGTTCTTAGTAACTGGAACAATTTTTCTACAGATGGTACGGATGGATACGGGGTACCACCCAGTGTCATGATCTCCCACAACAGAATCCCGTACGACCATCTGTAACATTAACAATAAGCAACTTTGGTTACATTTTGGACAAATGTAAATAATTGTAGAAATTTCTTACAAGAAATTTCCTAATGATTAAATAATATCAGACACTCAAATGCGAATAACTGTAACTCTATATTTTGAAGATGATAAATTAGGTATTCGAATATTTTTTCAAACATCTCAATAATTAAACAATGTCGAACACTTGTGTGTTCGAATGGTAATATAAATACAATTCTAGTTTCTTGTATCTAAATTCTTTCAAATAATTTCGATATGTTTCGCAACAAATTTCCTATTAATTAAATAACATCGAGTACTTACACGTCGGACTGAGTGGTGTAAACTCGATGGAATAGGGCTTCAGGTGCCATCCACTTGACCGGAAGTCTACCGTCCGTGGTTTTCCTGTAGTAATCGTGACAGTGTATATCTCTGGCCAGACCAAAGTCAGCGATCTTCAATACGTATTCGTCGCTGACTAATACATTCCTAGCAGCTAGATCCCTGTGGATACACCTTCTGCTCGCTAAATATTCCATCCCTCTAGCTACTTGATAGGCAAACGATACTAAATCCTTTTGAGTGAGCGTCTTTTTCTCCTTTGGTTCTTGGCCAATGGTTGGTTCGTATCCAGAGGATGGTCTGTGGTCTCGTAGGAAATCACGGAGATTACCATGTGGAGCGAACTCTACGACTACGTACAATGGTCCTCCTTGTGTACAAGCTCCTAGTAGATTGATTATATTCACATGTTTGCCGATCATCTTCATCATCTCCATTTCGGACACTAGGTCCATCATTTCTGCGTCGGTATGACCCTCTGTGGAAGAGTTCGTGATTAGATTAAGTCTGTGGATTTTTACATATTTTTATATTACGTAACATAACTACAGAACATAATTAAAGAAATTCATTTCATTTACTATATTTAAATACATTATATTATATTGTATTACAACAATACATTTATGCATCTTTTTGTCTATTATATGCATGAAAATTCATAATTTAATGATTGAATTAACTGGAGAATCATTTTATTCCAATGAAAGAATAAATTTATTAAATATTAAATACAAAGTACTGAACACATTCAGAAGAAACTTCAAACTATTAATGTCACAATGCGAAGAAAGATTAAAAATCTTACAAAGGAACTTTAAATTTTCAAAATCATAGTGCGAAGATAAATGAAAAATTTTACAAAGTAACTAATAGAACTGGAAACTACCAAAATCAGAGCATGATTTAAATAAATAATTAAAATTATTAAAGCATGATGTGAAGAAGAATTTCACAAAGTACAAAAGGCTCTGCACAATGTCAAGAAGAGTGATAAACTTCATAAAATTTATTGAGAAAATTTTAAGCTGCTAATATGAAGATAAAAGAAGAACGAAAAAACTAAAGAAGAACAATAAAACACTAAAGAAACTTCATTACAAATGGCAATATACCTTTCAACATCTTCACAGCTACGACACAAGGGATTCCAGGTTTCCCAGTATTCGTTTGCG